>MU226908.1:244150-274464 GCA_018584345.1 Thuja plicata
GCTTCTCCCTAAGTTACACTTAAGGGGGGGTGTTAGAGTAGTCGAGTATTGCTAATAATTAAATTAGTTAATTATTAGTTCATCTACTCTTAGCTTAAGTTAGACTTAGGAAAGTTTCCTTTTCTGAATTGTTTCCCTTATAGGGTTTCGGTATCCTTTATAAGGATTGACCGGCTTTCATTTCATAAGCAGATTGTATTATTTTAATCATTGTTAATAGAAGATAATTTCTTTCACAATGGGTTTGCAGTCTCTGGCCTATCGGCCGCCATAGCTTTCTGGATCCTTCTCTCTTCTGTCTGTTTCATTCTGTTTGTAATAGCTATGCATGCAGGTGTTCTTGGGTAGATTGATGTTCATCAATCTCAACATGTATGCATTTATGTATGTATGTATATATGTATGCATGCATGTATATAGATTCACGTGCACACACACACACACATATAGTATCAAAATTTACATGCTTTGCAATGTTCACTTTATATTTATGTATTTATTTTAGTGTCTATTTTGATAAGCATGTACAAGAAAATTTTGGCCGATTTGTTTTCCTAAACTTTTTTTTGAAATATTTTTATCGTAATCCTAGGCTATCATACCTATCATATACCTACCCTATAAATTTGGATTGCTAAATTAAATACACTTTTATACTTGGAAACTAGTGTCTTAAATTTGTTAGACGCTTTTACAAGTAGATGCTAGTATCTATCTTTGAATTAAAATTTTTTGGTTTCACAAGTTGCTAGAACCCTAAACCTAATAAATTATTAGTGACCTCTCTCTCTCTCTCTCTCTGGTTCAAAAATAGTCTAGATTTGATTCTAACAAAAGAAACCTACTCCTTGTTCTAAGACATTTCAAGATTTACAAATTTTAATCTTTGTTGTAGGGACTAGGTTGACCAGGTTGGCCTAGTCCTAGGAACAGGTTGAATGGTTCACCCTAGTATTCACTAAATTTTCTCAAAATTAGCTCAGGCTCAATTGCAGACAATGAGAAACCAGATCTAGAACCCTATAAGTATGTATAGTCTCAAAAATCTATCAACTAGGTCAACCTATTCTATGAAGATGAAACTCGATTTGAATCACAGGTGCACAAGGTTTTTTCTAGTTTACTTTCATATCCAATTTTTGATTTATGAATTTTTGTTTCTATCAATTTGTGTTATTAACATAGAAACCCGAGCTTAAGCTTCTCTCGATTCTAATCATTAAATGAATAGAATCCCCAAGAGCATAGATACTAAATTGAATCTCTTCCATCTAGAGTTGGTCAATCATACTCATCTTGTGGTGGCTTCATATTCTAATGTGAGTGGAAAATAGGGTTTTCAACCTAGTTTGACCCATCCCTATTTCCCGCCATCACTATTCTAGAATGTATTTAATGTTTAACATAAATACTAGCTAGAAAGATAAACGATAGACTCTTTACGCTATAAAAAGAAGTATTTCTACATGAAAGCTATTTTTTAAACAAGCAGAATGGGTCTTTTATAGATTCTTCCCCTATTTTTGCATGTTGGTAATGTGATCATTTAATCATCGTAGTGGTTATAACCATATCCATGTTGAATATTTTTATCACTATTTCTTATGCTTGTGGCATAAATATGAGCTCTCTTTTATCAACTAATTTTCCACCATGGGAGGGCAACTTACTAATTTTTCTTGCAACAAATGCCCATTTTGTGCCACCTAGTGTCATTCTTATTTTAAAATTAAGACCCACAATGCCTTTTGAAAAGAGTATTTATCCTACACTATGTGGACATAAATTGTTTGAGCCTCAAAGGTATGCCCCTAATACATGTCACGTAGGCAGAGGCATTCAAAAATGATTCTACAATAGAGTTCTCATGCCCCTATATGTTGCCACTGTTAGGAATAACAATCCACAAGCACAACTAAGAGGGGGGGTGAATCAATTGTGAAACAGATTATTAAACATTAAACTTTATAAACCAAAAATTCAATTAAAATGATAACACAATAAATGCCAACACAATAACACAATCCTTTGTTGTCGAGGAAACCTTGTTAAAAGTAAAACTCTGGTGGGAATTAACACCCACAAATGATGTACTGAGAGTGTAGTATCCATGTTAAAAGATTTAGTCACGAGATCTAGCGCTAGCCACACAATCAAAATTGCATCCACAGTTGTTGTTGAGTATCTGAATCCTTGAGTCAACTTTATATTTATCTAGTGATCACGCGCCAACTGCACGATCAGATCAAGATCAATCATCTGCGCTTAATCTCTGAATGACTTAGAGCATATTATATTTATCTTGATATTAAGAGATACAAGCTTGCGCCAAGTCTCTAGACCGGATGGAATATTTAGTTCTGATTGCGAGATCAGGAGATAAAGGAAAAGGCTAAAAAACACATGGCTTATAAGACTTAAGTTACTCGACAAAAAGTAACTTCAAATTAGAACCAGGTTACAATCATCTAGGGATTTTGCATGGAAAAAACACAAATGACCTAGGGCTTAGGGTTTTCAACCATTTTTTCACTTCAATGCTTGAATCAAAGACACTTGCAAGAAAAGTTAATGGTACACTGGAATAGACCTTAACATTTTTAGGCATAACTGACACTGGGAACCAAAACTTTTAGCAAGACTCGGAAAAACTTGAAATATACCCAACAAGGCCTTTTAAGATCCTTGAGAGGATTTTTTGTTGCCTATTTCTTGGCTTTTAGCTAGCCTATCATGTATCCATGATGTGCTTCATGTTTTTGTGTTGAGACAATATGTTCCTAATGCAACCCATGTTCTTGATTGGGGTTCTTTACAAGTAGAGGATATATACCTTTCTTTGGAGCCCATTTTCTTTCTTTAGCATCAAAGGCTGACCCTCAGGGGTCAAGACATCAAGAAGATAAGGTTCCAATGGGACCCAAGTGATTATACACCAACTACTTGGGAGGATGATTCATGGTTGAGAGATCCATACCCTTATCTTTTTGCAAGCTTCTATGAGTGAGCCTATGCCTAGGAGGGAGGATGCAGCCTCCCATGGTTGCATTCCATCTTGTCTTATTTTGATATGAGCTAGACTCTTTTGTGTGATTCTGTGACTTTTTGTATGATGTCATTTTGTAATGGAATTGTGAGATGCACCCATTCTAGTACATTCTTTTTTCATACTGATATCACTTCTAACATAGATGATAGATAATACTTGTGCTTTCAGTGATGGTCATATATGCATGATGACCCTACTATGATGTGACATGATGCTATATGATATCTAGTTTATTGTATATCTAAGAATATTTTGATTATGTTTTTCTTGATGTAGTTTATGAGAGGCACTGATGTAGGTGTCAGTGGTCATTGAAATGTTATTATTGATTCATTGATGTATGTGACAGTGGTCAATGTGATATTGTGCTTTACTATGCTTAGTTATTATTGAGTTTAGGGTTTTATTGATATATGATTTTAAATGTTGTAAAATGCTATTTAATGCTTTAATTTAAATGAAATACTTATTATGATGTTTATTGAGGGTTAAATATGAAAGGAATGGTTTCATAACTTTCAAATACATAAGAATGATTACACCACTAAAACATCATTTCATTAGTTTTATTTTTGGATTATTATATATGTGTTTCATCTATTTATATTGCGAACAAATACACTTGATGTGAAAGCGGTTTAGTGATGGCATGTACCATACAGTGAATCCACCTAGTTCCATAGGTCTGAGCATGTCTTATCCTCAATAGTGGCAGAGGAGATAGTTACATTGGCAGTTTATGGCATTCAACCAATATTGTTTTTGTATGGACGATGTATCCATTTTTCAGTATTATACCTCTAGTTACCATGTGGGTAAAGTCAAGATCGTCTTGCATAAATGTGACAGACCAGTATCTTTTTGTGCATTGTAGAATGTCCACGGTTGTTGTGGTTGAGTTAGATATTAAAGTGTTGATTTTAATTATTATTTGGTTAATTTACGTTTACCAGTCAATTTGTTGTAATTGCATTCCATTTAATTCAGATTGATTAAATAAATCATGAGGGATTTTTGGGAGATTTGTGGTATTTGATTTAATTTAATTTTAAGTGATTTTATTTTAGCCTTTTAGCTTTTGGGGATAAAATGACTTTATATTGTGGAAAAAGAGATCATTTTCACACTTGTGAACTTTGAATTTCAAAATTTGCTCCAAATCTCTTTGAGAGGAATCAATATTTTATTGTTGGGAGTGGCTTCTTTGTTGGATTTTTATGAGCATCAGCTCATTGGATTCACATCGATATTTCCCTGCTTTGCCAAATGTTTCTTTGGATTTTTTGGGGTTTCCACATATCTTCCTTTGTTTTGGAGTTTTCATCTTTGTGAGATAAGAATCCTCATATATTTTCTTATTCTTTGTTTCTTTGCTCCTTGTGTGTTGCAATTAGATTGTGGGTTGAGATTTAGTATATTGCTCACTTATTTGTTTTGAATTTATGCTTGTTTGGGCTTATATGTTTTTTGAAATGAATGTGGTGATAATATTATGTTGTCCAATTTTTCATAGAATGGATGAATTGTGGATTTGAATGTGTTTTTATGGTGTTGGGCATATATAAACTCAAAGGGTATTCTTACTCTTTCAAGTTTTGAGTTTTGAATTTCAAAGCTTTTTTCATGGCCATCAATGGTGGAAATGGCTTGGGAATAGTTTTTGGTCCAAGTTGCATTTTGTAAAAAGTTGGATTTGGATTTTTATGGTTTTTATGAGTTTTTATAATGTGGAGTGATGAAATTTATATGTGAACTTCTGTTTTCCAAAGGATCCGAGTCCATCTTCTCCTTGTTTTGGGTATTCGAGCATGCTTTCATGCATAATATTTTGCTATTGTTTTCATGGCCTTTCATTTCTTTGTTTGAATTTCAAATTATGGTTTTTATTTATGCCAGTGTTTGACACTACATCCTTGAGCATAGTTGACCTATGCCTATTTGATGGGATCTTTGAGAGATCCATACTCTTGGTTCAAGATCAATTGAGTGCTCCTCATATATCGATGGATGCTTTGATCTTTGAGCCTTTTTATACCCTTGCATGATTTCCTTTGCATTTTTCCTTTATTTATTAGTACACCTTATGCTTGATTTTTTTTCACAATTTGTATTTGGGTGTATGGTGGTGAGATCACATCCTTAGCATAATAGAGTTATGCTCACTGACAGGATCTTGGGAGACCTATGCTCTTGGTTTGAGACCAATTTAGCTTACTGTACTTCATTATGGTTTGTGACTTTCTAGTCCTTTCTTCTTTTACACTCTTGTTGCATTAGCTTGTAGTATACCTTGTTGTTGTAATGGGATGATAGATCGTTTGATGTTTGATTAGTAGTGCGGAGTGGCTCTCTAAGGCATGTTGGGATAGAAAGGGGTTGCTACAATAACCCTTGGAGATTTCTTAATAAGAAATGTTAACTTAAACAAATGACTGGGGATTAAACATAATAATAAGAGTTAATAAGATTGACTGACCATTTGAGGATGTTGATTCAAAGGTATGTCTTTTCTTGGTTATCTAAGGATGTTGATCGAAGACATAATATTTAGCCATCTTGACACAAGGAGGGTAGGAAGACCAAGGCCCAAGGCACTTCTAGCTATCCAAACCAACTTGCGGAACAACAAGGAAGCAAAAACACAAAAAAAGGGAGAGAAGAAAAAGCAGAATTTTATATTATTTCATCAAACATCATACATGTCGAGCTGTAAGGCCTTCCTGGTTTTGGCCATATACATTCAGATAGAATAATCTTCATACATGCAAAGTCACAGACCTGCGATCCAAATCTGCTAACCCTTAATCTTCTATTCCAAATTGATTCTCCCCAAATTGACCCTAATCTAAGAATAGGAAACCAAATATATACAAGAGTCCACCAAAGAGGTCGGCACTCAGATCCTAAAGATCTAACATAGGAAACAACAATGACCTAGATTTAGGTCCACACACATCCCAATGAGAGATCCCAACATTGATTACGCTATGGAAATTAAATGCATAAGTCGTCTAGAAGATCCAACTTCAAAAACACAACTCAGTAAGAAGTCAACCAAGCACCAGAAACAAATCGGTAAGAACCAACTGAGCATAGAGACAACTCGGTGAAAACCCATCGAGTAGCCAACAAACTACCGAGAACCGTTGGTAAAACATGCCACCGAGACTCGTCGGTAAAGAAAAACAGAAACAAGTAACCAATCCTGAGTTGAGAACAAACAAGTCTTCACCTAGTGAACAAAGCAGTTATCGAGAACTTTACCGAGCAGTCTCTAACAAGCTACCGAACCAAAACAAACATTTTTTTGGTTGATATAGGATTGCAAAGAACCCAAGATGCTCCTGCATCAAACACTTGGGCTTAAAATAAATGATTATATGAATCACGAGTCAGGTACAACCTTAATTAAATCCAACTCATATTGAAAAATCTAAGATGAGTCCTCAATCGGTTTGTTCTTCCATTTTACTAGATATTCCATGTAATACCTTTCTCTTATACTTCTGCCAACTCTCTGTTTCAAAATATGCTCAACTTCCTCTACCTTTTCTTAGGATAATCACTCGGTACTATCACTTCTTCATTAGGTTCATGATACTCATACAAATCTGAAATATTGAATATAGGTGATATATCCATGTCATCAATTAATTCTACTTCATATGCATTTCCACTATCAAATCTTCTCCACATTTTGCAAGGACCAATTTTCTTCATTTTCAATTTACCATATGTTCCAATAGGAAATCTTCCTTTCTTCAAATCAGCCATAACCACATCACCAACTTCAAAAGTTTTATGTCTCTTGATCTATCTGCACTATCCTTGTATTTTTTATTACTTTGCTCCAACTTATGTTTCACTTCCTCATGCAATTTCTTCATAAACTCAACAAATTTATCTCCTTCATCACTCCTCTTCTCTTCTCTAGCAATATCTCTCAAGTCTGATATACCTCTAGGTTGTGTGCCATTAACAATCTCAAAAGGTGTCTTTCTGGTACTTCTATTTATTAAATTATTATATGAAAAATTATGGAGTTTGTCAAGTTGCAAAAGGAGTAAGTCAGAATACTGGATTGTATACACCGATTTATGTTCCTGAGAAACCTTGGAGTGATATCAGCATGGATTTTGTTCTTGGCATATTGAGTACATCAAGAGGTAATGATTCCATATTTGTTATTGTGGGTAGATTCTCTAAGATGACACATTTCATACCATGTAGAAAAACATTAGATGCAGTACATATAGAAGATATTTTCTTCAAGGAGATTGTCAGATTGCATGGATTAACGAGGAGTATCATCTCTGACCGAGACAGTAAGTTTGTCATCTATTTTTGGAAAACACTTTGGAAGAAGTTGGACACCGATTTGAATTATAGTTCTACATTTCATCCACAAACTGATGGACAAACAGAGGTTGTAAACCAAAGTTTGGGTAACTTGTTAAGATGCTTAGTTGGAGACACACTGAGTAATTGGGGTTTGATATTGGCACAAGCAGAGTTTGCATATAATAATTCAGTAAATAGTACTGGAAAGACACCTTTTGAGATTGTTAATGGAACACAACCAAGAGTTATATCAGACTTGAGAGATATTGTTGGAGAAGAGAAGAGGAGTGATGAAGGAGATAAATTTTATGAGTTTATGAAGAAATTGCATGAGGAAGTGAAACATAAGTTGGAGCAAAGTAACCAGAAATACAAGGATAGTGTAGATAGATCAAGGAGACATAAAACTTTTGAAGTTGGTGATGCAGTTATGGTTCATTTGAAGAAAGGCAGATTTCCTATTGGAACATATGGTAAATTGAAAATGAAAAAATTTGGTCCTTGCAAAATATTGAGAAGATTTGACAGTGGAAATGCATATGAAGTAGAATTACCTGATGGCATAGATATATCACCTATATTCAATATTTCAAATTTGTATGAGTGTCATGAACCTGATGAAGAAGTGACAGTACCGAGTGATTATCCTAAGAAATAGATAAAGGAAGTTGAGAATATTTTGAAACAGAGAGTTGGCAGAAGTACAAGAGGAAGGATTACATGGAATATCTGGTAAAATGGAAGAATAGACCGATTGAGGACTCGTCTTGGATTTCTCAATCTGAGTTGGATTCAATTCAGGTTGTACCTAACTCATGATTCAGAGAATTATTTCTTTTAACCCCAAGTGTCTGATGCAGGAGCATCTTGGGTTCTTGGCAATCATGTATCAACCAAAAATATGTTTGTTTTGGTTCGGTTTCTTGTTGGAGACTGCTCGGTATCTACCTTGTTCACTCGGTGAAGACTTGTTTGTTCTCCACTCGGTCTCGGTTACTTGTTTCTATCTTTCTTTACCGATGGGTCTCGGTGGCGTGTTTTACCGACGGGTCTCGATAGTTGCTTGGCTACTCAGTGGGTTTTCATCGAGTTGTCTTTATGCTTGGTTGGTTCTTACCGAGTTGTTTCTGGTGCTCAGTTGACTTCTTACTGAGTTGTGCTTTTGAAGTTGGATCTTCTGGCCAACTTCTGCATTTAATTTTCGTAGCATAATTAATGTTGGGATCTCTCATTAGGATGTGTATGGACCTAAATCTGGGTCTTTTCTATTTCCTATGTTGGATCTTTAAGATCTGAGTGTCGACCTCTTTGGTGAAATCTTGCATATATTTGGTTTCTTGTTCTTAGATTAGAGGCAATTCAGGGAGAATCAATTTGGAATAGAAGATTAAGGGTTAGAAGATTTGGATCGTAGGTCTGTGACCTTGCGTGTATGAATATTATTCTGTAGAAGATTTGAATGTATATGACCGAAATCGATAAGGCCTTACAACCCGACATGTATGATGTTTGATGAAATAATATAAAGTTCTGATGTTTCTTCTCTCCCTTTTCTTTGTTGTTGCTTCTATGTTGTTCTGCAAGTTGGTTTGGATAACTGGGAGTGCCTTGGGCCCTGGTCTTCCTACCCTCCTTGCATCAGGTGGTATTAGAGTGAAGGTGAGATCTAGGTTCCTTCTTGTAAGCCCTAACCCAAGTTGGTTGATATTATTGTGGGCTAGCAGATTGTGATCTGATCTACAATTGCAGAGGGTTTCAAGATGGTTGGTGGGTGAGGAAATGCAAATCCAGGTCTAGCTAATATGCTAAGGCAAATGTATGAAAGATTAGAAGCTTTAGAGATAGCCTAACATAGAGGAAAACATCTCGAAGATGTTAGTGATGATGAATTTGAAGAAGTGCAAGGAGAAGCCGCACCTGCAACTGTGATGGATCAAGAAGAAGAAAGATTCATGTGAGCTTTGACAAGTTTGAAGTCCACACCTTAGTTTAATCCTCCTGAGTATAGTGGATAGTTAGATTATGTTGAGTTGATAGACTGGATAACCGAGATGGAAAAATAATTTGAGTATGAGAATGCATCAAAGGAAAAAAAATAAAGATTGCAAGTATAAAGTTGAAAGGTCATGCATCCTTGTGGTGGGAGCATCTGCAATTGGATTAGAAGAAGAAGGGGAAAGACAAGATCAAGGTATGGAATAAGATGATAAATAAATTGAAAGGAAAGTTTCTACCTTGTGATTACCAGATTAACCTTGTAAGGAGAATGCAAAGTTTGAAGCAGAAAGATAGCTCGGTAAAAGATTACACCGAGGAATTTTACAGATTAGACATCAGATCTAGACATGATGAAGATGAAGTGGAAAGAATAGCAAGGTATATGAATGGATTAAGAAGTTTTATACAAGATGAGATCATCTTGGTAAAGATGGAGAGCATTGAAGAGGCATACCAGTTTGCCCTAAAAGTTAAGGAAAATTGAACAAAAGATATGAACAAAGGCAAAGAGGAAGAGGTGGTAGATTCCCTAGAGGAAGAGGTAGATCTCATGGTGAAAATAATCGATCTGAACCAGACAAGAAAAATATAGACACATATCAAGACAAAGAAAAGACCGAATGGAAAGGTGGAAGTTCATTTCAAGGAAGAGGAAACTACTCCTGAGGTGGTTATAGAAGAAGAGGCTTCCAAGGAACTTGTTACAATTGTGGTGAAGAAGGACATAGATCTTTTGAGTGCACACATGCAAGTGAGAAGTTCAGTAGTAGTAGAAATGATTTGGTGCAAGAGGAGTCACCGAATAAACTTGAGAAGGAAGGAAATATAATGATCAGAAGGATACTTTGGAGTGAGAGGGATAAGAAAGATCCTATAAGGAAAAGTTTGTTCAAGACCAAATGTAGAGTTGCATACAAAGTTTGAAAAGTAATTGTTGATAGTGGGAGCTCAGAGAATCTGGAATATGAGGAAATGGTCACAAAGTTGCAGTTGGAAAGAATGAAGCACCCGAAGCCCTATCAGATTTCATGGATCAAGGATGAGCATACATTAATGGTGAGTGAACAATGTTTTGTGAATCTAAAAATTGGAAAGTATTATGATAAGGTGTTGTGTGATATTATGCCAATGGATTATTATCACATTTTTTTGGGTAGACCTTGGTAATATGATAGACATGATATACATGATGGAAGATTAAATACATATTCTATTTGGGTTGATGGTAAGAAGCAAGTATTGTTACCTTTGGTTGAAGAATCTGTTGGTGAGATATGTACATCTGTGAAAGTTTGTTTAATGGAAGGTAGATATGTTGTTAAGGATTTGAAAAGAAATAATATGTGTTATGCATTGCTTCCTAACAAACCGAGTAAGAACACAAAATATGAAGTTCCTGCAGAATTTGAGAAACTGCTTACCGAGTACAAGGAGATCATTTCATATAATGTCCCTGATGGTTTGCCACCGATGAGAGATATTAGTCATTGTATGGATCTGATTCCTGGTGCTAGTTTACCAAAAAAGGCACCACATCGGTTGACACCGACCGAGAATGAAGAACTCAACCGACAAGTTCATGAGTTGTTGAACAAGGGTCTAATCAGAGAAACTCTGAGTCCATGTGCACTACCATCTGTATTGGCACCTAAGAAGAATAAAGAATGGCGAATGTGCATTTATTCAAGAGCAATCAATAAGATCACAATTAAGTATAGGTTTCCTATACCAAGGATGGATGATATAATGGATTGTTTGAGTGGAGCAAAATATTTTACCAAAATTGATTTGAAGAGTGGATATCATCAGATCAGAATCAGAGAAGGTGATGAATGGAAGACTTCTTTCAAGACAAAAGAAGGTTTGTATGAGTGGTTGGTTATACCCTTTGGTTTAACTAATGCACCGAGTACATTTATGAGGTTATGAATGAAGTTTGAAGAAATTATTGAATAAATGTGTGATTGTATACTTGGATGATATTTTGATATTCAGTAAGACTAGAGAAGAGAATTTGATGCATATAAGACAAGTTTTGCAGAGATTGAAAGAGGAAAAGTTGCTGATAAATTTGAAAAACTATTCCTTCATGAAAGAAGAACTTGTGTATTTAGGTTTTGTGATTTTAGTTGATGGTTTGAAGATGGATCGTGAGAAGGTTGAAGCTATACTTAGTTGGCCTACACCTGAGAATGTCAGTGAGGTAAGATCGTTTCATGGATTGGCAAGTTTTTATAGGAAGTTTATCATAAATTTCAGTTCTATTTGTAATGCTATGACTGAGACAATGAGAGAGACAAAAGAGAATTCAAATTGAGACATGGAGCTAATAAGAGTTTTGAGACTTTGAAGCAGAAGGTTGTTGAATTGCTTGTATTAACCTTACCTTATTTCAATAAGGCATTTCAAGATGAATGTGATGCAAGTGGAATTGCAATAGGAGATGTGTTAACTCAAGAAGGTAAACCTGTTTCTTTCTTTAGTGAAAAGTTGAATGAAGCAAAAAGGAAATATTTTGTCTATGATCAAGAATTCTATTCTATTGTTCAAGCTCTGAAGAAATGGAGACATTATTTGATGCCAAGTGAATTTGTGTTGTATACTGATCATAAGGATTTACAGTATTTGGGTAGTCAGAATAAGTTGAATCAGAGACATATGAAATGGGTAGAGTATTTGTAGAGTTTCACATTTGTGATAAAGCATAAGAGTGAAGTTTCTAACCCAGTTACTGATGCATTGAGTAGAAGAAGATCTTTGTTGACTGAAATGAAATTGAGGTTCTTGGTTTTGATGACATGAAGCATTTGTATGAAAATGATCCTAATTTTTCTAAGCAATGGAGAGTGTGCAGAGAATCTATTCCAAATCAACTGAGTAAGTATGAAGACTATTTCATTCAAGGAGATATGTTGTTCAAAGGTATTTAGTTGTGCATACCGACAGGATCAATGAGAACTAATTTGATAAAGGAAAAACATAGTAGTGGTTTGGATGAACACTTTGGCATTTATAAAACATTAAGTCTGCTTAAGAAAATGTATTTTTGGCCCCAGTTGTATAAGGATGTTCAGAAATTTGTGAAAAGTTGTGGAGTTTGTCAAGTTGCAAAAGGAGTAAGTCAGAATAATGGATTGTATACAAAGATTTCTATTTTTGAGAAATCTTGGAGTGATATCAGCATGGATTTTGTTCTTGGCTTACTGAGGACAACAAGAGGTAATGATTCCATATTTGTTGTTGTGGATAGATTATCTAAGATGACACATTTCATACCATGTAGAAAAACATCAGATGCAGTACATATAGCAGATCTTTTCTTTAAGGATATTGTCAAATTGCATGGATTACCAAGGAGTATCATCTCTGACCGAAACAATAAATTTATCAGCTATTTTTGGAAAACACTTTGGAAGAAGTTGGACACCGAGTTGAAGTATAGTTCTACATTTCATCCACAGACTGATGGACAAACAAAGGTTGTAAACCGAAGTTTGGGTAGCTTGTTAAGATGCTTAGTTGGAGACACACTGAGTAATTGGGATTTGATATTGGTACAAGCAGAGTTTGCATATAATAATTTAGTAAATAGAAGTAGTGGAAAGACACCTTTTGAGATTTTTAATGGCACACAATCGAGAGGTATATCAAAATTGAGAGATATTGCTAGAGAAGAGAAGAGGAGTGATGAAGGAGAGAAATTTGTTGAGTTTATGAAGAAATTGCATGAGGAAGTGAAATATAAGTTGGAGCAAAGTAATCATAAATACAAGGATAGTGAAGATAGATCAAGGAAACATAAAACTTTTGAAGTTGGTGATGCAGTTATAGTTCATTTGAGGAAAGGCAGATTTCCTATTGGAACATATGGTAAATTGAAAATGAAGAAATTTGGTCCTTGCAAAATATTGAGAAGATTTGACAGTGGAAATGCATATGAAGTAGAATTACCTGATGACATAGATATATCACCTATATTCAATATTGCAGATTTGTATGAGTATCATGAACTTGATGAAGAAGTGACAGTACTGGGTGATTATCCAAAGAAACAGATAGAGGAAGTTGAGCAGATTTTGAAACAGAGAGTTGGCAGAATTACAAGAGGAAGGGATTGCATGAAGTATCTGGTAAAATGGAAGAACATACCGATTGAGGACTCATCTTGGATTTCTCAATCTGAGTTGGATTCAATTCAGGTTGTACCTGACTCATGATTTGGAGAATCATTTCTTTTAACCCAAGTGTCTGATGTAGGAGTATCTTGGGTTCTTGGCAATCCTGTATCAACTAAAAATATGTTTGTTTAAGTTCGGTAGCTTGTTGGAGACTGCTCGTTAAAGTGCTCGGTAACTACTTTGTTCGCTCGGTGAAGACTTGTTTGTTCTCCACTCGGGCTCAGTTACTTGTTTCTTTCTTGCTTTACCGACGGGTCTCAGTGGCGTGTTTTACCGATGGGTCTCGGTAGTTGCTTGGCTACTCGGTGGGTTTTCACCGAGTTGTCTTTGTGCTCGATTGGTTCTTACCGAGTTGTTTCTGGTGCTCGATTGACTTCTTACCGAGTTGTGTTTTTGAAGTTGGATCTTCTAGCCGAATTCTGCATTTAATTTCCATAGTGTAATTAATGTTGGGATCTCTCATTGGGATGTGTGTGGACCTAAATATGGGTCTTTTTTGTTTCCTATGTTGGATCTTTAGGATCTGAGCCGACCTCTTTGGTGGACTCTTGTATATATTTTGTTTCCAGTTCTTAGATTAGGGGCAGTTTGGGGATAATCAATTTGGAATAGAAGATTAAGGGTTAGCATATTTGGATCGCAGGTTTGTGACCTCGCATGTATGAAGATTATTCTACAAAAAATCTAAATATATATGGCCGAAACTGAGAAGGCCTTACAACCTGACATATATGTTGTTTGATAAAATAATATAAAGTTCTATTGTTTCTTCTCTCCCTTTTCTGTGTTGTTGTTTCCGTGTTGTTCTGCAAGTTGGTTTGGATAGCTAGGAGTGCCTTGGGCCTTGGTCTTCCTACCCTCCTTGCGTCACATCTACAGACATTGATCAAAGATAGGATTTAGCTTGGTTGTCCATGGATGTTGATCAAAAGCCTATGTAGAGAATCCTCACTTGAGAAGGATTGTTTGAATTCGTATGAGCCACCTTGTGCCCTACGATGACACTCCCACTCTTGTGTCTTCACATCAAACCACTATTTAGGTCTGAGTAGTGACCTTGAGTATATTTGACTTGTTGTCCTTCAATCTGTGAAATTGCACTAGGCATGTTATGTTACTATCCAACTATATGCTCTTGTATGGCGTGACTGTTAGCCTATTATTCCTTGTGTGCATTGTACTTGGTTGGACCATGTGACTGTCTTTGCGAGCATGGTTGGGTGGGCCTGAGAGTCCGCATGGTCAAGTTGCGTGGCACGCCACTGTTGGGGGCCGACATATAACTAGTGGACTAGATTTAGTGGCACAGTATCAAGCATGTTATGCTCATTTCTATCCTTATGCCTTTACTTTCAGTATTTGTGCTCTTATGTTATCATGTTTAGTTGATTAGTGTATTTTGATTTATACAATGATCATATCAAGTGAGTTTGTCCTCGATCATGTGTATCTGCTACTCTCCGGAGTGGAGCTTAATGTATTTTGGCCATACATTGGTGTCAGTCTAGGCATTTTTGTGCATTCATCTTGCCGCCCCTGCGCATATGCATCTTCTTTCTGCGCGTTTGTGGCATGTTACTATGCATTTATTTCTACGCAGTCATGACATAACGATGTTGCCATGGGTCTATGTAAATGACAACTAGATTTGTGGATACCCTTTATTCTTTGGATTCTTTTGGTGTATTCACAATTTGGATTTGATCTCTATAGGTTCACATTTTGCTTGGTGCTTTAAAATGAACCCATGTTCAATTATTTTTGAGGATTGACCTAGCCTCCTCTACTGTTAGCCGTGGGCTATTGTCTGGCTTGGTTTCGTGTTACTCATTGGATGCTGTCCAAGCTCTCATAAGGCTTCATGTGGAGCGTGTGTATCCATTTTCGTGGAGTGTTTTCAGGTTGTCACGGGGAACCTTTGGAAGTGTGTGAAGACTTTCGCTTGTGCGTGATTGTGTGATAATCATTGTATAGTTTCATTCTTGTTTATGCAATATATGTTATGTTTATGCACTTATGCAGTTCTTGCTTATGTTATTGTAAAAAAAAAATATCTATACATGTATTACCCTATGTTCCGAGGGTTCCTTGGCAGGGCATTAGACCTTTCCAAATAGAACTATCTTGTTACACCAAATATCGACTATGCAAATGAAAAGGTGATGGTTTGAGAAACAATTTATTCACCATCATTTTTAAATAATCTAACTATGAGCCGGCACAAACATGACATGATCATAATAAAAAATGACACAAGCCACAATGTTGGTCCCTCCATTCTTCTATCTAATTTCAATGCCATCATGCCATCATATAAAGACGTGACATGATATCTTATTATGACTTAGCATATCATTTTATAAGGAGAATAACTTCTAAAGACGTGACATAATATCTTATTATGACTTAGCATATCATTTTATAGGGAGAATAACTTCTACCAATTGTATTTATTGTAACTAAGTCAAAACAATATAAAGTTATATGATCTTAGGCATATTCACATTTATATGTTATATGATCTTAGGCATGCTATATTGAATAGCCGCTGCCCACAAGGTGTGCCCCTCACATATAGGTGTAGTTAAGACTAGATCGTGTGAGTGAACTACCCTTTAATTATTTGGGATACACTGAAATTGTTGCTCGCTCTTTCTTTTGCAGAAGCAAAATGATTATTAGATTCTACTTTTAGAACTAAAATACACCTTGAAACGGATTCCAAGCCTTATACAGCCTTTAAACGAATTCCGAGGTCCGCTGCATATATTTTATAACACTTCGTAACGAATTCCGAAGTGCATAGAATACATTTGGGTCAAACTTTTAAAGACCACCTAGAACTTGTTTGTTTTAGTGCTCCCAAGAACAAATCAAGAAGATCATAATGAAATGTCCATTCATGGGGGACCTTTATTCTGGATAAACAAATCGACAGCGTTGTCCTCGTATATGGGCGGATTTTACAGGAAATAAGAGAAGTGGGTCTATGAGTGAATTGGGTTCCTGAAGGAAATTATTAATGGGCAAGATGTTGTTTAAGTGGTTTTAATGTATCAGAGATACCTCGACAGGAATTGGGTAGGTCAATTTTGAAGGATATGGATGGAGGGAAACAAAGGATACAACGATTTGTTTGTGTGTTTTCCTTCCCGGACATCAATGAGGACCGTGCCCAAGTCATTACACAGCCCTGGAAGGCTAGAAAAATACAAGGAAGGTGGTGGGTCTGCAAGCTTCGGCAGCAGGAGAAAGGGGCAATCCAGCCCTATGTTTCCATTGCTGCTGAGGAGGAAGAATGCAGGTGGCAGCTCTGAGACTACTGCTGAGGAAGAACCCACTTCGCCCAAGGTCACATGCATTGGCCAGGTAAGAGTTAAATCTAGGCGTGCTGGGAAGGGGACTGAGAGTCTTAGGAATTTTAGGAAGGAGGTATGCGATGCTTTTAGAAGCTTAGGGGCAGAGTTTAGTTGCATATTTCCTTGCACTGGAGGCACACCCACAAGCCCAAATACTAAGGAAGTAGATAGAAAGCACTCTTCGGTATGTGGAAGTGCCCTGCTGGCTAAGTTTGTTATGATACTTCATGATGGTGATGAAAAGCATCATGGGAGGTTGGACCCAGATGCCAGCAGGCAAGAGAAAGGTCTGGATTCGGTGAAAATGGATAACCCATTTCATAGACAAAAGGACCCGTTTGGTAAAAGGGAGGACATATATGAGGAAGACCAGGAGAGATTGAGGACGAGGTTAAGGAGGTTTCAGGAGGACGATGATGAGGAAAAAGGGGAAGATTGGATCAGGGCAAAGTCTGGGGCGGGTTACAGATTTAGCCATGTTGGTGATGATGAAGAGGAGGGAGAACCAGTTTGTGTTCCTCCAAGAAACGCACTTTTATTGATGAGGTGCAGATCGGCTCCTCTGAGATTGTCGTTGAATTCAGATTGCTGGAAGGCTCCCTTATATGCTGATGGGCGCCAAGACAAGGGTTGTGTTGTTGAATCACATGTTGAGGAATCGAGGACGACATTTTCAGATGAAGATGAGGCTTGTAATGATGATGAGACAAAAGGTGCTACAAAGGTTAAGGGGCCAGAAGAAAATGCAAAGATGAGCTTAACTAAAGGATTGCTTCTTATGCAATGTGAGCCAGAGCTTACAAAATTGTCACTGGAGATATCTAAGGAAACATGGGTGCCAACCGGAGCTTATTTTAGGAGGCCTATGGTTAGCGAAGAAGGTAGCAGGAGGTTGAGCAAGGAGAGTAATTATCAGGAAGAGCGCTCTAAAGTTATACCTAGTATGCTTCAAGCGAAATTTAGTCCCCCTGAGGCATTCATGTTGAAAAGATCTAAATCTGATCCTCTTAAGGTCTCTGTTAAGCTTGCTCCGGAAGCATGTCTTTGGAAGAGAAGAGACTTGGCTAAGCCATCGGCTTTGAACATCTGAAAGTGGAGATTAGTCTTGTTGAAATTTGAAGGTGGTTTATTCTTGTTTCTTGTACAAAGAGACCAGTGATAGCAACTAGGTTCCTTCCATAATAAGAAATAAATCAAGTCAGGTTTTCTTGTGGTTTCTACATGTTTATGCTTCATCAGCAGTTAAAATTTTAATTGGAGAAAGGGGGAAGAGTAGTGCAGGTGGGTTTGTATTGAACTTTGTATTGCATTATCTTGAATTTGTTTCCAAGCTTGTACATTCTCGACCTTTTGTAAAGGGAAGTTGCAGTTATGGATTGGATATGTGTTTTTTCTGCATGTCTTTGTGCCTTTGTAAAAAGGCATCCTGGACTTTTTCGATGGCTATAGATTGCTCTGCTCCTCACAATCGTTGGTCTCTATATGTACCCTTTCCACTGAAATCGAAGGATGCAATCCTTGTGATCTAGACATGAAAATCTAGCCACTAATCAAGATGCTCCTTTCTGACCATTCTGTAGATTTGAGGTCCTGGCGATCAAATTTTTTGGAGAGGGCATATGATATGTATAGGTTTACTGCATTTTAGTAGACAGTTTTACTGTCGTGTATTTGCTGTCCAACTTAAGACATTGTTATATATTGAACTTATGTCCTATACTTTTGAATAACAGTTAACTTAAATGAGAGAATAATCAGACCGACTGATATGACTTTCTTACGTGTGACACGACGATTCTTTGGAACAAAGAATAGGAGTCAAATGTTTTGCATTTCGATAAGAACTTTAAAGTGCTTTGTACAGAGTGAAAAATAATCGATCTGTTGTTTAAATGAAGGATAGTATTCAATGTTAAATTTTATTTTGAAATTTTTTGTGGTTTGAAGAAGAAATTTTCTCTGGGGACCCAGTGAGGTGGTTAATTGTTTATGCAGCGTACTATCAGGTGGATTTCGGGGGTTTGTGCTTATGTTTTAGGAGTGCCGTTTTATGGAATTTTCATGGTTAGCAGTTTTTTACTGTTCTATTCAACGGAAGCAAACTTTTGGTGCTATAAACAAACTCATCCTTATAATTTAGTAGATGACATAGATGTATAATTTTAATAGATAACATCCTTGTTTTCATATAACACGCGACAAATACATAGTCAAATGCAGAAGCAAAACCTTGAGATCGTTATGAATTGTGGGAATTTCATGAATTTGAATGCAACAAATACATTCTTTCTTTTGTAACATATCTTTCTTATTCTAGAAAATGCTCTCTAACCATGTTATTAATTTGTCCTAATTCAAAAATGATTACCAGATTTACTCTTAAATATGTCATTCTGAATGGGAATTTGCAGCAGTGGACTCTGGAAATAGAGCTCACATGTGTACATGTAGC
Organism: Thuja plicata; assembly: GCA_018584345.1. NCBI lineage: Eukaryota > Viridiplantae > Streptophyta > Pinopsida > Cupressales > Cupressaceae > Thuja > Thuja plicata. The sequence continues at coordinate 263,528 of MU226908.1, forward strand.
TTGTGATGATTTTGTGATTGTTTCTGAGTTATTTGCACTTGCTATTGTTTTGCATAAGAATATCAGTAATTGTTGTTGAGCAAACAGAGCAAAAACAGAGCAATATGAACCTACTGCATAGAGTTAACGATTTATATGGCTCACCAAAATTAGCTACGTCTGCAGGAAAAGTGGGTATTTATTTTCTTTTAACAGTTGCAGCAACACATAAGTTCTTCATGGAGCAATTGTTACATTTAAGTTTATATAACTCATCGGTTGAAAAAACATGAAAGAGACGGAAAAAACAGGGAAGCTGAAAGGTTTGTGATAGTTGGACTTCACAACCAAACAATTATTTTAGTTTAATAACTAGCATACCTATATTTTAAACAATTTAGATAAAGTATGTTGAGAGATATCATTTTATAACAAAATTGCCTCACCAATAGATCTACTTGCATGTAACAGAGTTCTCTGTGTTTTACAAGAGGAAACCTTCCACAAAGTTGAAGTACATTTTGTGTGGATGTAAATGTTAACAGGAAAGCTGTAAGGTTTTTGACTGTTGGACTAACAATTATTTTAGTTCAATAACAACAGGAGAATAGCCATAGCAGCCATTATGTCGAAAAGGAATAATTAAACCTCTAATGGTAAGCTCATGTGAGGCTTACCATGTACAGTTTATCATTTTTTCAGGGGCATCTTTCCACAAACCTATTGGTTATTAAAATTAAAACTATCAGAACAACTTTCAGTTTGCCACATGTTTTACAGACTAATAAAGTATGAAGCAGCCACCTTCCCTGATTCTAAATTGTACAAGATAAAACTCAGTTTTCTGGGCCATAAGAGTGGCAAAAAACGAAGTTTGCGGTTTCATGTAATCCTGCCAATGCTCATTAAGTTTTAGGGAGTTTATATGTGCAAATTTTTAAAGTTTTGTTCAGATATAAATGTTGATACTATGGAAGAGCATGTGCCCTGAAAACAGCTTTTCAATATCTGGGAATTTCCTATTTTTGACCAAGTTCCTTATTGAACACAATTTGATATCGTGTTTATGATGATTGACTGGATGACCTGATGGTGGTGTAGTTGCTTCCCAGGTTTATAATCAATGAAATTCATGCCAAATATATATAGAGACAGATTTGAATGCTGCCAGGCTGGTTCAAGCAATTGTGGACATAAGCCCTCCAAAACTTTATGCAGTTCCAATGGAAGAGTCTGGGAAGATTCCGAATATTATATCTGTGATATGCCTCTTTTTGGCTAAATTTAGCTTCAAAAACGTTGTTTATTGCAACCATAATACACCACTGAAATTATGTTCCATTTTTAAAATATTGACCAGGACATTTAAAACGCTACTGTTCTTATTTGGGCATTATATGTTCTAGCTGAACCTCAGGTTCACTGGGATCTTCATTGAGTAGCATTTTAAAGAGCTCACAGGATTTAATTTTGAAGAATGGAAGCATCTTGTTTTGGGATTTAATTTCGAGACTGATTGTGTCCTTTCACCAATTCATAGTTGAGAATGGAGCCCAGCACCAGTGAGTGGTAGAAAGAACATTTAGAATTCCCCTCAGGTCTCTTTTTTTATTTTTGGTAATGAGGTGTGGCACATATTTTCATGACCAAGACAAATAGAAGGATATCCCCTGTATAGTATATTCCTGTAACAATTATGACAAAGTCATCAGCTAATAAAAGAAAAACTAGATAACTTTGATAACTTTGTCTACTAATATCTGTAAATTGCTAATAAAAGAAAAACTAGGTAACTTTGTCTACTAATATCTGTAAATTGCAGTAAGAAAGTTATACCATTAAAGTTATTGGATATTTTGATTTGTTTAATCATGGAGGCAGATGGTTACAGACAAACTAATGTAGTGCATCTGTATATCGAGGCGAATTTCCTCGAGTCCATTTTGTGAAGCGCTTATTCTTGTCATCGAAATTATCCTTAAATGACCTTTTGATGACCATACCACTGGTACACAATTCATCCAACCCCTATTTCAGTGTTCTCTTCTTTGGTTCTTGTTTACTTGTCCTTTAACTGAAGACGGATCATTAAGTGTGAGCAAGACATTGAATGAAAAACATACATTGTAAATCGAAAAGCAATCTTAATGTTATAATTATTTTATCAAAGATCAGTTTAAATATCCTATTTTAGAAGCTGGAGATTACTAAATTGTAGAGACCATTAAGTTGTTTTCAACGTAGGAGGTTCAGAGATTCATATCTGTTTGTATCAGATAATTAAAACATACTAACTGCAAATAACTTAGTTTAACCTATTAAGATACATAGGACAAAATCTAATATGTGGGTGCTCAGTCGTAATGATGTGCTATTAAAGATATCCTTGTTTGGATCAAAATATGGTAAATAAATACTAAACTTTATTTTAGAAAGGGAGAGGTAGTGTAAGAGCATTACAGCAAGCATTCACTAGAAAGATGCTTCAAATGAGACTTTATACCAACCAAACAAATTGTCCTATTAAATGCTGTTATTTGTTATATGGTTAATTGATTGGTTTGGGTTTTGCATTTGATACATTTGATACGAATTCAATCTTGGAGAAGTATTCTCAAGAGTGGCTACTTATATGTGCTTGGACATATCTGAGCAAATCTTTATGCCTTAGTGATCATTATTATCTGTTAATTCAAACATCATTGTGAGTGGCGACTTCTGTGCGGTTGGACATATCTGAGCGAATCTCTATCACTTGTAATGATTAGCATCTGTTAACTCAAACTCAGTCATCGTGTCATTGATTTATTACCTAATTGCAAATAAACAATCATGCAAAATTCGTTCCATTCAGACAGGATCCCTTGACTTTTGTTAGGGGCCTTTTATTGTAATTTATACTGTCTATATATTCAAAATCCAGTCATCATAGCAATGACCACTTTCTGTCGAATTGATATCTTATTCAATGCGATCATCATGCAAAGTCTGTTACTTTCAAACACTGAGGATCCCTCAACTTTTGCTAAGAGACTTAGTTGTTTAACCAGCTTCCAATTCGGTCCTCTGTGGGGCATTGGTCATTGTCATTAATGATGGAAAATTTCTGGCGTTGAAATTGAGAAAGTTTTTAATAAGGTGGACCCAATGTGATGATGTCTCATTCCAATTGATTATAATTTGATGTATGAGTTAGGAATATCTGTTGCACCATAATGCACATTACGAAAGGTACACGCGTAATCAGGCTGTAAAGCTAAAGCTTTACTCTGTTTGAACTGTCTAAAGACATTGTGTTACCTAACTTGATAATTCCATGTCCTGGTCTTCTTACTTTTTAAAAAGCAATTTTCTACCAACTAAGCTCGTTTGTCAGTTTGCTGTATTTTCAAATGGATTGATGAAAAAGGAACATTTTTTCTTTAGCCTGGAAAAAGGGTTGTCGATATGATTCTTCGTCGAACACGTAATGTGCCCAACTTTTTTTTTCTGGTTTTCCAGTCTAATTCAGATCCCCCAAATCACGACGCACTTCAGGGCCTCAAATGCTACAGTAAGGTTATGAGGATCTCTGGAAGTTTGTTTAATTGCTTGCGATTTCAAGCTTCAGGGCTCAAACGCTATTTTGCCCTTTTTTGGCTATTTCATCCTCACGAGGAATCATTAAGTATGATTCAAATGGTCAATGGAAAAATCATAAAGAATGACTCAAACGGTCGATGGAAAAATTCTTAACCAGGTCAAATCCAGAAACTCAAGTTAAGATAAAAATTGTTTCTTGAGAACCAATAGAGGGTTGTTTAACTAAAATAGACTAAAGATAGCAAATTTTTATCCTGATTTTTCAATCTAATTCAGGTCCGCCAGATCACGATGAACTTCAAGGCCTCAAATGCTACTGTAAGGTTATGAGGATCTTAGAAAGTTTGTTTAATTGATAGCGATTTCAAGCTTCACGGTTTAAACGCTATTTTGCCCTTTTATGATTATCTTCATCCTCACGAGGAATCAGGAAGTATGATTCAAATGGTCAATGGAAAAATCATGAAATATGATTTAAATGGTCGTTGGAAAAATTCTAACTAGGTCAAAAGTAGAAACTCCAAGCTAACATATAACTTGTTTCTTGGGAAACCAATAGAGGTATTTTTACTAAAATAGACTAAAGTTAGCAAATTTGCTGTCAAAATTTTGTACAAGAGCTCTGTGGATTGAATCTGCACCTTACACGTTTTGGGAATTGAGCTGGGAGGCTTCTCTGACATCAACTTAAACTACTTAAAACCCCTAATTTTGATGGGATCCCAGTCAATTTTCTTGAACGGTCACACATGCAATTGTTTCTAAACATACCTCTACTTTTAAAAAAGTTGAATAGGTAATGGGCTAATGTCCCGAACCTTTGGATCTGTTACCAATCTTTGAGTAATATACAAGTAACTCTCAATGGCCTGATTGACTGAAAAACTTTCCGAGGTGGCTTATTTATTATGCATACTAAAATTAGACTTGAGCGGATGTGCCCAGGTGAACAGATTATTCCAAGCATTTGGTGTAATGCAGAGAAAAATGACACAGATGGACACCTAAATTGCATGCATTGATTTCTGGCTGGAGGAGATTGCAAAGAGCAGTCTGATCCATATAGGTTTGCCTTTAATTGGCTGCTACATTTGGCACCTTTATCTCTTACAGCCATGCCGCATTAAGTGTTAAATGATAAAAAACCATGCTTAGATTCATCCAAATATGAATTCGTTGATGTTAACAATTCACAAGTGTAATATTTAGCTGTTCTTCAATTTGATTGCACATTTTGAATCATATCATTATTTAAATCACATTCTATGCTCTATTATCAGAATGTATAGTAATATATATATATATATATATATATATATATATTTCCACAATCCAAAACTGTAACATTTAACTGCTGCTGATTTTCATTGAGGTTGCTTTTTCAAGGGTGTTTGTAAGGTACTCACAGGGAGTTGACTTTTTTTTGGAATAAGTTTTAGTCATGGCTCCACTTCAAGAAAGATCACTTTTTTACCTGTAAGATTTACAAGGACTGCAATACGATCCACATTTTTTTGATATGAAGTTTTTAAATAAAGATGGGGAAAGTGATGGATAAGACAGCTTAAATAAATTATTTTGGAATATGGGAGTGACAGAGGGGTACTCCTCCAATTATATGTTTTATTAAATAATTTACTTTAAATAAATGTAAAATATACATGGACAATGAATTTAGGTTGAGAGTATGATTTGACTGTTGAGTTGAAGTAAATGAGATAATTAAATATATTATTATGTGTATTTAGTTTTGAAATTGATGATGGAGGAATGATGTTGATTATGTGTTATATAGATTTCCTATTTTTAAAAGATTAATAATATAGGTTTGATAATTGATCTATGTGACATGAGTTTGAATTGACTTTGCCTGCTTAAAAAACTATTCACCTCCACCTTCTTGAATTTGAATTTGTCAAGGTGTTGTATAGAGACATCGTTAAGGAGATTGTCATCTCAATATGTGAGCTAGTTTTGCTAGGTCGAACCCCTTGGCTACAAATTAGCAAAAGATATTGAAGATAACATGCATAGACATGCAAATGATTTATATGATGATGATGTGGGTTTGGTTCTTTATTGTCTTTAGAGATCAAAGTGTTCTCTAATGATATTATCTTTTTCTTGCATATTTTAACATGTGATCTTCTTCTTGAATTAATTTTATATTGAATGTCTTTAAATGCCATGATATAGTAGCATGTCACAAATGTGTGTTAAGTTGGCTCATAACATTTAGCAATAAAGAAGCAAGAAAGTTAGAATTCAAATTTGATGCTTTGGGATTCGGGGATCATTCTTGTACTCCTCAAAATTAAGATTGAACCAAGTTAAGCTTGCATTCTTTTGGAACGAATTAGAGGGATACCATTATAATCTTGAAGTGAAAGGTGATGCATATGAATTTGTGCTGCTAGGGATGCAATATGAATGAATAAGCAGTGAATGTATGGGAGGAATTCAAATGAGAGTGAAATAGAGATGGATGATGATCAAGACATAAGTCAAACTTAACACAAGAGTACATCTTTTCAATATGTTGTTACAATAAGGGATTCCCATCAAGGTGCACATAAATGAGAAATGATATGGATATGCTGATTTCACCATTATATGTGTTTGTATGTACACGCACACAATACATGTATGTATGTATGTATGTATATGTATACATGCATATACATATACACATATAAGATACAAATATACATATATACACATATACACACATATACATATGCACATGCTTCAATTTGAGAAATACCATGTAAGTATATATAGAAAAATATTGTAGAGGAGGTGCATAACATAATAACACTTTTCTACAATGTTTGGGGTTTTTGCTGCGGTTGGGGTTCCCGCAATGTCTGCTGCAGCTACGGCTGGGGTATCTGTTGCGACTACGGCTGGGGGGTCTGCTGCAGCTGGCTTTTCTACAATGTCTGTGGCTGGGGATTCTGCTGCGTTTGGAGTTCCTACAATGTCTGTTGCGGCTATGGTTTCTGTTGTGGCGTGGGTTCCTGCAATGTCTGTTGTGGCTGGGGTTTCTGTTGCGGCTACGCCTGGGGTGTCTACTACGACTATGGTTGGGGGGTCTATTGCGGCTAGCTTTTCAGGGTCTTTTGCCGACGTTGTTTCCAAATCGACTATGACTGGGAAAGGACTTAGGGCTCCCATTGATAATGGGTCTTCCATTGCTCCAGTTCTTGTTTGCGGGTCTCTCTCTATCAAGCTTTCCTCTGCTGCAGATGGGGATTTGTTGAACAACAATGATATCTTCAAGTCTCATGGACCGATTTGCCATTTCTGAGGATTCTGGCCTAGCCTCCCCCAACTGCTTGACTGGATTTCTCGAAGGTGGGAACCAAAATTATCAGGTACCGTGAATATCTTTCCAATGGCAAAAAAGTTTTTTCATTGCAAAGTTTGATAATGTTGAGGATAGAGCTACGATCCTCTTTGATTACTTCTTTTGTTGGGAGGATGAAAAATTTATGCTTATGGTAAAGCCGTGACACCTTGCTTTCAATCCTTCCACTGAAGTCTTTAGTAAGATCCCTATATGGGTCAGACTCTCCAACCTACCCCTTCATCTTTGGCATGATTCCGTCCTTGAGGAAGTGGGTGGGGCTTTGGAGGATTTTCTGATGACTGATAATGACTGACAATATGTATCATTTCACCTTTGCTTGCATATTGGTAGATCTTGAAACCTCGAAGGGCCTTCCAGCTGAAATCAAAATTGAATCATCCTTGGGATCTTGGACCCACCAACTTGACTACGAAGGTATCCCTTTTAGGTGACACAAATGTTTTAAGACCGGTCACATCTCTTCCTATTATAGATTTGATACCAAAAAGAAGAAATCTTCTCCCTCTTAGTGGAAGGGTGATTCTACCCAACATTACATTGTCCTGAAAAGCTCCTGTCAATATGGGAACGAGGTTATTCTTGATAGAGGTAATCAGTTGCCTGTTGTTGAGGAGGTTGGACCAGGTCTTGATCTGCCTCTTGTTGTTCCTATGGGGTCTGCTGGGGTTGCTGGTTATGTTCCTACTGCTGGTCTTGGTCCTGCTTTGTTGGATAATGCCAAGCCTTCTATTGGTGGTTCTGAGGGTGTTGGTTCTGCTGGCCTTGTTGGTATTTTTTCAGTTGCTAGTTTTGACTCTGCAGTTCCTTTTCTTGTTTGCCCTTTGGCTAGGGAAAATGTCGGCCCTATGCTGGCTGATTCACTAGAAGTTTCAACTCCTTTGCTGGGTGCTATATCTTCAACTTTGGATTCGTTGTGCTAGCAGGATAAGGTTGCTAGTGTTGAAGAAGGTTGGATCACAGTTAAATGAAAACATTATAAGAAGCGCTCTCCTTTTGACACCCCATGGTCCCATTTGAAGGGGACAAAAAGATAGTTCTTCCTCCTTGTGTTGTTGTTTTCTAATGGTTTATCTTGTGCAGTGCTTTGGGTGTTTTTTCTCTAGGCTGCTGATCTTCTTTTTGGCTAAGTTCTTTTGTGTGTTTCTTGGGGTTTTTTGGCCTTTTTTTTTTTTTTTTCTAGATGTTCAGTTGTGTTTTGGGAACTCTTAATGCTCTATCTTAAGCTTTCTCTTTGTACATGGTTTTGGGTCCCTTCAAAACCTATTTTACCTATTAATAAAAACATAATAACACTTTTCCACACTAGTTTTATGTTTCAAATAGTTTGTCCACCTTGGATGAATCACATATTTGTTTTATGATTCATCACTAGTTAATTTATGTCTTCTTATTTCAAACTCCAATTTTCCACATTCTAAGATCAATAATCTTGGGATATGACATGCTATTATCAATGTGGATGTCAAAATTATAATTTAATATGTCTAGGGTTGTGCATTGATGTAGTTTGAGGTGTGAGAATCCAATTAAAGACTATCAAATTGAGCAACACAAAAATATGATGCAGGAGCATTGCCTCCTTAATCTTGAATGATTTAGTTTTGTTTGCTAAGTAAGTTCTTGTGTCATTGGTGGATAGTTTTCTTATGCCCAGATCAACAACATGTATCAGGAGTTGCACATTTTTATTTTGCCACTTGGACAAGAGGGAGATTGTTGTTCAAGTTCACATGGTTTGTTGGTTTCCAATTGTGAAACAGTGTAAATAGAACTTTGGGGAGAAAATATTCAACCGGTTTTGGAGAAAGAATAAGAGGAGGTAGTAACATAACACAGAGGGGGATCACAAGAGTTCATGAGCAAGGAAATAAAGGTGTGTGGAGTCTATGTAATAACAAACTTCTCAAAGGGGTGAAGATAGTGACGTCTGGAGGCGTATATCATTATGTTTAAACGGTCCTTGAAGGATCAAATTTTATTGTAACTATCTTTCTAGTTGGAGTAATGGAAGTAAGACTCTATATCTTTTTTTTTGATATGATTTTAGTTCTTTGCATGAGCGTTCTATCAAGAATATTTTGGTGTTCTGTGTGATCATTTATTCCTTGTCAATCTGGTTCTATCACACTGTGCATTTGGGATTCAATAATGATAATTTTGGATTTAACCTTAAAATTCTATCAATCATTTCACCTTCGTTCTGTGTTTTAATCTTTCTATCCACTATTTTTCTATAAGGCTACTATCACAATGCCAAGGTTTGACTTATGAAAGCCTCTCATTGAGGGAAAGATTGAGTTATTTTTGTGTGCTAGGGGCTTCTTCATAACAACATTTTTTTTCTTCAAAGGATATAGATTTGTCACTTCATGATAGATTATGGATACATGAGAACACTCTCTCTTGGTCAATTCTTGGTCTATCTCCTTCGATCTTCTTTATGAACCTCTAAATGTTAGACCTATTTGGATTTAACTTATGAATATTCCTCTCTAGTCCTAGAAAGATTCATATAATGAGGCTAGTGGCAATGCAATTGATCATTTATAGGAGGCTAACTACTACTTTCCATGTGGTCACTCTATCTTTATTCCTATTCTTATGGACCCACACACATAGACATAGACACAAATTTATGTATGTATGCTCTTCATGAGGATTTGATGCCACAAAATAGGCCTTGGACTCAACTAATTGATTATGAGGATTTCCCCTTCATATGTAGATGGCATTCTCCATCATTTAACTAGCTTCTAATTGCCCACTCTCCTAGAACATGGATACAACTATATGGTGGAGGAATGTCCACAAAGATCCCTTGACTATTAATGAATTCAACTCTCTCATTGATGGTTGCTCTCAAGATTTTGGAAATTCTCTTACTATCCCCCTATGGAAAATTATGTTCCTAAGGGAGTTCCTCTAGTGGCCAACATGAATTTAACAACCACTCCTACTCCATGAATCATGTTAGTGAGTCTCACCTACCTTTTAATTTATTTTCCTAGTATGTTATACCATCAACATTGGTGTTGCATCATCTCATTATTAAAGTGATTTTTCAATGATTGTATACTTTTGCTAGACGATCCTCTATATTTGTTGTTCCCATTGATGGACACTTTGAGGAGGAGCCTTCTCTTATCTAAGGATTGAAATATTATATATCTTGGATAATATTCAAAGGTATAATAATAATATTCCCAAATATGTCTCCTAATCACACATTAGAGTGAAGGGTGTAAGATTAAACAGGGTAGGATTTGGCATTATTCAGGATAGATCCTTGGGTGATCTTTTATACCAAGAAGCTTCTATGTTACTATTGTTAGTCTTCAATGGCATTGAGGGGGGGTGGGGGGGGGGGAAGAGGGGGTGAATTATGATGACATTATTTTTCCATTAGTATACTCAGTGAAAAAAATTGACAAAGATCACCGGCAGACTAAAGCATTACCGCCAGACTACAAGCTTCACCGACAGATTACAAGCATTACCGACAGACATCAAGCATACCCGACATAATACAAAGGTCACAAGAAAAATGCTAAGTATAAAGGTGACAAGCATCACCGGCAACCACAAGCATCACCAGCGACCACAAGCATTACCGGCGACACAGTTTTCAGAACTAACCCAACAGAAATAGAAAAGGCATACCCGACAACAAGTTCAAGAAAGGAACGCTGGCGACCAAGAAAACCGACCATCAGAACTGACAGAAAGATAAAGAACCCGCAAATTGTGGATCTGAATTTTACACGACAGATAAAGCAATGTAATTCTATTTATAGAGTTTTATTTTGTTTTAAATCATAATTTTATGGTCATGCAAGTTTTATGTAAATGCTTTAAAGCATCCTAATGGATCTAAATCATATCTAACTAAAGATCAAGGTCAAGTTGTATACCTTGGATCTAGAGTTAACTTGCGATGCATGAATCAAGAATTGAATCTAAATTAGTATAAATAGATGTTCATACTCAATTGTGAGTACATGAA
>MU226908.1:301648-320316 GCA_018584345.1 Thuja plicata
TTTGGGTTTTTCATCTTCTTCTGTGTTGCAATGAAACCCTCATGCATTTCATCAATGATATGCTGAATATAATCATAACTAGTATTGGAGTGGACCTCTTGTAGGTCCAACACCATCATCAAAATTCTTGCACTGATATTCTCTGCATCACCATCTATCCCTAGCACTCTACATAGGGCATAGGCAACATACTTGATATAGAAGTGTAAATCCTTGTAATAATATGGGCTGGTCCCAGACATAGGATCCAAATATTTTCTCACTTCTTTTAGCATATGTTTCAGCAACTGGCCTCTAGAAATACCAGGCTTCAAAGTATATCTCTGTTGCAGCTTTGTCATGTCAATTCTAGTGGACATGGCGCTGTACAAGCCGAAGAATTGCATGAACAAATTTCTATTCAATATCAATAAGGCAGTGCCATCATTCCTCTTGATTGTCTTGGAAAAAACATCATAATGATTGGCCAGGTCTAGGAACAAGTCTACATCTATGAAGACATTAGGAACAATTAACCTAGCTAAACCACAGGTCCAAGGGTTTGACATTGGAATAGCCTTATCAGAGTTCTTATAAAAATAATTAAAAAGAGAAAAACCTGTTGTTCCTAGAGTAACAGCATCTCGAACATCTCGATAGTCATCAATGAGCACATTTGCATTTGCCCTTTTGTCCTGAGTCGAACCAGGATGCAACCTGAGGAATTCATCTGAATAATTAACTTTTCCCTTAGCCTCATCTTCCACCTTCTCACTTTCACCGCTGGTCGAGGCTACACTGACCACTCTGGTCATGTTTACAGTGCTTGAATCTCCCTTTGTTTACTGCTATTGAAACAAATCTAACACTGAGATTCACAGACTACCTTGTACACAATTCTCTAGAAACAATGAGCCTTAAAACAACAGAAAACCCTGCAATTCTCTGAATTTTCACTCTGTTAGATAGCTTAGCTCTTCAATTTTTGGAATTTTGAAAGCAAGGTGAATACAAATGAATAAGCCATCAACTTCTTATAGTAACCATTTGAAGTACATAGCTCATGATTCTCAGAACATCAATTCTGTCTTTAATTCCACATACTGCGAACATAATTGAAAACCTAGCCATAGTTTCCTGAGTGTGACAGGAAAATCAAATTTTTAAAACTGAATCCTCGGCAAAACCTTATAAAATTCAAATGAGCTGACATGTCATCCTGGGATTGGCCCACTGTCATACATCTCAGCTACCCTTTTCTGTGCAGTAATCAAAATCTAAAAATCTGATTGGCCGATGAATGATTCATATTGACATATTTGATACTACCACCTTTTTACAGAATTTGGCATCAAGCGACCACGCGACTGCACTTATTTTCTCTGTCGCTGACCCCAATCCTTAACCCATGATTTATCTGAAGACATGACGACTACACAACTTCCTTACCTTTGCTACCACAGTCACCATTTGGTGATCACGCGACAATGAGGAAATCAAAGTCGTGAATGGTTATCACTAACCCAAATTCTTTTATGAGACTATGTGACAAACTGTTAGTGCTAACTTCTGTAGTTATCTCTTAGATGCCAAATGTCATCTTTCTTTTGCCAGACTGCACGACTGCCCTTAGTCGCCTAATCGCTAAATGCAAATGCTAGATACCACAATTTCTTGAGACAACGCGACAAAGGTATCCTCCCCTTTAATTTATCTGACGACCTCGCGACATACCCTTAGCCGCTGAGTCACGAGGACTTTTCTCCTTAGGCTCTTTTATTCATTAGACTTGGCGACTACCGTAGGATCTTTCAATGATTTTATCTGACGGCTGCCGCTTAATCGCCAAGTAACTTCCCATACCCTTAAAATATTCTGAGAGCTTGCGACCAATAGAAACTCCTAGTTAGTCTCATAGTAGCTGAATAAATATTTACCTTTAAGCGATTACTCTAAAGTCCATTTACATCCTGACACGTGTCTTATCTTGATTTCAAAGCTGAGTTATTTGGTGACAACTCGACTGTGCTCTATCTGAAACCGCCAAAGGTTAGTTGCATAGTCTCATAGGTTTTAAATTAACTGGAATCTTTTATGGAGACTGCGTGACTAAATCCTTTGCACCACACTTCACCTCAGACTTATTTAGCGATCGCGCGACATAAAGAAATTGCGAAGTCTGGTAATAAACCCTTGACTGCTGAAAACTTCTTGCGACCTCCCAACCTGTCTGTGGGCCCCTTGACATATTGCTAGCCCTGTTTAATGATTCCACAACTATGTGACACAAATTAAATCACAAAGTCTGAGAAAGAAAGAGGAATATTCTTATGTTGCATGAGACTATGCAACAAAGGCTAATCGCTAAGTCTGAGAGTAAAAAGGAATATTCTGTTTAATTTGTGCGACTAAGTGATTAGAATACAACTCATGACTTAAGTGAGGCAAAAAGGTAACTAAGAAACATAAGCGAACAATGCCTTTGGGTTTCTCTTCAAATTTGAACACTGAAAAAGAGCTAGGGTTTCAAGCCTTTTGAATATTTTCACAGGTTTAGACTTGAAAACATGAAAACTTGAAGAGGGAAATCCACAAAGCTGAGGGAAAGCAACCAAAACCTGGAATACAACCAACATATACTACTCCCCTTTACTATTACAGTTACATTTCATGAACTAAGCCAAATTTCATCTTAAGTAAAACATTACATTCACTCCCCCTTTGACAATAGTGATAAAGGTACGATAAAAATTGTCAAAATTTATATTAATGTAAGAGTAGTACCATCTAGTTACATTCTACTGAAGACATAATTGAAATGAACCTTCAAGTTATGTATATCAGTATCCCAATTCTTTAGTAGAATCTTCATAGATGCAACCTGACCACTTAGAAAAAATGCTAATTCTTCTAGTCCATAAATTGTATACACATCTGGAAATGCCAAAGTTTTCTCAGCTTCCTTTACACCTTGTTGCAAAATTTCTAACTTTGGGATCAACAAACTCTGTAGCTCCACCAAGTCAACAATTCTCTTTTCAACCTCATCCTTGTTGGACTTCAAATTATTGTTAATGTTGCTAACCTTTCCACTAAATGTAGTAGTTGATTCATGCATGGGATCAAAATTTCCAACAAGTAACCTAATCTCCTGTTGAGATTCACTCTTTTCTCTTTCTAAGTCCTTCAAAATTTGAGAAAAATCATAAATAGATTTTAGAATCTTACCACCTTCAGTCAATGCACTCTTTAATCGGTTAACAACCAATGTAAGTGTTTTGTTGTCGGTAACAATTGACTATGACAATTTCTCTGATCTTCTATTCTCATATGCTTTTTCCAATCTTAAGATTGCAACATCTTCTAAACTTTTCATCTCATCACCGGTTGCAGTGACCAAATGAGAAAGTTCTTCCATTGGTGTAGCCTTCTCATCATATTTAACATTAGTTAATAGTCATGAAAAAAAATCTCTGGCATATACTATTACCTGATATTCCTATTGCATTCTTTTCTATTCACCCTTTGAATTGATCACATCAGCAAGATCTATCATCTCTTTGGGGCTCAATGTGTTCAAATCAATCTATCCCTTAATTGATAGTTCATCTTCAATATTTAGTTTGAAGTGTGTAGGAGGTGTAACCTTTTCTTCACTTTGTTCCTTTTCAATATTTTCCTCCACATTGATTTGATTGGCTTGTGTATCATCATCAGTGACCTCTTCTACTTTCTCTTTCTCTTGTGTGTTACCAGTCATAGCCTGACCGATACCTGTGTTTACTGGATCATCTTCCTTTTGTGTCATGTTCTATTTCTGATGTTCTTGCGTGTCCATTTTCTCATCTTGTATCTCCATAACAGGAATCTCTCTTGTATTGTCCATGTCATCTCTAGATTTATCAAGTGTGACTTGTACACCATCAATAATAAATCCTTCAACAATCTCAGTAACCATTGGATCAGCCTCTTTTTCTTTTATTGATTCCTCTTGGACATTAATAGGAGTACCTTTAATTTTATCTTTCTCCAATCCCAAATGTTTTCTCAGAATTTCCTCTGTCTTATCCTTTATCGATTGAGTCTCCCCAATCATTAATTGTGTAACTCTTGCTCTTGTTATGAGTAGAGGTCTTATCTCTTTGAATTTTTCCTCTATCTCTTCCATTGAATAACTAGGCATTAGGCTCAACAAAGCATATTTAACCAACTCTCTATCCCTTGCAAGTGCATGTTTCCATCTTGCATCAATTATACTATACAATATTGCAAAAATTTGACCTTGCATTTCAATAGATGTTTTCCTCAAATTATGCATTCTATAAACTATGAAATCTTCAATCATCTTCTGATCTTGTTCATTGACCTTGTCATAGAACTTCCTAACACCAACTAACACACCATGCTGTTTTACTCATTCACTATATTTTCAATAGATTTAAAACTTCCAAAATCAATATTAACACATTTAGTAGCAAGGGTACCAACTACCTTTGACTTCTTTCCTTTGGCCTTGAGATCCTTCTACCCATTCTCTCATTATCTTCGTCAGAAAATTCCTTTTCTCTTTGTTCTTGCTCCTTCTTCCTTTTTGTTGTCACCTTTACAGTGCTTGGTATCTCCTTCACAGATGTAGCCTTAGGCTTGGCACTCTCTTCTGGTTTCTTCTTTGTTATGATAGGAGGAGAAGGCTTCTCCTTCTTCACTTGAGTTTCACTTCTAGTTTGTATACTGGTTGGGACACTACCGGTTACACCAACAAACTCAACATCATCTACATCTCTAGCTACACCATATGTACTTTCTTTTTCTGCAGCATGCTTTTCCCTTGCTTTCTCAATTTTCTCCTTAGTGAAACCTTTCTATGTCATAAATTGTTCAAGATCTTTCCTCACTTTTCTCTCAATGACTAGTTTCATCAACTCACTATGTACTTTAAGTGATTTTTCTTCATAAGTTCCAAACCTTGGAGTCTTGGGATCTATGGGTTAAGCAATAAAATTTTCTGGATAGATAGTTAGAATATTCTTTTTCAACCTCATAACCCATAGGCATCACCCATGAGGTCCTTGGCTCAACAACTTTCATCATACAAGTGTTAGTATCAACCATGAAGTATATAGTATCCTTGTAAATTTCCATAATAGAAGATGGTATTCTTTCGTTCTCATGCATTCTCTTTTGAAAATCTTTAAGGTATCCCCACATCCTACTTGTAAAATCATTTTCCAATATCCTGATATAGTTGTTAATCTGAATGAAAATAGGGGTGTCCTTTAACCAAGTACTGTTACCGATACTAGGGAACATGTTTTGAAAGTAGAAAAATAGACACATGATTATGTGACCATTAAAATTTTTCCTCTTGTCCTTCTTAATCTTCTCTAGATTTACCATTAACTCTTCTCCCAAGGCTTTTTCCAAATTATATTCTCCATTCTCTTTAATCATCATCAGTGCTATATGAATAGCACCACCAGGTATGCTATTCATTCTGCTAGAATGATATACTTTATAACCAATAACCATTGAAGCATACTTCACCTCTTCATCAGAAATATCATTTACTATCCCAGAATGACCATCCCACTTTGATTTTGTCAGCTTGATCACTTCCTCCTTTGGTATGGTTCAAAGAATAGGTATATTACCGGTTGAGCATAGACCGGTTACAACATGAATTTCCTCATTCGTAATCTTATACGGTTGGTCTAACCACATAAAATAATCTTGTATTCTGCTTAGGATAAATCTTATGTGATCATCTTCAAATTCATCAGGGTAGCTATTTGCATGATGAAAACCTTTGTCTGCTATACGTTTGTGCTCGTCTTTCAACACCATGTTTTCATCACACAATGTATCATACTGTGCATGAATTTCTGTTGATCCTAAATCTTCTAATTTATAATGAATGTAACATCTAACATCCTCTACATGCAACACACCATAGGGCATGCTGGTTAGGGCACCCACTGGATCATTTTCTATATACTTGAAAGGATGTCTTTTAAATTCTGGTCGTGGTCTCTCAGTTATATCAACTAATTTAGGAGTAGCCATCTAAACTAATCAACCAAATGACTAGATAACATATAAATACCTCAAACTGTTCAAAACTAGGGTTCTTCCTGAAGAACACGACAACACTCGATTGATTTTCTCTTCCAAATCAACATAAACAATCTCTCTTTATCGCTTGGATCTCAACAAATGACTCAAACAATGCTTCTTTATCTCCACAAAAACTTTCACAATGCACAAGGTAAGAATGAAAACTAGAAAATAACCTTTTATCAAACCTCACATGCATGTGTTAAAAGCATTTTACCGATAGAACTTACTTTATCACCGATTGACCCAGAATTCAATAACAATGATCAAAACATCATATAATTCATCAAAAATTAAAAATACATTCCAAAATACATTATTGCATCTTAATATGCTGATATATCTCACCACACACCTATAGGGGGTTCAAAAATGGATTCAACAATACTTGGTCCCCCTAAGCCACATGAAGGCTTAGTTTGGTGATGAATTGTCCACACCCGATGGAGATGTGGATTCCTTTGATGTATTACTATCTTCCTTCTTCTTCAAAGTCTTGTTCATCTCTTTCCTAACCTCTTCTAAATTTATGGCCTGCCTCCCTTTCTGATTGCTTGACTGGTTTACCAATTGGTTGCTTAATCTACAGTTCCTTGCTAAATGTCCAATCTTGTGACAATGAAATCATGCCATACTAGTAGTTCTCCATGGTCTTGCATTACCTCTTACTGTCCTAATTCTTTAATTCACAACCATGTGTCCATAGTTACCACAAACTGAGCATGTGACATCAAATTGCCTCTCTCTTTGGTAAGGAATTTCCTGGTTCACAGGTGGCCTTTGATTGATAACTCTTGACCTGCACTCATCAACTTTGTGACCATATTTGTTGTATTTGTAACAGTAACCATCAAATATAACAGATCTACTACTGGATCCAAATCTACTAGGAAATATGACCATACATTACAATTATAGCAATATCCATCAAAAGTACTTGTTTTTTTCACAGATCTTCTCCTACATACATTTGCAGTATGACCTACCTTATTATAGTTTAAACACATAGGTTTGTAGGATTTATTTTTGTTACCTTTGGTGGAGAATTTCCTTCTTTCTTGATCTCTTTTTTTCTATAAGATTATCCAACTTCAAAAGTAGACTTACCAGTGTATCCAAGACCCATGGTCTCCTTGCTACTTCTTTGATTCCTTAGTTGTTCATCCAAATTTGCAGTACTCTCATTGAATTTATTTAGCAGATCATTGGAAGTCTTCAACTCTTCTTTTATTTTCTCAATCTCATCTCTCGAATCTTCATCCAGTCTTAGGATTTCTTAATACTCTTCATTAGTCTCATGTAAATGTTCATGCAATGTAGAAACCTCTTGTTCAGATTTGAAAATTTGATCCACTTTTTCCTTTAGGGTTTCATATTTGGCTTTTAGGACATCCTTTGTAAATTTCCTTGCATCCTTTGTAGATCTCCTTTCTTCTAGTTCTTCACTCATTCTAATTGATTAGGCTTCAATCTCTCTCTTGAGGTTTTTCTTATCCTTTTTCAATTTTTCAATCTCCATAGCCATGGTATCTAGGGCTGCTTCAGATTCATCAGATCCACTTTTCTCAGACAAGTGATCAATGTAATCTTGAATCTCACTTAGTTGTTCATCAAGCTCTATTCTTTTGTCTCTTGATTGCTTCAGTTGATTCTTCAACTCCTCAATGACCATTTTAGCTTGTTTGAGTCGCATTCTTTGCTTTATAAAACCCTCCATATTTTCCTTAAGGATCCTAATCAAGCTATTATGATTCTCCAAGGGAACTAATACCAATAGTTAGTCTTCAAAGGAACTGAGAAGGGGGGGGGGGGGGGGGAATCACTTCACCCNGTGAATCACTTCACCCATAAATCTGAAACAATACTTAAATATCTTACACAAGATCCAACATGCAAAGCTAAATACTATGTAGAAACTTAACAAGTAAAGCATTCACACAATGTAGACTCAAAACTCAAGAGTTTTCCATGGAAACCCTTGTTAGAGGGAGAAAAACACATGTAGGGATGATTCCCACAAATTTCACTAGTGCACCAAAGAATTTTTCCCTGTTAGGAGTAGTTACAAACACCCTGTTAGGGGTATACCCGGTTAAGAGTATTTTAGCCCGGTTAGAAGCTATTACAAGTCCTGTTAAAGAATACTCTATTGAGATATCTACAAATCCTTCTAAGAGTCACCTTATTAGATGATTTACACTTTAGATCATGTTAAAGATCCTGCTCACCCTGTTAGGAGTGACCTTGTTAAAGGATTTAAGGTTGCAAACCTGTTAAATCTTGCCTCGAGGTAGACTCAAGAATGGATGATCTAATTATGATCGTCCTGTTTGATAGATCCAATTTATTTCTTCTCACTATACTTCCTTAAGCATCCAAAACCTTCAAAAAAATCACAATATCTTATCGTGTAATCTAAAAAATCACCACATCAACCCTAATACACAAATTCATCCTTCTTTTATAATACCTTTATCACAGTCGGCCTCTTGACCTAAAATGTTTTACCCACTCACTAAAATTCAAATCTGACCATGCCAAAATGCACTGGTCAGCCCAATAAAGTCAACATAAAATAAATCAGCTCATAAACAATCATAAAAAAAACATTAAATAGACCGGGGAACTGATCTAACCAAACTTGTTCTAATTGTTTTCTGTTCATCATGTCAGTCCACTTGAATCTTCAATAACTTGCACATATCTTCAAACTAACTGATGCGATCGTAGAAATAAGTAGATATACCTCTATAGATGTTAACTACATGATCAAACACCTTAAATTGATCTCCAATTCCAGATCCAATCGCCTGTATCTCACTTACTGTCCTCTGCCCGGTTGACTGCACACTTAACCATTTCTTCAATTTGATCTTCAACACCATCGGTAGAAGTGATCTCTTTCCTCCAGTACATCATGTTGCCAGCAATGAAAACACCACAATATGTTATCATGATCAACACTCTGATCATCCTCACCAAATACAAACAACTATGGTACTTCTAACTTGTTAGATTGGTTGTAGTTTCTATTTACTCCCATGTGAGAGTTTATAGTGTATGCTTTGAGTTATTCTTTCTAACATATTATATTTCTATTCCCTTCAAAACTATCTAAACATAATTAAAACAACGTATGTGTAACAAGCTATATATATATATATATAATTTAATTAGAGAGAATCACAAGATATTTGATTGATTCTAGTAATATGATCCTAATCCTCCATAGTTGGTGCTCTGGAACATTGGGCTAACACTATGTATGGTCAAGTTCAATATATTGGTGAGCTTATGGACCAAATATTCCCATTTGACTAGTAAAGATTATTTTTGTGAATATTTTTCCTAACTCTTTGTTTAAACATAAAAAAGAAATGCCCAAAAATAAACTTTAAATTTGACCTATATAAATGTTAGACTCACCCCTGAATAGAATGTTAGAGTACTCATCCTGGATGACTAAATTTAGTTGAATCAAAACTTAAAGTTTATCTTAAATATTATTACATCTCCATCGTTCTCTAATTCTCCCTGAGATTGTGAAACTTGGCACATTTTAACTCTCTTTAAGACTATGACATTTATTTATTGTTTCCCCCAAAAGTGTAAAATCATTTGTCAATAGTATCCTATCAACTTCCTATGCTTCCACAACCATTCAACTCATTCAACCCAATACTCATCATTCAGATTTCCTTCCATTGGATATTCTTTTCTAAGACATCTCCCACTTCACCTATTCCTCTAACTCCATACCCTGTCTCACATTCCTTTGTACACTCAATTTCTTATGGCTTGTCTCTGTCTTCGCTAATTATTGGTGTTTCAATTTCCTAATTTTTTATTTATCAATATTGTTATGAATTTTTCTTGTGCATCAAGATACATGTACAATTCTTTGTTATTTTCCTTATAAATATTTGATGTATTTTATTTCATGTTGTTGCTTGGATTGAATATGCGAGCCTTATGCATTGATGTCATGATTGTCATCTAGACTATGTTGTATATTTTGAGATACATATATTGTTCTTTCTATGACTATTTTATCATAGTGTTTTGCCCCATGGAAATCCTTATGGATATCTAGATATAAATGTGATGACTATATGATTTGTATGATGTTGTAATCAATTGGTTGATTTTATGTTACTTTACTGATTATATATACAAAACATGTATGCTTGTTGTGTGTATTGATTGTTTTTGAAATAAGTGGTAGCAAGAGGGTGCTGGCCCGAGGTACAATATCAGCACACTAGAGGAGAATTAAAAACATATTAATTCAACCTAGAGTGCAATCAAACAGTTCACAATGATCTACCTCTATCAAAAACCAAAATAACAAAACTACAGTACCAGCATGAGTGATTAGTTCCAAAAACAAACAAGTAGAGAGTATAAAGTTTAAACATAATAAAAACAAGCCACGTAGGGCTAATAACTAGCATTAAAGTCTGGAAATTAAAACTATGATTAAAAAAAGTAGCACAGCTAAAAGGCTTGTCCACACCATCCCCAGGAACGAGTAGTAGAGTCATTTCCCATCCCATAAAGGCTTTGACAACAACAATTCATCCCACTCTTCATGAAGGAACTTGAAGAGCTCCCAGGGGTTATCCTCCTCTAACACCTGCCCATCCGAAGCCTTATCATTAAACAAATAGAGAGTAGTTGAAGAGGCATGCATGAACTTAAGGGAAAATTTTCTCACATCTAGCAACCTTCTGTTGGTACTTTCCATATACATTTTGAGCTGGGCCATGGTTTTCTCCAAATGGGAAATTTGGTGTTTGAATCTGCCCACCAAACAACCAGTCAAAATTTTAGCACCCTCAACCATATTAGCACCCACAACAGCGGGAACAACCTTTTCTTTAACCTCCTCAGCCGAGGCGTTCAATTTATTATCTTTATCCTCCATTGGGTGTGGGATATTCTCAGCATCATCTCAACTATGTGAGCCAACCGAGGCATCCTCCTGGTCTAACAAATATTTCATGGCTCTCTTTCCCTTCTCCTTTGCCAAGCGGGTGGAGTTGCGGGTTTGGCCAGGGTGGGGGTCAACAAACTCAGTGGTTTCAAGGTTAATAAGAATCCTTTTAAATTTTTTGGTGGGTAGCTGGTTGGAATCATCAAGGGTAAGGTCATGCTTAGAACCAACCAGAGAGTCAGGGGTGGGGTGAGTTTCCAAGGAATTATGGCTAGCAATAGGAGTGGAACAACCCATCAAACCAGAAGGCATGGGAAAGCCTTTGTTTAAAGAAACTGAGGGAAAAGGAGGCAGTTGGGAATTCTGTGTCACCACAACATAGGGAGGAGGGAAGAGGGCATAGTGGAAGTTATATAACCTTAGAATTAGCCCCTGGTGGAGGATAACTAGTTTTTTACCTAGAGAGATGGTTTCAACTACATTTGCAACATTGCTTTCCACGGAATGTAAAAGATAAAAGTGAATGGAAATCAAGATTTTATGCCTTATATGGTTTAAGAAAGGAAAATGGAAGTTATAAAAGGTACCATACCGTCCCTCTAGCGTGAAGTATTTGATGACCAACTTGCACATTTTTGGCCAGAATTTTAGGAGGTCCGAAATACTGTAACCCCCATTTTTAGATACAGGGCTCTCCTCAAGATTTCTAAAAAATCGGACAAAGTCTTTTTTTGCTTGGGCTTTGGTAATCTTTTTCCATTTTTGAATAGTAGTAGGCATGCCTGTGGCTTTGCTGATGACTTCCTCGTTGAACTCAAATGAGATTCCATTAATAGTAACCCTCCTCTCGCTCCAGGTTCTCACAAATTGCTTGGAGATCATCTCTTCATGACCCGTCAAACTATCCATGAATGAAAGGATCCCACCTTCTTTGTAGAAGTACATGACCATTGGGTTGGAGGAAAATTCCTCCTTAATCTTGTCTGGCTGCACTCTGTGTCTGTCTCCTCCCATTTCCATCCCATAGAAATAAAACAAAAAGGGTACCCACACATAAAAAATGTGGCTTGCCAACAAAATGTCATGCGTAGCCAAAGAGTTGATATGAATAAAACCAGAGAACCCACTCTTAATAAAACACTGGTGAATTGCCAAGAAGGTGCAAAAAATGGCGAGGTAAAAACTGTGGTTTAGCTTAGAAGTAATCGTGGCACAAGAAAATCAATAATTAGGGTAGTAATTACACTGCGCATCATAAATCAATTCTAGAGCTGCAAGGGGAGAAAACACATGGGAATGATGTTGTAATTCAAAAAAGCCATCAATAAAATATGCCTAAATCTATGACAATCCTTCGTAAATAGAACTTTCCATAGAAGTCATTTAATGGAATAATGACACAAAAAAGGTAACATAATGGAGCTGGGCCATGTCAATCTCCAAGTTTAAATTAAGAAACCTTCATCGTATGCCATGTAGAATATCCAAACAAAACTGGTGCAAGTGGCAAGAGAGTATGAGAAAGTAGGCCCATCCTTTGGCGCCCAAACCCACAACCAGATTTCAAACATCATGATGGTCATTGGTGACATCACTCATTTCCTACCTAAGTAGGTCCTGAGTAGACTTAGAGAGCTGACTAGTATCCCTCCAACATTGTAACCCATCGAGCAGTAGACCAACAACAACCATGGAGTCCATGACAAAGTTACCTTCCTTGTAAGTGTGCCTGATATTAACCATATTAAGTCTGCCAATTAAACCTCTACTATCTGATAAAATGGGATCCACTTTCCAACCTACCTTGGAGTTTCCATGCACAACCTCAATGATGATTTTGGAGTCCCCCTCAATTTCAAGTTTGGTACAACCCAAGATTATATCAAATTTAAGGCCCCAAAGGAGGGCCATACTATCTGTCTGGTTAAAAGTGTGGTTGTGAAGGGGACTAGCGAAAGAAACCACCAATCTTCCCCCATGGTCCCTAATGATACCACCTTCAGCTTGCAATCCTCTACAAATGGAACCATACAAATTAAGTTTGTCCCACATAGGCTTGGGTGGAGACTAGATAGTAGCCTGTCTAGTGTTGAATTTTGTGTTGTCATATCTATCAAAACCTTTCCCAATCCTCCAAGTTTTAGCAAGCCTCCAGTAAAATTCAAAGGGGGGGAAGGTTGGGATCTTCTAGTGGGAAACCATCAGATTATTCTACAGCAACTTGATCCCAAGGTGGAAGACCTCAGTAGGGGAGATCTCATTTTCCCTGAAGATCCTATTATTACGTTCCTTCCAAAAAACCTAGCAGAAGATAGGAGGGATTTGGTTCCACAAAAGTTTAATTAGAGGGAGTTGGGAGGCACAATGCCAGTTGTTAACCTAGTCTTGGATGCCCCTATTAGAAGCCCAGTAGAGGTTAAGATGAGGGATGATCATCTACCAAACCTCCAAAGAAAACTCACAGTGCAGCAAGATGTGATTGATATTTTCCTCCTCCTTTTTGCATAGACAACATCTATTAGCAAGGTTGAATCCCATTTTGATCAGGTTGTAGAGGGTAAGGATCTTACCATGGAGCACATTCCACTAGAAGAAGTTCACCTTAGGTATGACCTGTGATCGCCAAACCTTCTTCTACCATGAGGTGTCAACAACCTCCTTGATGAGAAAACTATAGGAAGATTTGATAGAAAATCCCCCATGTTGGGTGCGTCCCATAGTATTATGTCAGGTCGATCAACTAGAGGAATGCGAGCATTGTGCAATAAATCAATAAGCTTAATGGAAAGAGTGACAAGGTCAGGTCTATCTTGCAAATGAGGGAGGAGATCCTTCCCTTTTCCATTAATGATATAGTTGGAGACTAGGGAACCAATTATGAGGGTTAGAATATTCCTCAATTGAGAGAATCTTGAGGACCCTAAAGTGATATCAGGAAGCCAAGGATCCTCCCAAAAATGGATGTCCCCACCATTTCCCAATTACCAAATGACCCCCTTGTCTAGATTACTCCTACACTTGAGGATGCTATTCCAAATTTCAGATCCTTGGGGGTGACCTTTCTCCATAAAGAGTTTGTAGAAACGACCGCAATCCAGGTATTTGGCCTCTATAATTTTGCACCATTCTGAGGAACCCAAGATCATGGACCAGGCCACCTTAGACATCAAATCTCTATTGAGGTTCAAAATTTTCCTTAGTCCCAAGCTACCTGGGTCTTTAGGTAGATAGATCTTATCCCAGCTAACAAGAGGGAGTCTATTCTTTTCCTCACAACTAGACCAGAGGAAGGTGCATTGGATTTTTTCAAGTTTATCTGTCATAAAACCAATTTTTTTGAAAATAGACCAAAAATACACAGGGATGCCTTGCAAGAATGAAGCAAGGAGTTGGATTTTTCCAGCACTGCTAAGAAGCTTTCTCTTCCAACCCGCAAGTTTCCTTTGGGTTCGCTCGAGAATGGTATTCCAGAAATCATTCTTCACATCTTTGATATTTAGGGGAAGACAAAGGTAGATAGCAGGGAGAGCATCATCCTGGCATCCCAAATTTTTTAGAATTTTTTCCTAGACCAAAGGATATGTGTTAAAGAAGAACATCCTTCTTTTTTGGTAGTTGATGTGCTGAACAGAAGCATTGCCAAAATCATCGAGCAACAGTTTCCACATACGAGCTTCCCTCACCGAAGAGATTCCAAAGAAGAAGGTGTCATCCATAAAATGATGTAGGACCGAGGGGGGATGGTAGTGGCCAGTTTAATCCCCTTGATTCTCCTTGATTGACCTAATTGCATCATGTTACGCCCGAGGATCTCAGCAGAAAGGATGAAGAGGTAAGGGGATAAGGGGTCCCCATGGCAAAGACCTTTTCTTGGGTGAATTTAGCATCAAATTTTTGATTCAGCAGCACTGAGAATCTGACAGTCTCTACACAAGCCTTGATAAAAATAATAAAAGCTTGAGAGAAGCCAAAAGAAGCTAACACCTTGTATAGGAAGATCCAATTGACCTTATCATAGGCTTTAGAAATATCTAGTTTGAAATCCATCACTGGAAAATTGCTGCGGTCAATGGAGTGCAAGATCTCATTGGTAGTGATGGCTGCATCCATGATTTTCCTGCCACGGACAAATCCCTTTTAGTTAGGATTAATGATCTTCTTGAGCAGGGGTTTGATATGATTAACCATAATCCTAAAGAATACCTTGTAGAGGGTGTTGCAAAGACTTATAGGCCTAAAATCCTCCATAGTTGTGGGTTCATCACATTTGGGGACCAAAAAAATATTGGTATCATTGAGTTGCTTCAAGAGTTTCCCAGTTTTGAAGAAGTCCTGAGCAGCCCTCATCACATCTGAAACCACAATGTCCCAAAATTCTTGGAAGAAATTCAGGGCGAATCCATCTGGACCAGGAGCCTTGTAGGCTCCCATAGAAAACACATCCCTATGGATCTCATCATCAGTGACCCTAGAGAGGAGGGTGTCATTATCAGACTCCGTAACCACCCTGGGAAGGTGGGAGATGAGCTGGTCCTACAAGTCATCCAAGTTGCCCGGGTCAGTGTCTAAAAAAGTTTGGATGAAGTAATTAGTAGCCAGATTTCAAAGATGAATAGGGTAAAAAATATCTATTCCCAACTGGTGTCTGAGAGTGTTGATATAATTCCTCTTCTTGTGTTTACAAGCATATTGATGGAAGAAGGCAGTGTTGTGGTCCCCCTCTTTCAGCCATAGGAACCTGGATCTCTATTTCCAGAAGACTTCTTCATTGGATAAGAAATCCTTCCAACACTTCCTAGTAGTTTCCTCTTTAATGTGGAGGTCTTGTGAGAGGTTTCCATCGACCATTTGTCCTTGGAGATATTCAAGTTTTCCAGAAAGAACCTTCTTAGTTTTAAATATATCTCCAAAAGTAGTCTTATTCCAACCTTTGACAACACCTTGGATAAGCTCAAGCTTGGAAGCAACCTGAAACTTCGCTGTGCCCTTCACTAGGGTAGACCAACAGTGCATAATTTTTTTCATGGAAGGTGGGGTGGGAGGATGACATTATTTAATATCTAAAAGGGGTAGGGTACGGATATAGAAAATCCATCCATTTGAGTAGGAGAGCATTGTGATATGAAGTAGTCCTAGGGAGAGCAACAAGTGAAGAAGCATACCCCAGGTCCCAGGAAGAGAAAACAAAGACCCGGTCAAGGAAAACCTGGGTAAGGTGAGTTCCTTTCCTATTGTTGGTCCAGGTGAAGGGGTTTCCCCTCAGCTCAATATCATAAAGTCCATTAAGGAAAACAAAGCTAGAGAAGTTGATGACATGTAACTGATTGAATGTTTGATAATGGTAAGTTGAAGATGATGCAAGACATTAAAATAGTTAATGGTTTTTATTTTCATTGATGTCAACTTGATATCATCTATATGGGCATGTACATAATGCCAAAGACTCCAGAGAATCAATGGAACAGAGATTATTCTTTCAGTAATGCATAAAAGTCAAGTATTCACTAAGTGACAGACAACACCGACGGAGTGCACACCATCGGTAAAGGCAAAGAAAAAGTCATAGTGATTCCTGATGATCAGAAGATAGTGTTTCCTGATGAGAAAAATCCAAAGATGCCTGATGGACGGAGATCCCAAAGCTAACTAGAGTTACACCAACGGAACTGGTAGTTATCACTGACGACTAACTGCAAAGTTGACCGACAGAACAGAGAGTTCAGAAAATGACAAAATATCTAGCTGGCAGAGCTTAAGGATAGACTTAACTATTTTTTTTATGTGTTTTAATTGCCTAGAGTTAAGTAATTGATTTAAAGAAGATTTGTACAATTGGCAAGAATATAACTATGAGATAAATCAGGAGTTAAAGCTGTAAATAAATTTGGCTGGATTATTTTTCACACCAAGAATCAAGACTCAAGAATCAAGAATCAAGAATAAAGAAATATCATGTCTATATAAGAGACAAGCATAATTAATTTCTTCAATGACAAGAAATCAAAAATTACACGGAAGGGGAGTGAATAGAAAGAGGATGTTGAAGAGAAACTGATGAAGGATAACTTCATACAGTCCTGATCAATCAAGCTGAAGGAGAGCTAAAGAATTCCATAGACACCGACGAACAGTGAAGCACAACATCACAGAGTAGAAAGTGTGGAGCACAAAGAATTGAATTTATATATTGATCAGAGAGGTATTGTACTTAAATAGAGCTGAAAATTTGCAATTCAAGTTGCATTAGAAAGAGGTCATAATGTTTCATTTTAACCATTGAAGCATCGAGTCTCTTAACAGAGTAGGACTTAACCGTCTTCTATAATTGAGGTATATGCTAACAGATTGCCAAAAAGTTTGATTCATGAAAGTATCATTGAAATTGCATAAAGCCTATTGACAACCTAAGAAGAAGGTTGATTCAAGGATGGTAGCAAGATTTTCCTAAAGCCTATTGACAGTCTAAGAAGGAGGCTGATTCAAGGATGGTAGTAAAATATATGCTAGATACTAAGTGACAACCTCTATGTATAAAATCCTCTAACAAGGTCACACCTAACAGTGTGTTTGTAACCTTTAATAGGGTTGGCTCCTAACATGGCTCAGTTCAGAAGAGTGAAAATTTGGGGTACCGGTCCAAGTGGTTTTTCCCTTAACAGGGTTTCCACGTTAAAATCCATGTGTTATGTGTGTATGGCTTATTAATTTATTGTTTTACATAAATCACATGCATTTCTAGATTGATTGGTATACTCTGCATATTTACAGAGTATCGGTAAATAGTTTTACTGCTTATCAGTTATCAAGGAGAATAAGGATAGACAAGGTAAACCGACAGATAGTCAAATATTATAAGTATTTCATGGCATGCATCTTGTAGGGACTTAATAATCTGAGGTGTATTGATTGGTGGTTAAAGATTAAAGGATAAATTTTTGAGGCCACTGATTCACCCCCCCTTTCAGTTATTACTAAAAATTGGTATCAGAGCTTGTGTTCTTAGAAGGAAGGTTTCAAGACCTAAGTAAAGATCAAAAGATGAACAGATGAGATGTGCCCAAGTTGAACAAAGAAAACTTTTCTTCATGGAAAAGAAAAATAAGACTCCACTTATCAGGTATTGGTAATGATGTTACTCAATACTTAGATGTTGAATATGTCTTTCCTACAGGACCATTGACAGTAGATCAATTGAGAGAGAAACATGAGAATAACTGCATGGTTATAGAGCTTTCTTCCTCACTCTCTGATGCTGAATTTGAAGATGTCAAGGATTGCAAAATTGCAAAGAAAATGTGGGACAAACTGAAGCTTGTATATGGAGGTGATACAAATGTTCTGAGAGCCAAGGTAGAAAGCCTTAGAGGAAAGTTTGATGATCTCAGAATGAAAGAAGGAGAAAACATCACACAGTACAACACAAGAATAAAAGAAGTAGTCAATGGTATACAAGGTGTTGGAGGTACACTTGAAGAGGAAATAGTGGTAAGTAAAATTTTACGAACCTTATTACCTGTATATGCTATTAGAGTTTCTTCTATTCAATCAATGAGAGCAATAGAAAACAATATAGTTACTCTTGATAGCCTAATTGGTAGACTGATTTCATTTGAGATGAATAACTTTGACAATAGTGTCT
>MU226908.1:325677-406790 GCA_018584345.1 Thuja plicata
TGACAGCCTAAGAAGAAGGTTGATTCAAGGATGGTAGAAAGATTTTCCTAAAGCCTATTGACAGTCTAAGAAGGAGGCTGATTCAAGGATGGTAGAAAAATAGATGTTAGATACTAAGTGACAACCTCTATGTATAAATCCTCTAACAAGGTCACACCTAACAGTCTGTTTGTAACCTTTAACAGGGTTGGCTCCTAATAGGGCTCACTTAAGAAGAGTGAAAATTTGGGGTACCGGTCCTAGTGGTTTTTCTCTTAACAGGGTTTTCATGTTAAAATCCATGTGTTATGTATGTATGGCTTATTAATTTATTGTTTTACATTTTACATATGCATTTCTGGATTGATTGGTATACTTTGCATATTTACTGAGTATCGGTAAATAGTTTTACTGCTTATCGGTTATCAAGGAGAATAAGGACAGAAAAGGTAAACCGACAGATAATCAAATATTATAAGTATTTCATGGCATGCATCTTGTAGGGACTTAATAATCTAAGGTGTATTTATTGGTGGTTAAAGATTAAAGGATAAATTTTTGAGGCCACTGATTCACCCCCCCTCTCAGTTATTACTAATAGAAGTCCCCCATGCTGTCAGTGTAGTCCATAAGAACTCTGCATTTCTCAGAAGGGAACAAGGGGAATTAAAGTCACTAGCCACCAAGAATTTAGAATCCTACAGGGAAAGGAAGGAAGCCATTAGCTATTCCCACACCTCCCTTCTTCCGTGACGAGTGTTGGGAGCATAAACATTAAAACAGTGCCAGAGTGCCGAAGAAGAGGTGAAAGAAACTACAAGGTAGTTTTGTGAAAATCTAAGAGCATCCCCCTGAATCTTGGAGGTATTCCAAAGGGTTGAAATTCCTCCAGATGCTCCAAGAGGCTCAGAGTAGAAAAAATTGGTCCTAGGCCATAGTATCCGCACCAAAGCATCAAAATTCACATAAGACATCTTAACTTCCCGGAGGAAAATAATGTCCACCCTATAGTCAAAGATATACTGCTTGACAACAAGTTTTTTCTGGGGGTTATTCAAGCCCTGGATATTCTAAGAGAGAAAAATAATTTCTTACCTTTTTGGCTGAGGTCTAGGGTCTGCTACCTTCCTACAATAATCTCCTTGGTTATACTTCTCTATCTTCTAATCCTTTCTGAGGGCTGGCCCAACCTAGTATCCACACCAACATCAATTTTTTATTCCTTGTTTTCCTCTATTGAGTTTTCCAGTCCATCTCCTCGCACCTCAGGGTGCCTTGAGGGCCCGATGTTGTAATGAGGGTAACAACCAGGGATCCTGCTATGCTGGGATTAAGAAGAACCACCTCCACATATGGAAGAACTAGGTATTTTTTAGGGGTGGCAGGTAGTCGTTTAATGACACTAAGCTCCCCCTGGGTTAGCGCCGAGGTAATACTTGTGCAGAGGTAGTGCACAGTCTCTTTAATGGATGGTATTTATCCATCTTCCAACCCAAAGGTGGCGGGGAAAATCATCTCTATCACAGTGGGGGGAGGTCAAGGGAACCCTATCTCAAAGGCGCAATGGACATTTTGGAGATGGAGACCAAAGGTCATGTCAACAATCTCTATATTATCATCCTGAGTCAGTCAGGGGGTAGAAGGGCTCTTTTCTCCAGTCGGTGTATCCTCTATGGAAATGTGCTTTAACTTCATATCCGACTTACTAGGAGCCTAGAAGTCCTTCTTTGTATGTCCTTTAGAGTTGCAAGCCTAGTAGAAGAGGGTAGAATTCTCATAGACAATGGCTTGGGTCCATCTTCCCAGCTTAGATTTTAGCACCGCAAAGTTGGGAAGGGTTTTATTGATTTCCACATTAACACAAAAGAGAGAAAAAATAAAGCAATATTTTGATAGAGTTACCAGTTCCGAAGAGATGTAATCTCCAAAAGAGTTACCAATCCACCTGAATACCTGCTCATCCCAGAGCTCAAGAGGTAGCCCCGACATTTGGACCTAGACTGGTGCCATTTTACTGAGATTAGCAGAGGGGTCGAATCGCAGTTTCCACTTTGGAAAAGTTAGGAAGTGTTTACCATAAAGATAGGATCTAGATAAAACAAAGGAAAGGTCCTCAACAACTGTGAACCTAAAAAGGAATAGTTCTCTAGGAATAATTGAAACCACCACACTCCCTTTAAGCTTCCATTGGGTTCCCACCCATTTCCTTACCATGTCAATGGTAGGCTGAAAGTTGAAAAATCTCCCAACCAGTGCAAGGTTTAGTTCTACCATAGTTTTATCAAAAAATGAGTCTAGCTGAGTGATCTTTATTCCTTCCTCCATAATGGAAATGACACCCAAAGTGGAACCCAAATCAGCCGCTGGGGTCCCTAACAAAACACTTTTCCAGTCAGCCTTGGGAGGGGAAAGGGGCATGGAATCCAAAGTACTTGGCACCATGACCCCGTTGGAGTTAGTCGGGTGCAGGTGGGAAACAAAGCCCGAAGGAGGGTCTCTGAGTAGGGGAAGAGGTCCCCCCCAGCATAAACCACCATGGTTAAAATTCAAAATAGTTGTTCGAGCAGCAAAGTTGTAGAGTGCTACTTAGAAACTTGGAGCACAGAGTTGGATGAAAAGTGACAACACAAAATATTGTATTGATTGTTTAGGTGTAGATTTATTCCCTTACTTGGATGTAAGTTTGAGTTATTTCACTAATGATGATTATATCATATATGTTACATTGGGTTAATGTGTAAGGTGAATATTATCACACTTGATTTAAGTGCATGATGAGATTTATTTTCTATTATTATTTTTTATTTGAATTTGTGGAAATTTAGGAATTTGCATACTATGAAAAAAGCCACAAATGCATGATTTTAGTTATGGTTGGTTATTTCTCATTTGCATGTGATAGATACTAACTAGCATGCTTGCACTTGCTTGATTAGGACTCTCTGAGTTCCTAATCCTTACAAGACCCTAACTACAACTCCTAGGATCTCCCAAGTCCCCTTAAATCTAGTTTAGGACTTCTTCAATCCCCCTCAAGGTGAAAAAATTTAGTGCTTCACTAGGGTATCTATTTTCATGCAATGATCAATTTCTCAACTCCTTTGGATTCCATCCAATAGGTCTTTCTTTCTTAATTGATTTTCTAAGTGTCTTCTACCATCCTCTACAACTTTAAATTGATCCCTTTTTCTTAGGGAGTCAAGCTCTTTTTCATCTATTTCAATATTTTGGTTCCAATTGTCTATTGGGCCTATTAGGTCTATTAGGCCTAATTTGCTAGTTTTTACACTTTCTTGGAAAATTTATTCAAAAAAAACCTTTGAAAAGATGTAGGATTCTGACACCCTTTATGGATTTCTCTAAGATTTTCTAGGTCTCCCTTTCCCAACTTGTTCGTACAGGTGATTCATATTATCAAGGGGTTTTAGGGCTATTTGAGACTCCAAGAACCAGTCAAGGGTTTTAAGCTTCAAAATGTCATCAAATGGATTGAAAAAGTGCCAATCCTCCTTAGGGGTCTCTATAAAACTCTAAATAATCCTCCCAAATTCTTTTATTCAACTCCACACTTGAACTCGTGCATTCAAACACTCTTTTTTAATTGCAAGCTCCTAGTCGGGTTTCACTGGACTCGCCTAGGGCTTGCTTGCAAAATTATAAAATGCAAATTATAGGCTTCCAAAAGACATATGTACACTATAAATAGGATCCCCTAACATTTCCCAATGGCCTATTATGATTATATGATAGGGTTTCATGTGGGATCCATTTCTTTACAACACAGTCTTGGACAGGCCTGTGACTGACTGGATTGCAAAACTATTTACAAAACTAATCAAATACAGTGAAATAAACTTCTAGCCTATGAAAAATTAAAGAAAGAAATCCAAATTAAAATAATACACCACTAAGTGACTATATTAATTCCATTAAAATAAACTTGTATTGAAAATGGTTCAAACTGTTCAGAAAACCAGAAATATAGTGCAAAAATAAACTAACTTCAAAAACTTGAAAATTTTTCTGACCTCGAGATTTGGGATCCTTAGGGATTATATAACCCCTCATCATAGGTGCAGATGGTTGGGATACTGACCATGCCCTAAAAATTCCATTTTGTCTCGATTAGGACAATGTTGTCATGCAACTTTGCAAAGTTGTAAAAGTTGTAATGAAAACATTTGACAATTTTTGCAATTTTGACTCTAATAAAGTCTAATGACCTTAAAACTTCATGAAATGGTGGATTAAAATTATATAAGAAATTTTAGGATTATTTCCACTCTTTCCTAACCTAGTTAGGTCTTTTGGCCTAAATTTCACTACCAAGCCTAAAAATAGACTTAAACACAAAACAACTACTCTATGACCAAAACACTTCTAGATTAGATTAAGTCTAACCTAGATCTTCTAGACACACACTCTAGATTATCCTAGAGTCCTAAAACTACCCTGACCTGGCTAGGGTTAGTACAAACAAAGATTGGATAGGACCTTGAGTTTAAGTCCTAGGTGCTCCTGCACCATTCTCCCAAACAAAAAGAACTTAAGTCACCACTAAAGTGACCAAGTTAGGATCAATTACTAACTTCTAAAAATATATATCCTTGACCCATGTAGCCTCTGCATCTTCTTTCCCTTTCCATTTTATCAAATTGTCCCAATAGGTCTTATGCCTGGTCTTCTTACTCACTCTTGAACTTAGTACCTTCTCTGTTGTTGGTGTTGAAGTAGAGGGTAACTGAAGTTCTTCTACTTCATTGATCACCTACGGAGACTCTGAACTGGATCAGGAACTAGACCTTTGTATATTACTAGACCGGCTATATTGAAGATAGGAGAAAGTCCCATGTTCTCAGGAAGATCTTTCTTATAAGCATTGTTTCCATACTTAGCCAAAATAACATAGGGTCCCAAACTTCACATTTGTAACTTGTTGGGTGCTCCTTTCTATAGTCTTTCCTTGTTCAAATGTACCATCACAAGATATCCCACTTGGAAATGAAGATATTTCATCTTTTCATAAACTTTATGTTTGATCTTGGCAATGTTCCCTGTTAGCGACTTCTTGACTGAATCATGAATCTCTTTCATTGCATAGAAAAAGTATTCAACATACCCACTCCTTGAAGTCCCATCTCCCAACTCTCTAAGCCTGATAATACCTCTTGGATTCATACGATAGACTAATTCAAATGGGATTTTTCTAGTAGTCCTATTGACTGTATCATTGTATGCATATTCAACTTGGGCTAAGATTTGGTCCCAAGTCTGACCATACTCCTTAGTGAGGCACCTTAGAAGGTTACCTAGGCTCCTATTTACCACCTCACTCTGACCATCTATTTGAGGATGGTATGAAGACCCAAAATATTTATTGGTTCCAAGCTTGTTCCATAATGTTTTCCAAAAATGACTCATAAATTTTGAGTCTCTGTCTAATACTATACTGAGAGGTAGTCCATGAATGCACACAACTTCTTTGAAAAACAATTGAGCAATTTGACAAGCATCATGGATGGTCTTGCAAGGTACAAAATGTGTCATTTTATTGAATCTATCTACTATGACATAGATTCTATTATACCCCTACTTTTTCCTTGGTAATCTAACCACAAAATCCATGCTAAGACACTCCCATGGTCTACTTGGAATGGGAAGGGATTTATAAAGACCAAAATTGAAGGATGGTCCCTTAGCCTTTTGGAAAAAAATACAACACTATACATACATCCTAACATCATGATTAATTCTTGGCCAATAATAGTATCTTTGAACTAACTCTTGAGTTTTATTGACTCCAAAATGTCCACTAAGAGCTCCATTATGCTTTTCTTGAATCAAATTTACCCTCATTGACCCTCTAGTTACACAAAGTTTACCACCTCTAAATAATAATTCATTTTGTAAGGTATAATCAGAGAAATCACTATGAAAATGATTTTGGTGCTCCTTGCATTTATTGTAGGCCTCTATAAAGTCTCCATACTCTAAGTGTAGGTCCTTGAAGCTATTAATCCCAATGCTTTTCAATTGAACCTCTTGTACTATCAAGATTCTTCTACTTAGTGCATCAACAACTTTATTCTATTGCCCCTTCTTATGCTTGATGGTGAATGTACAAGCTTGCATGTTATCCACCCATTTCATTATATGCTTATGATTGAGTTTGTCTTGTGAATTGAGGAAAATAAGGGTCTGGTTGTCTGTATAAACCACAAATTCCTTAGGAAGGAGGTAGTGCCTCCATTTCCTTAAGCTTGGACTAGAGCATACAACTCTAGGTCATAGGAAGAGTATTTCCTCTTTGCATCACTAAGCTTCTCACTGTGAAAAGCAACCGGACTTCCCTCCTAACTCAAGATAGCCCCTATGGCAATGTTTCTAGAATCACACTCCACAGTATCTCAAAACTAGGAAGTACTAAGATGGGTTGAGTAGCTATCCTCTTCTTCAACATCTCAAAACCCTAATCTTCTTGATCATTCCATTGGAAATTGGTTCTCATACCACCCTTGATGGTGTCTAACATAGGTGCACATATAACACTGAACTGCTTAATGAACTTTCTGTAATATTGAGCCAGACCATGAAAGATTCTCACCTCTATAGTAGCCTTGGGAGTAGGCCAATTGATGATTGCTTTCACCTTGCTTGGATCTATTTTGAGATTCCCATATGACAATACAAACCCAAGGTGTACTAGTTCCTATTCATGAACTCACACTTGTCCAAGTTTATCATTAGATTTTCCTCATGCAAATTTTTGAATACAACTTGCAAATGCTTAAGATGTTATTCTCTAGTCTTACTAAAGATCAAGATATCATCAAGATTTACAACCACAAACTTACCAATGAAGTCCTTCAACAATTTGTTTATTAGCCTCATAAAATGACTAGGGTCATTAGATAGCCCAAATGACATGACAATCCATTCATACAAACCCTTAGTGGTCTTGAAGGAATTCTCCCACTCATCCCCTTAGTGGTCTTGAAGGCATTCTCCACCTCAATCCATTCAAATATCTGGCTACCTTCACACTCTCATCTTCGGCCACTCTAGACCTCATGCCAAATCTTTGGAAATCCTTTGTATAAGAGTTCACATCTAATTCTTTTTGTCTAAGACTCTATCTTTTCTTGTGCAATTGGATTTCATAATCCTCTAGAACATAGGGTTCTGTAACCTTTTCCACCATATATTTCCATGTAGCTATTGGTTTCTTTCCTTATTTTTCCCTCTCATCTTGAATGAACTTACACCAGGTGAGGGTAGATCCCCTAACTCTTGATTTTTCCACTTTCACCTTTTGGGCTTCACTTATCCCATCACACTCAAAGTGATTTTCAAGCCCCTCAATCCAATCCATCACCACCTCTAGTTCCATTTTCCCATTGAATATAGGTATCCCCTCTATATATTTTACACTTAGGGATTTCAATGCTTTAAGGAATGGTTCTTCATTCAGGATAGGGTCTAGTTCAGGGACCTTATCCTCTAGGGCTACTCCTTTATTATTTCCTTCCACCTTATCCTTTACTTCTTCATCTTTTTCATCTACCTGATCTAACTTTTGATCCAATTGATCTAATCTTTCTCTGAGTAATTTGTTCGCCTCTTCTTTCTCATCCACCTTATTGGCTAACTCTGCATTAGTCACCATTTTTGATTCTCCAACTGACTCTTCTGGTTGTAACATCAACCCATAAGCCTAATCTTATAGGCTTTGATACCAATCTAATAGATACTAACTAGCTTGCTTGCACTTGCTTGATTGGGACTATGTGAGTTCCTAATCCTTCCAAGACCCTAAATCCAACTCCTAGGATCTCCCAAGTCCCCTTCAATATATTTTAGGACTTCTTCAATGCCCCCCTCAACGTGACAAACTTTAGTGCTTCACTAGGGTATCTATCTTCATGCAATGATCAATTTCTCAACTCCTTTGCCTTCCATCAAATAGCTCTTTCTTGATTAGTTGATTTTATAAGTGTTTGTAGGGGTTCAAGTGTCTTTTAACATCCTCTACAATTTCAACTTGATCCCTTTGTCTTAGGTCATCAAGGTCTTTGTCATCGATTTCAAGATTTTGGTTCCAATTGTCTATTAGGCCTAATTTGCTAGTTTTTAGCCTTTCTTGAAAAATTTATTCAAACAACCCTCTAAATAGATGTAGGATTATGACACCCTTTATGGAGTTCTCTAATATTTTATAGGTCTCCCTTTCCCAACTTGTCTGTACAGGTGATTCCTATAATCAAGGGTTTTTAGGGCTATTTGAGAATTGAAGAACCAGTCAAGGGTTTTAAGCTTCAAAATGTCATCAAATGGATTGAACCAGTGCCAATCATCCTCTAGGGCCTCTTTAAAACTCCAAAGACTCCTCCAAAATTCTTGGATTCAACTCCACACTCAAACTCTTGCATTCAAACACTATTTTTCAATTGCAAGCTCCTAGCCGGGTTTCACTGGACTCGCGTAGGGCTTTCTTGAAAAATTAGCAAATGCCACTTCCAAGCCTCCACCAGAAATTTTTACCCTGTACATAGGCTCCCCTAAAATTTCCCAAGGGCCCCTGAGGACTCCATAGTAGGGTTTCATGTGGAAGCCATTTCTTTACACCACAGTCCTAAACATGCCAGTGACTGACTGGATTACAAAAATATTTACAAAACTAATCAAATGCAGTGAAAGAAACTTAATGTCTATTCAAAATGAAAAAAAAATCCTAATTAAAATAATCCACCATGAAGTGACTGGATTAAATCCATTAAAAGCAACTTGTATTGAAAATGGTTCAAACTATTCAGAAAACCAGAAATATAATGCAAAAATAAACTAACTTCAAAAACTTGTAAATTTTTCCAACCTCGGGATTTGGGCTCCTTAGGGCTTATATAACCCCTCCTCATAGGTATAGGTGGTTGGGATACCGAACATTCCCTTAAAATTACATTTTGTCTCGATTAGGACAATGTTGTCATGCAGCTTTGGAAAGTTGCAAAAGTTGTCATGATAACATTTGACAATTTTTGCAAGTTTGACTCTAATCAAGTCTAATGACCTTCAAACTTCATGAAATGGTGGATTAACATTATAGAACTCATTTTAGGATTATTTCCACTCTTTCCTAACCTAGTTAGGTCTTTTGGCCCAAATTTCACTACCAAGCCTAAAAATAGACTTAAACACAAAACAACTACTATATGCCCAAAACACTTCTAGATTAGATTAAGTCTAACCTAGATCTTCTAGAAACCCACTCTAGATTATCCTAGAGTCCTAAAACTACCCCTTCCCTAGCTAGGGTTAGTACAAGCCAAAATTGGATATGGCCTTGAGTTTAAGTCCTAAGTGCTCCTACACCAGCATGGAATTCAATTTTGAAGGTTATATCTTTGCATGTTAATGGTGCTTAATGCATTCAAAATTAGGAAAATAGGA
The DNA here is from genome assembly GCA_018584345.1 of Thuja plicata. Taxonomy (NCBI): domain Eukaryota; kingdom Viridiplantae; phylum Streptophyta; class Pinopsida; order Cupressales; family Cupressaceae; genus Thuja; species Thuja plicata. The sequence continues at coordinate 335,104 of MU226908.1, forward strand.
AATAAAATAAAGGAAAAGTGCTAAGTTAAATGTATTAGAAAATATATTTAAATTATTGCAACAAGTTTAATTGTGATAGGAAAATACTCCATTATTTGTGAAGTTATATTGAAATATTTTGGAAAAGGGGAAAATAATACAAAGATTTTAAGTTATTTACAAAATGTATATGTGTATATATGTATATGTATATGTATATGTATATATATGCATGTATATATAGATATATATGTATGTATGTATACGTATATATGTATGTATATATGTACACACACATATGTGTGTGATATATATATATATATATATATATATATATATATATATATATATATATGTATGTATGTATATATATACATATATGTATATGCATGTGTGTGTGTATATATACATACATATATATATATATATATGTATGTATGTATGTATGTATGTATGTATGTATGTATGTATGTATAAAATACTAAAAAATGAAAAGAGAAATATAAATGAAAAGAGGAGGAAATTCATGAAGAAAAAAGAAAGGCCATTTTTCATTAATTCTCATATTTTTAAAAAAGCACCCTCTCAAATCCTGTCTTTCTCAAAATGGGGTATTGGTTGTGGTTGTTCAAGGATTTTTCTATTTAGGCTTGGAATTTAGTTGCAAAGAAAGGATTGAAGATGATTTTGTTTTTTATTTGGATCGCTTCTCAGTTTTGGAGAGAATTAGAAGAAAATGGAATTTTTATGTGCTTGAAACCCAAGGTAATACACTTCATTTACCTTTAATTTTGAGCTTTTCCATTCCATGGCTCCCATACTTACCCTTGAGGTAGCATGTGGCCTTAGTCCTTGATTGATTTATTGCATAATTAGTGAACTAAATTATAATGATTTTTAAATTTTTTTTATTTTTATGTCATGGTTACATGGAATTTTTTTTCCAAAAACTAGAAAATGAGAATTTAATTAAAAAAGAACATGGTTGTGAATATTTGAACCTACAGAGCATATTTGGATTTTCAAAACTTTTACTTTGAAAATATTGAATTTTTTAAGCATTTGTCAAATTTGGTTTGGATTTTAATGATTTTACATATAAAAATGTAAGGAAGTGGAGGTAGTAGAAAAAATTCCTACACTAGCCTTGAGAGGAGGGTTATGCAAAACTTTTCATATATTTACATAACTACAAAAATAAAAATAATAACACAAATAATATCAGACCAAAAGTTGATAATTTACGTGGGGAAAAGTATTTTGGGAGGAAAACCCCAGACTCCAAAAGCCAACTAATATATTATTGAAAAATCAACAAAAAATCACAATATACTTGCAGAGTAAGCTTCTCACATGAGTATCACCAACGAAGATCTTGAGGTAGCTCAAGAAATATTAAAATTTCATCATTTACATTATACTTCTTAGTTGAAATATAATTCCCTATTAAAGTAGGGTTTCTTTATAGTGAAAGAAAAGTAAAAATAATATTCATCATTAGATCTATGTTCTAGTGATAAACAATCAAGATTTACAATGATAAAGTATACATAAAATGTGATTTTGGGGGGCCAATACCTCCAAACCCTCATCTAGGTGCATGGCCCTTGGACCCCACACCAAGGGGCCATTCCCTCCAAACCCGCAAGACATGTACCTACCTTGCAATCACCTAAGACCATTTATCAACAATAACCTTCTATAGTTTCAAGGTTGAGACACTATTTTCCTAAAATTATCCCACTTATCAAATGCCTTGCAAGAGCAATGTGAGTGGTACCTTAGTTAAAGTATCTACAATATTCATCAAAGTCTCTCTCTTAACCAGCTTTACCCTATGATCTTTGATCAAATGTTTAAAAAAATGATATTAAACATCAATGTGCATGATCTTAACATGAAATGTCAACTTTTTAACTAAGTAGATCACACTCTATTTTTTACAATGAACTATCATTGCACCTTGTTATATTCCAATATCTAAACGCGATCTCTTAAGGCACATGGCTTCTTTAAAAGAATGAGTAGTTACCATATACTCAGGTTCAGTAATGGACAAAGCAACTACAACTTGTTGGTTATTTTTCCAACTAATTGCACCACCAAATAAAGTAAACACACAATCAATAGTGGATCATCTTCTATCAAGATTACATGCCTAGTTTAAATCCACATAACCTTGAAAATAAATGTAAATGTCATATCTTATAAAATTACCATGATGCTACAAAGAATACTTCGAGGCACCCTTCAAAAATCTAAAGAATATTTTAATTTAATTCTAATGAACTCTACCAAGATTATACATATATCTAGAAAGAACTCCAACTACTTAGGAATTTTTTGGTCTAGTGCAAACCATAACATACATAAAACTTCCAATTAAACCTTGGTAAGTAAATCTACTTATGTATTCCATCTTTGATAAGGATGTAGGAAAATATGAAGAATATAATTTCATTCCACCCATAAAAGGAACACACAATGGTCTATAATATGGCATGTTAAACCTCTATAAAAATTTCAAATTTCAAATACTTACTATGACCTATCTATAGCTTTCCATTCACTCTATTTTCTAACTTACAACCCAAAGATCATGTGTTTAGCTACACCAAAATCTTTCATTTCAAATTTAGCTACAATTTGAGGCTTTATCTCTAAAATCATACCTTTTCCTTTCCCTATGAATAACATATCATAAACATATAGTGCAATAAATAGGAAACTATGAAAACCAATTTTACAATAAATATAATGATTTGATTTAGAATGCTCGAAATTTAAAAAATATGTACCAATTTTTTGGCACCACATCCTAGGACTTTGTTTGAGACCATATAAAGATTTCTTAATTTACAAGCAAAAATACTTGTACCTTTCACAAAATAGTGCTTTCTTTATACATGTATTTTAAATATCCTCTTCCAAATTACCATGAATAAAATTCATTTCTACATCCATTTTCTCAACCTATAAATCATAAGTATAAACAATAAAAAGAAAAAAATCTAATATATGCCATTTTTGAAACAATACAAAATATATCACTCTAATTAACATCCTCAACTTGATAGAAACCTTCCACAATAAACCTCACTTTTTTCTTCCTAATATCTCCATTCAAAACAATCTTTTTTTTGAACACCTATTTGCAACCAAGAGGAATTTCCTTTATACAATAGCACTATATCCCACATATCATTATTTTTAAATGTTTTCATATCTTCATCCATAACAATATCCCAGGGGTTTTATCATTTGATACCTAATGCTTCTCCTATAGATCCAGGTTCATCCATGTTAATATTCAAAGAAAAAATTCATTTGTACTCGTTACTTGTGAATATATTTTGGGTGGTGGTATATGTCTTGTATACTTTTGAACATGTTGAATTGAAGCTTATTCATCCTCTTTTGAATATTCAAAGCTAGATGAGCGCTCCTCAACTTCTTATGTATCTCGATTCCTCAATTTGAATTTATCATGTGTAAAAGGAAGTTTAATCAAATATTCCTATATAGTTTTCCTTGGCTACAATTTGTAATAGAAGAAGAATTAGTTTTTGTAAAGTAATGCTTCTACCATATATTACCTTATATGTAATAGAACCCCAAATATTGTATCTTTTCACAATAATTGTACGTGATGAAGATACTGTTGGAACACAAATTTTCAATTTGATTTTGCCTCCCATCTAACATATTTTGAGCTTATGTTTTGATAAATTTATGTTTACATTTTTAGTTAAAACATGAAAATAGTTACTACTGGTTTTCCATGTGCACGATTGAAAGATGGAAAAAGAAGCTAACTTAGCAGATTCTTGATTGGTGAATGATGAAAAGACTTATTACCTTGGTGGAACTCCTTTGTTCAGGAAAAGGGAGTTGGAAGTGCGAATTCATCACAAAATGGAGGAGGAAGTGGAATTCCCGAAGCTATGAAGAACTAAAAACACACACTCATTAGATCCTTACTTGATCAATCAAAACTAAATGCAGTAAACAAAGACTAATATAAATTGATCTATTTCCTTCTAGTAGGCAGGAGTATGAGTTTTCTCTCAAGTCATTGCAAAACTCAATGACTACATGTGTTCTAAACAAAGGATTTAAGGAGCTATATGATTGATATAAATGATATGCAAGTTGTTGTAAATCCAATGCTAATTAAGAGTATGTTTTAGAGCGCCAATGAAGTGTGATTGTTTATTTTAAAGCCCAAAACCAAAGATTCTCTAAATTATGAAGTTTGCATGCTTAAAAACTAAACTAAACATTTAACAAAGCTAAACAATTGAAAGCTAAGAATGGAAGAATTATTGAATGCAAAAAATCTATAATAACGATAATCAAAATTTGAGGTCCTTTGTGAAGGAAAAGAGGTTCTCTTTTATAGAAATCTGTCTCAAATTGACAGTCAAGATTGAAAATAAAGAGAGGACAAGATTTGATTTGAGGGAGCACAATCTATGTGCAAAGAAGATGATTGGCCGAGAGAGTTAGTTGACTGAATTGACTGATCAGTTATTTTGGAAAATTCCAAAATCAGTTCTTAGTTAACTGAACTGTTTCCAACATGAGAAATAGACAAGAATAAGTTAACTGAACATAACTAGATAGTTTCCAATTTGAGAACTAGTTAACTAAAATTGATGACATAATATGCATTTTTAATAATTTGAAAGATTTTAAATGTAGATTTTGATTTTATTTAATTAATTTAATTCCTTTTTGGATTTAATTGATAATTTAGTAATTTATTTAATCAATATATTAGAATATCAATTATATAATTAACCTAAGGTTTATTTTCCAATGTAATGTATTTTTAGGAATTAATTAATTAATCAAGTACGATGATTAATTAGGACCTAGGGCTCAGGTCAGATCAACTTGAAATTGATAAATTGCCTATTTGGTTTAAGACTTAGAATAATCAAGATTAGGGTTTCTTGATAAGAGATTAAGATTAGGGGTCTAGGGTTTAGATGGCCATTTTTAGGTCATTACAATAGTTACAAAATGTTAGTCGCCAATTCACAAAAGTTAGCAACAGTGAATGAAAGATGTGGAGAGATCGAGACATTTTTAAATGGAATTCAGTGAAGGGTTAGCAGTTAAGTATTTGTTTTGATCACCAACTCGCGAGGTGATGAATCGTTAAGTGTTGTCAGGTTGCAAGTTAGCGATAGAATGCCACGTATTGGAAAGTTTAAAACTAAAGGTTTTGTATTTATTTTTCACTGTCTCACATGATGGAAAGGAATATTCTTCTTAGACTAGAGAGTTAGCATGCAATTTCCACATGGATGTTTTTAGATGCTATGGTGATAAAGGTTAAGTTTCTTGGTTGTCACTAGCTCTCAGGTTCTCAAGGAGGTCTTTTCTTAAGTTTGAGAGCTAGCGAGTGATTTCCACCTGCTAAAAATGTTAAAGACCAATGGTTTTCTCCAACTCGTGCCAGTTAATGAGGATAGCACAAAAGGTTGGAGAATTGGTGACAAACAGTTTGTTGTTAGTTATCACTGGGTCATTGTGGTTTATGAACTAAATAGTTTTAGGCAACGAGTTCACAATATAAGATGTCTCCTTTTGTCGCTAGATCATGAGGGAATAAGGGGTTTAGTAAAACAAGCTGAGAGCTAGAGATGATAGTTAGTTACCAGGTTTTGGTGGTTTAAGGTAGTTAGTAATTCAAGCTGAGATCTAGAGACAATAAATAGTCGCTAGCTCACATGTTTAAGTGGAAGTAAATGAAAAATGTGGAGGATTAGAAGATGACAACTTATTTCTAGGTCGTGAGGTTGCAAGATAGCGAGTGTGTGACATGTAGCGCTGAGGTGAAGTTTTTATTTTTATGGTGTTAGTGATCAGGAATAGAAGTAAAGTAGTGTGATTCCTGAATTTTTGATGGGAAGGTTGGGGCCCACATATTTCAAGGATATAAGTATGAGAAAGAATAAGTAATCTAATGTGTAAAATTGATGCTCAGGGAGATAATAATCGAGAATGAAATCCTTGTAAGGTAATTCCCAAAATTATGAAATAAAGATGGGGCCCACACATTTTGAAAGTTTAATGTTTCCAAAGAAGACAACAAAGTATAATCATAAAAAATTTCAGGGAAGAAGTGCGATTTGTGAAACCCAGTGTAAACTGTAGAAAATGTAGGGAGGTGGTGTGATTTATGAATTTACGAAGAAGAAGGTTGAAGATAATTCTCTAAACATTCCCTAATGAATAGTAAAATTTTATTTTCCTAAATTAATATATAATTAACTTATTTTTATCTGTGTAGGATCTTGTTAGAGACAAATAATATGGAAGGATTCACAGAACAAAAGGATGCAAATATTGTAGATGAAACAGTTCATTGTGCTAAAGATTATAGTCAAGGATATCATCCATGATATAGATACACATGCCCCAAAAGAAATTCTTAGAGAATATCAAGAAATATGGTGAGTTGTTGAGGGAATATTCATTGTGCTAAAAGTTTCAAAATATTTTCTTGATGAGTTTTTATGTAATCAGTCTGTTACAACAATTTGTTTAGTTGTTAGTTACAAGTCTTTGTGAAAGGGATTGCATTTTCACCCAAACAAAATCCTCGTCTATATATAGGGGATATTTTTGTTTTCAAAGATATGATAATAGAATTAAAATACAATTCATGTACAAGGCAGTTTGGTCTTGTCTCTTGAAGATGTACGGATGGAGAAGAACAATTACAAAGTTTGTATTTAGTTGGATTTAATCATGTTTATTTTAATATAATTCTAGTTGTTCTTTCATTCTTGATGGTATTTGTCTTCATTTAACTTTATCATTTATCTTTGATAATATATTTCATTTAGATGCTTCAATGTACTATCTTATGAAATAATAATTTGAATTAGTTTCAGTTTGATCATCTGTTTGAAGATTGGTTGTCAAGGCTTCACTGTTCTTATTGATCTTTTGTAAAAAATTTAAAATCCATAAGACTAACTGTAACAACACATTTAAATTATTATGCATATAGATGCCTTTGGGGTGATGGTATTACTCGATAAGTAAGTTCTTAAAACCATCTCATAGGGTTATACGTAGGATCATTTTAAATTGAATTGATAATATTGTCATAGGATAAAGGCACTGGTCAAATAATAATTTAAGGTGTTTTAATCAAGTATCTTCAAGGAATTTCCTCTCAATAATAATATTTGCATTTTACAACTAATTTACATAATAAATCATTCATTTGCATATTCATTCTTTTACAAGAAACACATTAATATAAAGCATTCTTTCAAAAGTACCATTCAAATATTTGATAGTTGTGATATTCACAATTCTATCTGTCTCAAGAATTCCTTTCCATCTTGAAAGATCACTTAAGATTTATATACATTTCTATCTACTATAAAAATCCTTGAACCTGGAGATTAGGTTAAGGTATAGGCACACCCGTCTTGGTTCTACAGAGCCTAAAGTGCAGGGGAGGAGGATCATAATCAATCACTCCCATTTGTTGGCCAATTCAGTTGGAAGATCCCATAATTGAGTAGGAAAGCTCATAGGATTTCCAATCTGTTGATTTGGGAACCAATATATTGGAGAATATACTAGGGATTTATTCATAAAAATATTATTGAAATTTACCCAGAATCTCTAGTGTTGATTTGCCAAAGATTGGATAGTTGTGTTTGCCCCATCCGAGTCACACAACTAACAGATTGGAAAATATACTGGGGAGTTGTTAATATGTTTTCCAGAATATTTGGTGATATTATAGACTCTATTGGAGATTAGAACTTAGAAAAATAAATAATATTTTTCTCTAAGTGAGGTGTCGACTCTCCAATAATCTATGATTAACATTCTATATTGCAAAAGGGTAAGTGAAGATCCTAGACACTTATCTTTAAAGTACATGTGGGGTAGAAGATCCATTAATGAAGGACATAACAACCATATTGAGTTAAGTAGAAAAATAAAATTGAATAAGAATAAGAGTTCATGCTCAAAAATGACATTTGTAGGATATAAAAAGTTCTCTGACAGGTAAAGAGAAATTTTCAATGAAGAAGAAGTCCCTACATTAAGTCATCACAGTCATGAGAATAATGATGAAAATTTTAATCCATTTTCCCAAATAGATATGGAAGAGCATGATCGTCAACATGAAATGAATCATGAAGAAGAAAATAAAGAAGAAAAGGATAAAAAATGGGATGCTATTTTTCATGAGATGGCTAATATAGACTCATATGATGAAGAGATGGATAAATCTCTTAGAAGCCAACATGATGAAATATTAAAGAAGCTAGGAATACAGATAAGTGCACTCTCTTCACCAAGAGAAAAAATAAATAAAGATGAAAGACCAAGAGAAGAAATATGGAAGGATGAGAGGATGAGGGAAGAAAGAATTGAGGAAGAGAGGACACCAAGGAATGATAGGACCTTTAGATACAATCCTCCTCAGAGGAAAAAATAGAAAGAAATTTTTCAACACTGATCATACTGATCTGTTGTTTGAACTAGAAAATAGGGGAATATATAGAAATAATAACAATGACAGTGAGTAATATGGCCATTAGAGAAAACTGAACAATGGAGGAAATCATGATCATGCAAACCCAAGGCAGAAAAATATTGGTAATCAGTATAATGGTGGTCAGAACTATATAGGAAATAATCAAGGAGGTATGAACCATCAGAATCATGGACTAAGAGTAAACAACCGTGGTGGACACAATGCTGGGTTAAGAGCACCTATGGTGATTGAGAGATATAGGCAGTTGGATTTTAGTAGGATAGTAGGCTATCCAAATCCTATCCAGAATGAATTGAGGATATATATTCCAAAGTTCACTAGTAATGGAATAGAGTCTACTAAACAACATGTGATAAATCGGAAAAATACCATTGAAGAATTCAAAATCCACCATGAATATGTATTCATGAAATTATTTATGCAATCCTTAATTGAAGATGCTATCGAGTGGTATAGGGGATTTCTAGATGGATAATTTCTAGTTGGAAAGAGTTTGCAACAAAATTCATTGATGAATTTGGTGATCATACTGATACTTCTTTTTCTTCTCATGAGTTAACTAGTATTAAAAATAATTTCAATGAATCTATGGCAGAATTTAATAAAAGATTTAATAAAGTGTTGAATACAATAACAAGGGATTTTAGGCCTGTTGATTCCTTCCTAATTGATTTTTACTTAAGTGCTTTCAATAGTAAGACCTATTATGAGATTAGGTCACACAAGCTAGCCACATTACATCAAGCCTTGAAAATTGTTGTTACTATTGAAAATGATAAGAAAGATGCTGGGAGAATAAACAAGAGAGAGAGGATGTAAAATTGTATAACTCTAAGGCTCCGAAGAAGGTTGATCTAAAATAAATCATGGATATTCTTAAGGATTTGAAAACTAAATAGGCCAGAAATGACAGACCACCATTTCATCAAAATGACATGCTTAGATTTCAGGACATGCCATATAACACAAATTGGAAGGATGGAAGTCTTGCAAGAAAAAAAAAACTAAGGAGATACCAGACACATTAAGGAGAAATAACCATTTGATATAAAGTGATCCATGGTGTGATGCTTTTAGATTTCCACATGATCCTGAAAATTGTGTTATAGCCCAAAGGTTACTTGATGAAGAAAATTAGGATGAAGATCAACAACCTATGGTAAATACAATCTCAATAGAGACATTATTAACAAATGATGATTACAATTATGATCATGAATATGTAATAGAGAGTGAGTCAATAAAGATAAACCAGAAATGTAATGCACAACAAGTATTTTCAGATGATGAAATCCCAACTTTGAGGAAAACGACGGATGAAGAGAAAAAAACATTTACTATTGCAGCCTTAGCACAATCAAGGAGAAACTACTAGTTAAGGAATAGGATAGTGAATTATGATCAAGGGAAGCCTACTAGAATATTTTCAAAAGTGCCAAAGAAAAGTAGCAGCTGGATAAGCACTCTGAGAAAGAACAAACATGACACCTAAAAGAAAGAACATCAATTAGAGGTTCCTAAGATGACAAAACCAGTGGACAAGCCAATGGTCAATAGAAATTCTTCATTTGGAAATTCTTTTATATCTAATGCATTATTACAGGTGGAAATGTATGTTCCTTTTGTTCAAATTATGAAAATTTCAGATTATAAGAATAAAACTTTGAAAATATTGTCTAATGTAGGTGATATTTTAAAAGAAGAATCTAATTAAGAACAATTAAATGAAGAACCACCAATTATTTATCTAGGCACTTATGTTACTAAAAATGGAACACAAGTATATCCTTTTTTATCTTACATTGTTAATTAAAAACAAGTTAGTTAAGTTAGTTAAGAAAAGTGAATTTGGGCCAGGGATGAAAATGCATGATTGACATACCTTCATTAAGGTAATTTATGTTCTTGTGTATTTACTATATATTTGTATTATGCATGTACTTTTCATTGTATTATTTTATAAAAAAATGAAAAGATCATTTTATAATTGTTACAGTATGTTCTACCTCTACCTCTTCCACACCACTTCGATAATAGTGTCAAGAAAGCTATATATGATCTTGGAAAATACATGAGGTAAGTAGTGATATTTGTTCAATTTGTTTTATAGATATTATATTTGTGATATGTTTTACTTGTTATGTAATTTATTGTATATTATTTTGTAAAGTCTCATTTATATATTATTGTGTCTTGAATCTCTTGTAGGTGGTTGTCATCTAAATAAATCCATAAAGAAGATATAAAATATTGGAAGAGAAAAATTAATCATCTAATGTGTGAAATGCAAAAGTGTCTACCTTCAAATTTTTTCAATGCAGAAGGACACTACCTCATACACCAAGTTGAGGAGATTGAATTGTGTAGACCTGTACACACTAGGTCAATGTGAATGGTTGAGAGACACTTGAAATTTTTGAAGGCTTTGGTTCACCAAAGAGCACATCCTAAGGGTTATATTCTAGAGGGATATATGGTATACCAGACTATGGTGTACATTACGTAATATCTTCCTAAGTTTGCAGAAAAGATCCATGTAGATCGAATTTGGGATCCCAACCCCATTAACAAATTTTAAGGGGAGTGCTTGATGGGGAAAGGTAGATTGAGGAAAGTGAGAGGTAGTTATAAGGTTTTATTGTAGTTAATTAATTCTTAATCTTCAATATAAGTCGGTTGTAAGTCTATTATTTGTTGTATAGTTGGTCAAGAGTGGGATGCACTATATTTGTATATTGAAAACATTCTTGATTGGATGACTGTATAGATTGAACGATGTCAAAATTATCGTTGCTCATTAACATGGGAAGGTGTGGATTCATTGGTTAAAGAAGCTCATCATAATGGAGATTCTAATGTTACGCTAATGCAAATTGATTTAGCAAATGGTTTAAGAAATACAGAGGTACGTAAAATTCTATTAATCATCCATATGTTTATCAACTCACGATGCAATAATTTTTACATGTTTGAAATATTGCAGGTCAAACACCAAAAAGTTATGTGCTACAATGCTCATAAATTTCACATCAAAAAATTGGATGACACGAAGAAAACTTGTGATTCTGGGATAACTGTAGTCTTTGAGGTGAATAATATTTCATCTAGAAATGACATACAACCTCAAGACTCTCAAAATCAATACTATGGAATTTTGGATGATATACTTGAGTGTGAATTCAATTCCTTCAAATGAGTTTTATTCATCGTCAAATGGTATAGGCTACGACTGAATCAAAATGATCCTGATATAACTGTTATTGAACATGATAATGAATTGACAATGGTTAATACAAGGTCCTTTAAGCCAGATGGAGATGAGACCTATGTTGCTCCAATCCAATGTGAGAAGGTATTTTACTTAGAGGTTCCAAATTAAACAGGTTGGTCATTTGTTGTTAGACATAATCCAAGAGGAATCCCAGTAAAGTGTAATGTGACCGAAGAAGTTGAAGATAATGTATATGATGATAACGATCGATAGTTATTCGATGTTGTTTGTGATGATGATGATGATGATGATGATTAAGAAGAAGATCAATGACATGAATGAAATGTATGAGGTATGTGATATTCTTAATTTAATATGCCATTGAATGAAATCCTTAATTGAATAAAATATTGACATGGAAATCCTTAATTGAATGAAATATTGACTCAGTGATATATTTTGCATTGAAAATAACCATGGAATGCTTATTACCTAAAGGAATAAGATTTTTTTGTGTTGAAATTATTTAAAATTACCAAATAATTTTTGTGAAAAGATGTTTGCCAGCTTAAGGTCTAAGTGCATACACCCTCTTTATGCATTCATCCTACCCTATCAACACTTTCATGTTATTTAATATCATAACAATGCACACTTTCATGCTATTTAATAACATAGCTTATGAATATACATATGTGATTTATGATACACATGTTTCTATTATTACTCATATATCTATTGTATTTATTGTTTATTAAATTACAAATGTAATTCTTATGATGCTCAATTGTTGCTACTGATTTCATGTATAAATGTTGTGTGATTTTGTCACCCTTGGTGGAAACAAGCAATTGACTACAGAGTCAACCGTATTGTTGAGGATCTTCCATAGTATAAATAAAGTAAAGGTAAGGAATAACAAAATATACAATGATTATGATGACTGCATACTCTTCATGTTGTCTATTATGTAATTTTTAGCATATGTATCATGTAATTTTTAGCTAACATATAATAAATGAATTACATATGTAGGAACTTGAACTGTTTTGATAAGGATCATGCACAGTCTCATGGATCAACATGTATAAGTCAATACACCTTATAGAAAAAATATATTATTTTCTTTCTTTCTTGATGTAGAGCCCTCCTAAATTCCAAATGCGATTTATGATACTTTTGAACAAGGTCTCTCACATTGATCACTGTCCTTCAATCCCAATCATGTCCCAAATTTTATCACTCACAACTTGGTAACATACCAACCAAAACATCATGAAATCAACTCCCCTTCAAGGCATACTAGCCCTTGTTTCTTCACCAAACTCTGACTACCAAATCTAATGGCTTATAGGGCATTCAACTTTCCCTATCTCAACTTGCATCTACTCCCCACACACTCTCCCAAAGTAACTAACTACTTAGACCTATCAAAGGTCAATGCACCATTCTTGGAATCCCTCTAGACTCCATACCCTAAGTGTAATCCATCATCACTGAACTTTAAATCCTCTTCCACTTTCTTATGATTGTCCTTATGCATAGCCCTTCAACAAAATCCACTTTAGAATCTTGATTTAGACTAACACCCACCCCTTGGATTCCCCTACAACCAAGAATAAATGAGAACCCTTAATCCTTGATTAAAAAGACCCCACCCTTGACCCTTTTTGGTCTACAAAATAATTACCATTTACTGCCCTAAAATACAGTAAACTTGCAAATTTAGGCTCCACTCTTAAGACATTATACACAACCTTCTAGACTCTATCCATACACTTTACTATCCACTAAGTCCACCAAACATAACTTTCAAACACAACAAATAAACTTACTATACCATTGTCACTCTGAGATAGTCATGCCAATCTCTGCAACTTTTATTTTCAAACTCCTGTCATTGGACTCTCTGCCTTCTTCAAGCCTCCTTCATACTATATAATATCCCTCCTATCATTTTTTTAAGCCTCCATGGCCAAAAATCCATTTTATTATGGACAAAGTCTTCAACTCTCTGGTTGAGATAGTCAACCCTCTCTTTCCTCTGACAATCCCGTCACTTTCATGGTTTCATAGCATATGTTATCAATACATACTCCTATGTAACCAAAAAGGGGTATTGTACAACATTTAATCTCTGATCCCCCAACATGAAGAGTACTTATTGAACATTAAACTCAAAAGAAATCACATCTTTTCCTCTCTCGGGTTGTCCTAGATGAGGGTTTTGGTTGTTTGGACAAAAATGTAGATAACTTCTTCTTCCATACACCAAATGAATTGATTCCAATGCTCAAATAAAATTAACTCATTATTTTAACATATCCAAATTCCATTATTTCAAGAAAAACACATTCAAATGGAAAAAAATGCATATACAGTGACTGTTTTATGGAAAAATTAGAGAAAATGCAGTTTAACATAATTTTATTGATTCCAAACTTAGATCTTCCTACCTCAACAAAAACCGTGTTATCTTCCATTTGTTTACAATGAAAATAGGTCTCTTTAATAACTAAAAATCTACCAACCACTTCAAACTACTTTCAAACTCCCTAAGAAACCGACTATCCTCACAATTGGATAATTACAAAAAGATGTAAATGTTGTCAAGTTGACAGCTAAATTTGTCAACTCAACAACTACATGCCTTATTAGTGTTTAAACACTTGAGGAAGACTCAAAAATATAACCCAAACCTAAAAGACTACCCCTAAGATCATTTAGACCTTATAGTGACCCTTATAGGCCTACTTTGCCAATTTTGGCAATTACATACACATTGACTTTTCAATTACAACCAAATGGCTTGAATATCCATATTACATCTTTGATTTACCTTGTAGGTCCCTTATGACTTCTTTTCTTCATTATTTCCACCTTAGGTCTTGAAAGTGACCCTTTTGGCTCTTGTTCTTCTGTACCATTTCTGTTTACACCCATCTTGGAGTGGTTTAATAATAAGGTAGGTGATGCAGAGGCAAGTGGTCAAAGGTCAACTAAGCCTGCAAATGTATTATGAAAGGGATAATTTACAAGGTTCTCCCACAAAACCAAATGCACCTAATTATCCAAATTATCCAAAATGAGTAACTAAACCTTCCCACTTCCAAACCTACCAACCTTGATGTGACTGTCCCACAAGCCAACACTACTCCCACTACCCTACATCATTGTCCTATTCTTCAATCCCTCAAAATTGGACTGTTTGTTTGCACCAACTTCTAACTCTTAGGGTTATTCCTCTCGTCACATCCCTAGACACCTCCAACAACCTACACAAGGTGACACAAATCCATAAACAAAACACATCAACACTGCTAATTATCAACACTTGAGGTCCCAGTTGGTCTTATTCAAATTTTAATTTTTCTCATATCTCGTGCTCATTACCAACTATATCTCCCATTTGATGGACTGCAGGTGACACCAAATAGGTATTTGTCAGATGTGTCTTCTTCGATTGAGGGAAATGTGAGAATAGAAGATGAAAATATCTCTTCTAGTAGGTCTAAAATAGGGAGATCAACCAGAGGTCAAAATATTAGAAGAAAATTCAATAAACATATGGAATTTTTCCTTTCTCAAGGAGGGTCACGTTCTTATGACGATGAGACCAAAGGCGACATCGAGGTGCCCTTGAGGTGCACACATCTATAGAAACAATGGGTACACAAGGAACTTCCTCCAATAAACATTAACTTTTGTGTTAATGAGAGGATATATCGCATAGCACCATCTTCATTACATGGTTTGGGCCTATTTTCCATGGAAGACATAAAGGTCAGTTACAACAAAGTTGTTGAACTGATGGAGTATGTTAGACCTTGTTACAATTACAAAAATTGGATGTAGATTATTCAATATATAAAAAGAATGTGTAGGTATGCACTGTCACCAAATTATTTACAACAAAAAGATAATGATCAAAGTAAAAGAGTTGCTATGTATATTGATGGGAGGCCAAAAGAAACATGGAATACTACAGATTTCATAAATAGTATGCGACTTGGGTAAACTAATAAGTGACCGAATTGCATATTCAAGGCACGCGAGGAAAGTTTTGTATTTGTATGTGCAATAAAGTCAATAAGTGCAGGGGAAGAGCTATTGATATCTCAAGTATCTCAGGGACCAATACATAACACATTTAGAGAATAACCGAAAGTATGAGCATCCCCTCATGATTCCGGAGCTGGAATGGAGGGACCTCATTTTGGATGCAAAGGAGAAAATTGATAGGAAAAAAGGAAATATGCCACCAGATGCCAAAAGAAGGTATGTGATACTATTAAGAATGTAATTATGTACTACTTACAGATTTTTATATTTATATAATCTAAGATATTTCAAACTTTTCATAGACTAATGGACACATCAAAGACAACTAAGGCCAGACTACAAAAAAACGACCAACACAAACTCAACTCTAGTGATTATATGAAACTTGCTGCATGAATTGTAAGTAACAGTAAATAAAATATCAAATTGAAATATTTATAAATTGCAAACAATTTTGTTTAATCTAACAATACAAGCAAAATTCACGATATTAAGAAAAATTGCAAGACCCTGAATTAAATGTGGCAGCCATGAAAGATGACAAAATAATTGCCTTCCAGCATGGTTATGTAGCCATGGCTGAATGCCTATGAGAGTTGAGTAGCTACACACGATATTCTAGTGCATCAGTCACACATATAAATAAGCCAAATGAAAATTATTTCAAATTGAATACTTGAGAAATAATCTACTAATTTGATGTTAATTTCCAATATAAAATGAATATTTTTTGTTTTAAATAAGAAAGCAATGATAAAAATGTGCATGACATTGCAATGCAGCCTGCTAATCCTGGAACATAACCTACACACGACAAAGGTCCTGTTGTGCATCCAAGTGGTGAAGGTATTCCTTTGCTATTCTATTTTTAAAATGTAATTATTGATGCAATTAAACATCTTAAATTAAAATTGCTATAAATTTTTTTTTTTATATTTTAGAGCATGTATACTGTGGTGACCAAGCGGAGCATGATCTGGGTATGTAACATTGGGAACATGATGTGCCTCCATTAGGTAAAGAGGACCACTATTATTCTTGTAAATGAATGATTAATGTAATTAAGCTTCGTATTTCAACTTTAGAGGATTTAGAGAGTGTTCACCCTCTTGAGGTTGAGGCTAGACAACATGATATGGTAGATGATGTTTCCCTACCGGGTAAATAAAATCATTGTTATGTTCTTTTAGTTAATGAAATACTTGTAACAATAAAAAAAAATGTTTTGAATTTAACCCATATCTTTGTTATTGCAAAGGACCCCCCTTCACATCAGTGTCCTCATCATAAGTACAAGACAAGGCATACACTAAGATCAAAACAAGAAGAGGGGGAAATGATGAAGAATTAAATGTTCCACTTAGTCTTTTCTCAAAAAGAAAAAAAGAAAAAGAAATGAATGTAATCTACCTTATTTGATAATGACTGAAGTTTATATTTTATTAATGAATGAATGTTATATTTTATTAATGGATGAATGAATGAATGCTATATTTTTTTAATGGATGAATGAATGAATGTTATATTTTATTAATGGATGAAATAGTTAATTAATGTTATATGTTAACGGGAAATTTATAGTTATGTTAGGGGGGAGAGGCCAAATGAGCTTCCACCTTCACGTGGTTGGCCCTGTTAAGTAGAGAATATTAAACTCTTCTCGAAACAAAGATGAGCTCAAACTTGTTTTAGGGATAGGCGACATACGATAAAGACAATAAGATATTTCTAAGAGTATGAAGATTGGTCCTTATAAAGCTAGGTCAAACATTGGGTATACTCTAAATTTTAAATCTCACTTCTTTCAATGGTTCACTTGACCCTTCCAAGACACTCTTTAGTCCTCCAACTTAGGATCACTCACATGGACCCACCCACTCTCAAGACCTATTAATGGTAAACCACAACTAGTAAACTATGCTCTACACCCTAAATATAGTCCACCCCATGAATGATCACTCAATCTTTGATCCTCTTTCATTTACTTATGTCTGTCCACATACAACCTTTCAACCTACCTTCAATGTGACCAACTCAAGATCCTTGATTGGATCAGCACACTATATTCCATCACAGTCACTTCCAATCTTTAAACCATGTTAAAATAAAATCAAACTCATTATATTCCATCTACCAAATGGTTTCTGGATTAGATCTTAAAAAATGACAAGTTACATATGAGTGATCAGCAAAAATGACAGAAAAATGGCATTTAGAAACATTGTTTTCATTAAAATATTCCTTTCAATCATCTTCACTATCCAACCTCGACCCAAAGAGGGGTATTTATGGATCTAAATTCATTTTAAAACTATTTCAACTAACCCTCAAGGTGGTTGAATGCTTTGAAATCCCTTTGACAACTTTTTGTACAAATGTTGCAAAAGCAACTTTTGCAACATTTTGCAATTTCTACGTTTTGTATTCAAATGAATCCCTATGGACCTAGAAGTAGAAGAGTGATTAATGAATAAATGTTTGGTGAACTGGAAATGACTAGATGATATTCCTAGATCCTTGTTAGTCTAAATCATCTTCTTATGAAAAATGGATTGGAAAAGATGGAAATACCATGATATTGATCTTGTCAAATTGCCTTCAACTTATATCATTTGGCATTTTAAACATATTATAGATTTTCCTTACCTCATCTATATTGCATAAATGGATGTGCAACTTTGTACTTTAGATACACACAAATGTGAAGGAGTCTCTAGAACTACCATAGTTTGCACATTGATCAATACTGCACTTTTTAATTACTAAATTAGTATATGGTCTTTTATGCTCTAAGGTTTCCTATATTCTCAGTAATTAGTATAATATATTTTATTTTAATTAAATATTTATTATATAGGAAATGTTTCTTATATAGGAAATGTTTCTTTTGGAGATTAATTTGGTCACTTTCCCCAATGTTGCTGATGGTATGTTGGCAAATGGAATTTCAGTCACTATGATCGTCCTTAGCCTTCAATAATAAACATGATCAAATTCAAATGTATGTAACTCTTCCTCATGCATTGAATTAAAATTTATTATCTTGGCATTTTCTTTGGTCAAGTCTTCAAGGCACGAATGCTAAACTATATTGCTAATGTAATTTCAGATTAGATGACGTGGAAGGGGTTGATCTTCTTAGAGGGGAAGATCAATAGAAGGAATTTGTTTATAAGGGGCGTCTCCTAGTATTGACGTAAGTGTTGCAGATGATGATAACGATGAGTATGTGTTTGAGAATGCAAAAATTTCTCGTGCAACATGCAAAAAATGCAATAAAAAGATAAAAAAAAGGCAATAAAAAGATAAAAAAGGAGAGGTAACCTATTTTTTAATCATTAAGTATTCACATTCAAAGCATTAATCAGAGATGTTCCTGTTAGAATCATTAATATTCAGTTCTTTTATGTTATCTCTTTGATATTGATGAACCTCCATTAGCATGGAAGTCATTGTTTTAAAACTTTTATTGTTATCTGTTCAATGATGCTTATCTTTCACTTTTCAAATTCTATTGGTTGATGCATATTTTGATCTCTATGATCACTTCAAGGCATCTAGTCATTTGTACCTATCCGATTTTTTCTTCCCGACTCCATTATCATGGAAATTTGTGAATCTTTTGTCACTTCTTGATAGTACTTATCTTCATATAAGAGTTTAGGTGTAGCACCTTGTACAACTATGTCTAAAGAAGGCTCATTGTTGTTTCATATGCTATAAACCAAAACGTTGGGTGATTTATTTTGCACCAGCACTGATGCAATATAGAATAATGGTAGCAATAGTCAATTTTAAGTATCTAAGGCATGTAAAGAGGAAGGATTTATCTTAGATTCTGATATTAAACTGTACATTCTATTACAAGGAATGAATGTGGAAATATTTTCAGGATGGCACCATAGAGATGACATTTTCCTAACACTCTAAAAATATCTTATTTGCATTCGGTACAGTCTCTGCAAGTCTTTAATGGACGATTTTAGGCCGAGGAACGAAAAAGAACTTTAAGATGCTATAAAAAAAATAGGTTCATCTAGCTTTAGTTATAATGAATCAATGAATCCCATAATAATGAGAACTGATTAGGTTGAATTCTTAGTAGACTAGGATTTTTTTGTCTTGTAGTGGTTTTTGTCATTTTGCAGTATGACATATTGTGTTTCCCTTCCATATGATGGTAAGAACATAAAAATATCAGTCAACTATGCTAAGCATCTTTTGGAATGCTTGTCCATGATAATGCATGTTTGGTTGAAGTTGTCATCCTGTGATTGTTCTTCACTTGTCAAAGAGTTACTCTGTAGATAATTGTTGGATAGTTTGATGTATCTTTAACTTCCACATGAACAAATCTTTGTTTTTCTGTTAGTTGCCTCATTAGTTTTTTAGCACCTTCAAAGCTTGTTTATTGCTAGAGAGAGAAAATCAAGTGTTGCCACATGTCAATGGAACTCTTGACTTTGACATACTTTATCAGAGGATAAATGGTTTTTAGGTTAATTGATAATTAGAGGCTAAATATTGGCTATTTTTTTCTTCTTGGGATCAAGAGTTGTTTCATTGTAGAGTGAGCTCCAACACACTTGAGATTTATCTTCCACCTAAGTAGATTACAAATGATTTTCTACATATTTTTGTGATCATAAGGGAGAATTGAAATTAGTGAATTACCCAATATATCATTGTCACACCGATTAGATTGAGGTTCACTTTAACTGCATATGGAAATTGGTTGACATTGATGATAATTTTGCCTCTAATGCACACCTTGTGGAGTAGTATGCTAATCTAATTTCTGAACCTTTTGGTGCTATGATATTTGTAAAATTTCAGGAAAAAATTAGAGTTGTCTTTGGTCTATTCATTAAAGTGGTTATTGGATATAACTTTATAAAATCAAATTAGAGTGCATTCTCTTTAGATATACATTTCTTGCTTATGCTAATCATGAGATAAAATTTCTTAGTGATAACTATCTTTTTTAAAATTTCAGGACAAAATTAGAGTTATCTTTTTTTTTTTTTATATTTCACATAAATTTATAATATAATAGCAAGCTATACTTTGTAGATATATGTTTTGCTTATGTTGATGATGTAATAAAACTACATTAGTTAGTTATAACTTTCAATGTAGGTTACAACCAAATAACTTCCTTGTGCAACGATAAATACAAACTAATGTAGGATCATCTGGGTTCATGAGCAATTCTGCATCACATAAAAAATAGAATAAGATAAAGTAAAGTGAGAAGAATTCTGTCTTTGGCGTGTGTTTAGGTGAAATAGCATATTCAGGGTAATAGGAGACTCAGAAGAATGTTCTAGGGGAAATCTCTAGCAATGAACCTTATAGTACAATTTTAGCAGCACTTGATTTTATTTCAGCACCATCAGAGTATAGTTACATCTTTAGCAGTAGCCTATCATCTTTTGCAGAAACACGAATGCACTTTAGAAGCCACTTGCAAGTCAGTTTGGTAACAATTTGTGTGTAACTTCAACAGTATCATGGATTTTCTTATGTAACACTATAATATCAACAACAACTTGAATGATTTCAACATTAAAAGGCGGCCGATGGTTGACAAAGAAAATTGTGATAACATGGATCTCAGAGGTCACTTGAAATCATCTTTGTCTAGATCAAATTCATAGAAACTTATAGATGTCAAATGGATCACATGATTTTATTGGTGATTATTATTATTCTCTAGCCATTTCATCAAATAGTTGGTATTTTTTGAAGCCTTAGCATGATTTAAAAGTGGGTTGATTAAAGTAGATGAAGAGTCACGGGCAACAAAACCTTTGACAAAAAGGTGAAACTATAACTTAGAGCCATTGTTTTTGGAGGCCAATGTGTGTACCTTGATGATTTATGTTTAATAAATTCATCATGTGGTGTTTAGGGAAGATGAATAAATCCAGGATTCTATGCAGATTGAAACATGGATAAATGAGAATAGGTTGGTTGTTCTTTGAACAAAAAATGTGCCCAATTTCATTACCAATAGAGAATATTTTCTTAGGCAAAGGGAAAATGTTAGCAGTTGGTCATGGGAATGCAAGAGGGTGACCATTTAGAGAAACAAGACATTGAGAAAATAAGGAAAGGCAAAATAAAAAAGCAAGGAAAGATAAAATATTTAAGAAAAGAAAGATTAACTAAAGAATTTCATTCTTACAAAGAAATATACTAGACATATGCCATGTTCAGTTTTGTAATAATTAGGGAATTTAATTTTTAGCATGTTTGTAAGCCATATTGGTTGTGTTTTATCATGATGCCACTATTCTTAGCATTCATTGTTAACTGCCTTCATGAAAGCCTTTGACATGATGTGAAACCTTCTTTCTCACCATTTTTGGCTTTTCACCATCTGTGCTTCTTTAAAGTAGCAACATCATAGTTTTCTTTGTTTTGTTTCCATGCAATACTTGTGGCTTTGTTAACCACTATCATCATTGTCATACATGGATACATATATCTTCATACTATCTATATTTTACAAAAAATATGTCTCAAATTTTCCCTTTGACTAACCTCATAACATTTAAAATCATTGACTTTTGAAGCTCTTGGGTCAATGTTGTAATGGTCCTTTAACATCATGGCTACTCTTTGTCATTAACAATGTCCTTCACATATTATTCATTTCTTTGATACATCATTAAACTAACGCTTGTCATCTCCATTTCATTAACTATCACAAACTTCCCTTATGCTTTTCCAAAGCAATGTTTGCCACTACTTTAAATGAAATAATAAATTTCACTTATCTACTTTGTGACCAATCATTTTAATGAATAGTTTCTCCTTTTCTTTGATTATTACCAAGTTATGACTTTAAGAATAGTCCCCCTTAGATATATATCCTGACTGATCTATACTTTGAGCATGGAATGAGGATATCTTGATGTGACCCATTCCACTTTATGTGATTTTCGTTTCTTGTGGAATGGGTCAATAATGATGTATCATAATGTCTACTAACATTTTTGGATGTAGGAGAGATCAACAAGTTGGTGGTTGTTACCCTAGGGTGGATAATTCCTTTTAGGTACTTGTGATTGTTTTTGTTATGACAATTCCTTTCTTTCCCCTGTAGATGGTAACATCATCCCCAATACCCTATAATGAATTTTGCATCAAATCCCCTATCATTCATTTTGCCTTCTTCAAATGCTCTGCTTCTTGAACCAAGGAAATGCCATTTTCTTTCCCATAGCTATAGATTCTTTTCATAACAGTCATATATCCTTTGATAAATATGCACTTTTGAATACATTGTTACTGCTTACTCTTAGCATGATTTTAATGGTAATTTCTTTCTTCTATACATAGTGATCATTTGGATGACTGATACTGGTAGCATCACTTGTCATCCTCTATTAGTTTTATGATGCAACTCTCTATTTTACCCTTGAAAGCTAAACCTCTGAACTGTGGGAAAGATCAAGAGGTTATTGAAATGCGAAGAAAATATTAGAATAATGGAAAGGGAATAATGTGGGTAACCAGTGATGAAAAGGGAAAGGAAAATGCATTGGGGAAGCAGTGGAAATATGCTAAGGCATTATGGTGAACCCCTTCCCTGAACTGGTGAGTCAAAAGGTAGGGATGTGTTTTTTTCATATTGGTATCTTTTCTTTTTTCTTAAGAGATAAGATTGAATTATTTAATGTTTTAAGAATTATTATGATACAAATAGTTAATTTTATTCATAATTTGTATTAAAATTGATTTATTTTAAAGTTATTATAGGAATCTCTTGGAGAAATTTTTGTTTTAAAAATTAAACCTTTTCACTAAAACATACAAGGAGCTTTGCAACTTGTTTTAATTTGGGTTACATGGATTTGATTTTTTATTGAAAAATACTATATAATAATAAAAACAAAAGATATATGTACAGTAAGAATAGTGTTAATTAAAAACAAGAATAGTATATGAATAGTAATATATAATGTATATGAATTTTTACATTATATAAATGATGATTATTTATAGTTATTTTCTTGTTCCATCTTCTCTATTTCAGCCTCTCGTTTAGCAACTTTTGACTCTTCCTCTAACAAATTCATTTCTTTATCCTTGGATAGGTGGTTAGGCTCCTTGAAATGAGAAACAAAGATTTCTTCTTTTGAGTTCATCGTGCTGCCTTCTTTTTTGAAGATACTAATGATGTTTGGATCAATAAACAATGCTGCTATTATGCACAATAAATTTTAAAAAATAGAAATACAAGTCACTGCATTATATTTTCAATGAATATCAACAACATTGTAATAACATTGTTGTTCCCTAATATCTTAAATCATTACTTTGCTCTGTCTATTATTGCATTCCTTTTGAGGGTTTTGCAACCATGCTATTACTTGAAAGAATGATCATTTTCCCCATGTTCTCTATAGTTAAGACACATGATGTATTATTAACTATTATAAATTCATGTTCTCCATGAGGAAGGCTGTGATTTTCATTGTCCTTTTTGCCAGACTCAGGCTAAGAAATTATTGAATCTTCTTGCTTCACTTTTTATTTTGCTCTGCCTCTTGAATTATATTCATTCAGGCACCTTGTCTTTCATCCATGAATGAGATGTATGATCACATTAATTCTCTTTACAACATTGATTTGTATAGTAACTATGATAAGAGGATGCTCTTTACAACTGAATTTGAGACATTGCTGCCCCATTTTCATCATGACTAGAAATATTTCATTTTTTTGATACATACTAGATTTTATTCTATACACAATGTTTGAATTTATCATAGCTGCATTATTGCGATTTATTTCTTCTCTTATTCTTGAAGGATAAACCTTTGAACTGCCATTACAGGATTGCATACCTTCAGCATATTGAAAACCCAATATCCTTGTATATTGCAGGAGGCTTTATCCATGCAATCATTTATGCTTGGAACACTTAAACCTATATTTTCATGGATATAATCCTCCTACAAACTATTAGGATACTTCACAAACTCAGGACCAACAACCTATTCTGGATAATATGCCAACAAGATGAGCTCAACCCTTGTAGACAGGTAAGTAGTTTGGTTAATCAGGCATTGCTTAGATCTTCTGATCTACTTATCTATCTTTTCTCTCGTGCAGGAGTTCAGAAAAAGGACAAAAAAGCTCAACAAGATATCTGCAAAGACTCAGACTTCTTCTCAACTAGTCAAGCCCCAGGAAATGATTGATTACCTTGACCTCTTGCTTCCTATCTTTATCATTAATTTCTATTTTTTTCTTTCATGAAAGATAGAATAGGCTATGCTCATGGCTTGTGTGAGAATTCCATTTTAATTTTCAATACATGATGCATTTTTCTTTCTCTACTTTCAATTAAATGAACAAAATGTAATCTTGCAAATTCATATAAATTAGAAAGAATTCTCTTTTCTCTTTCCATAACAACAATCTATGGCTAAATTAATTGACCATTAGTGGAATGAATATCAATTAATCCAATGTAACCCTCTAACAACTGCTCGTAATGTTCATAAAAATAAAATTTGCATAGGATATGAAATTTGGGGTAACAATACCACAATAGAAACCCTTGGCCAAATTTTTCACTTTTCCAAAATTAGGCATGCATTTCATCAAAAAACTTGCATGTATTTACTGATGAGGCTTTTTATATTTTGCAATGTTAATATTATATGTGTATTTCTAGAATGTATTTCTATTACATTAACGTTCATCTCATAAATTCAAATATCCACATACATCTACTACTCATCTATACAAGTTGTGCTTATACAAAAAGGTTTACAAAAGTTGTTCATATTCACAATTACAAAAAGTATACATTTTTTACATGTGTAACAAAAATTTAATAGTCAAATGAGTTTGAAATACCATGATACTAGTAAACAATGACTTTTCAGTTATAGTGATAAATTAAAATGTCATTGTGACAAATTAAAACCTACCCATGCAAGCCACAACCAACTATATTCCTATCCCGCAAATCACCACCTTCAACCACTGAATAGTAGCATACTAATCATCCATCACAGAGGACTCTTCAACACCAACAAGGGTATATTTACACAAAATATTGAAGATTAAACTATTTGTTTTTCTAGTAGTGATTCAAACAACCAACTATCATTCAAAATGACACTTTGTGAGTGCGCTAATTTGAAACCACAAAAAATGATCATACACTGACAATTAAAATTTTAGGACTTACCAGGGAAAATAATTATGCCAAACCAACTAGACAGAATATGAGGCCCAATCTAGAACAGTCATTAATATTAGTCATTCAACACATATCACTCTCACACCCCCCTAAAAACTAGTTTTATCTTACATAAAACCCATGCCTAGCACTTCTCATTCATACACCTAGCATAATTGTTAGGATTGGATAATACTAAGAGGGGGGGTGAATCAATATTATAACAGTTAATTAAATCCTTTAACCACTTGAAAAATAACCATACAATTGTAGTAAAGGAAAGAACATAAACAAATAACACAAAACTCATAACACCATGATTTGTTTACAAGGAAACCCTGGCCAAGGGAAAACCCCAGTGGGGATGATACCCAAAAACATGTACTAAAGTATAATGTCCCTGTAAGGAGACCTAGCCCTATTAGGAGCTGAATATTACATAGTACATTTCCCTGTTAGAGGAATAAAAACCCTGTTAAAGGTTCACAACACCCTGTTAGGGGCCAATGAGCTTACAACTCTTACAATGTAATTTTGTTACAAAAGATTCTTAGTCATGAACAAAACAAGCATCACAAGTGATTTGATAGTTCCTTTATAGCTCTACCATTCTCTTCTCTTCCATTCACATGTCTTCTCTGCATATCCTTCACTCACTACCTTCTTCATCTTTAGAAAAAAGATCTTACATATATATCTTTTAACTTTATAAAGTTGGCTCTCAGTATGAATATTACAAATAGTACTAAGTCGGCCTTCAATACAAAATACATTTAATATAGTAAATATCAAAAGCATAGTTAGTGCTCTTTCATAGTCAAAGTATAGACTATCAATAACAAAAATACAAATTCAATTTCCTGGAGTCCAAGTCATACTCCCTTATTCTTCACTGCTGTCCAACTGCTCTATGTCATTGTTCTCTGTTGTCTGTCAGTCTTCAAATCCTTATAACATATCATAGACTTAACCAAATCCAAATCGATCTTAGGTGTATGTCAGAAATACTCCATAATTTCTTCCACTAAGCTCACATGCCTTAATTCATCAATCTTTGTCTTCGATATCCAAAACAATACTGTACCTCTATTTCTGTACTTAATCAATTTTGGACATACCAAAAATTATCTTCAAAACAATCAATCTTAAACCTAGATGTGTTGCCATAAATGACAAGCAAAAAGTGAATCACATTACCCAAATTGATCACTTTCCAACAATCTCTCCCTTTGGCATTGATGGCAACACTTAACAAAAAAAAATACTAAGTGTTCCAACAAAACAAAACCGTCTCCACTTCTTCTCCTCATTTTTTTCATTTTCTTTTCTTTATTTTTGTTCTCTCTTCTCTTCTCCATTCCTTTTTTTTGTTCTCTCTTCTCTTATGTCTTTTTGACAACAATGACAAAGGTGCATACAAATAAGTATCACTTCTTGATCACACGTTTTAGAATGTCTTGGAAGGAATATTTCAAAATCTTCACTTCAGTGCTCCATGTCTTAAACAAAATCTGACTTATATGAATCAATCCATTCAATGAAAAAGATGTAGTTTCAAAATTCTTCAAGTCTGTGGGTAGGCCTTTAGCCAATGAATCTGTAGTTTTTTCTAATTCTGTTAGATGTGCCTCAAGTATTGATAGCTTCGGAGTAATGAAGTTCCTCAACAAATTGAATCTATTCAGTACTCTCTCCTTCTCATTCTCCAATATATTGATCTTAGCTAATATCTTTGTCACTTTAGTGTCTAACTCTATAATGGACTGTGAAGATGTTTCAAAACCATCCATTAACCTGTTCAAAGTTTCCCTTTCCTTGGTAATAATATCTTCAAAATTTTGAATGTGTCTGATAGGATTCATGCTGTAACCAAATAAATTTCTGCCATGTGTAATGTAGTTATTTTCATTTATCAAACAATTTTTCACAACTCCTAAGTCCCATGAGATGGACTTGTATACTTTTATCAGCTTCTTCTCTTCATATGTTTTCTCTGCTTTCTCCTCTGCAGTCTTCAACAAATTTTCAAAGTGGCCATCAAACTCATGAAGTGTGACTTTCAAGTTCTCAATATCATCTTTGTTTTGGAATACTAAGGGTACTAGAAGCAATTTATTCACAGTATCAATAGCTCTTGAAATCAATTTTTTCTTCTTATCTCTTTTCTGTACTGATTTCTCCTTTTCTTTTTTCAGTGCGGTGAATGCCAGTTTCACCAGTTCATCTTCATCCATGTTATCGACATTTACATTACTAATTTCCAACAATAAGCTAGATGGTGAAGCTACCTCTTCCTTTTCATCTTCTTTTTTCTCATTCTTCTGTCCTTCATCCTCTTTCTGCTCATCTTCCTTATTCTCTTCTTCCTTCTCAGGTTTATCTGCAATAGAATTGTCCATGGTTACTATAAAAGGGTCCTTCTCATCTTGTGAGGGGTCTAGTGTTACTACCACACCATAAACATAGAAATATGCAGTAGTGTCTTCTTTACCCTCTTCATCATTAGTCTCCATGTCCTTTGTGTTGTCATGCATTCCCAATTGTGTAGGTAAATCTGTCTTAGGAGGTGGGGGCTTGAAAAAATTATTTCTCAACAATATCTTCTCAAGTGCCTTATGATTTTCCTCAGTCACTTCATCATATTTCCTCGCCATTATCTTTAGTAATATGGTCTTTGTCCTCAATAGGGGTTTCAATTCATTGACTATAATATCTCTCTTGTACGGATAACACATGAAGCATGTCATCAATCTCTTTGTTTCTAATCCGACCATCTTCAACTTGTACCAAATGTTTTTTGCTTTCCAATTTTGTATACAAATATGAGGGTATGCTTCCTTCAACTTCCAAAAGTGTCTTCTTGAAACTAAGCATGTGTTCTATCACAATGTCTTCAATTTTTAGTTTATCTACTTCTTCATATCTATCATAATATTTATCAATTAAAACTAATTTTTCTTGTTCAATTTCTCTTTTCTCCAACATTTTAATGTCAGGTTTCCATGCGTTATTCTTCTTAGTTTTCTTCTCTTCTTCATCTGCGTTCTTCTCTTTTGTCTGCATACTAGAGCTAGTTACTCTAGGAGTAACTTCCTTCGCTTGTTTTTCCTGCTGCTGTGGTGGAGGTGTGTTATCAACCATAATTACTTCAGAGGTGGAAGGGGCATTATAGCTTCCACTAGCTACTCCAAGGGTTCTATCTGCCATCTTCTTCTTAATATCTTTCAGTTCTTCCTCAGATAGACCAGCCTTTACTCTACAGTCATGAATAAGATTAGCAATCTTTCTCTTCCTCTGTCCTCTATACTGTTCTTCTCTTACCTTCTCTGACTTCTCCTCATATGTTCCCCATCTCTCTTCTGATGTATCAACTTCTTATGCAAGAATATGTTCTACTTGCATGGTGAGTACTTCGGAACTCACTTCATAGCCCATAGGGTAACACCATTTCTTTCTAGGGATTACTGCCTCAAAACATACATAGTCTGTTTCAACCATAAAAAAAATTGTGTCCTTGTACTTCTCAACAATGTCCTCATGTAGTCTATATCTACTCTTCATTTGTCTTTGTAGAATTTTGATCATTGAAAATAGTTCTCCATCTACCCAAGTAGTTTTTTGTCTTTTGTAACTCTGTGAGATTAGTATACTAGTAGGAACTCCAGTTTTCCAGCCACTAGGGTGTAGACTAGGAAACTTATGTTCAATATGAATGAACACGTGTACCAATAATGATCCAAACCTGAAAGTTTTCATTCTATCTTTCTTCACAAGCTTTACATTCTCAAGGAATTGTTGTGCCAATACTTCACATAGGTTGTACTGTGTGTTTTATTTTATCATTCTCCATGCCATCATAATAACTCCAGCTGATACTGAATTAGGTATGCTACTGTAGAAAAATTTGTAACCAAGTATCATTGCAATCAACCTTACATCTTGTTAGAAAATTTCATTTACTGTCATTTCCCTTCTGTCCCACTTCGAGTGTGTTAGGGTTTTGACTTCCTTCTTGACATGTTTCTCCACAATGGGTACAAATCCAGTGTTATCTAAACCAGTAATCTCATGAATTAGGTCACTGCATATCTTCATAGTTTGGCTACCAATCCATATGAATTGGTCATGAACCCTGACCATAAGTATTTTAAACCATTTGTTTTCATCGAAGTCACACAGATCCATAATCTTCATTATACTTAATTGACTGACATGTTTCCATTCTACCTTCATGATTCTATTCTCAGTCATATCTTCCATTTCAGTGAGTATATCATCATATCCCAATGTGTCATACTTACAATGTATGTAAGCCTCTATGTCTTCTACGTGCAATATGCCATGTGGGGTCTGTGAAAATGCTCCTTCCAGATCCTCTTCACACAAATTATAAGGATATTTCTTGAATTTGTATCTAGGATGATCAACAACATCAAAAATCATAGGTGCATCCATAACTTAGATAATGTATAATACCTTTAACACGCGAAAATCCAAGTTTATGCTTCGATCGATCATGCACGAAAGGTGTAGAAATGTCTGAATACTTCTACTCTCTGATCTCCTCGGCTTGCTCCTTGTCAAATGATATAAAAATAGATCATAACATGGTGCTTTATACAAGTTAGGTTATAACTTTTCTTTTTCACTCCAAACTGTCAGGTCGGCTGTTAATCCTCGCAATCAAAATATACAAGTTGGATGATGATGCGCTCTTAGATATATGATCCATAATGTCAGCTCAACATATTCCCAAGCTCGCATGAGCTCACTACATGATTTGCGGGGCAGGATGAATTCTGATGTGTTGCATTTAATGCTCCCCTAAGGCCATGATCGACCGATTAGGTCGATTCTATCTTGCTACCTTCAGGAAAAGATCT
Source organism: Thuja plicata (assembly GCA_018584345.1). Classification (NCBI taxonomy): domain Eukaryota; kingdom Viridiplantae; phylum Streptophyta; class Pinopsida; order Cupressales; family Cupressaceae; genus Thuja; species Thuja plicata. The sequence continues at coordinate 365,997 of MU226908.1, forward strand.
AGTAGCATCTAGTAACTCCCTGAACTGATGTCTCACTTGTTCCTTTGATTTTCCAAATCTTGCCAGTATTTTTGTCATCTTCTTTCTTAAAACAATTTCCAAAATCATTCTTCACATCTACAATACTCTTGCCAGTATCATTTCCATTCTTCTGTGAATTCATAGGAGGTGGTGTTCTTCTGTTATCTACTCCATTATACCTGCAAAAATTTTCTATATGTCCTGGATTATTGCATTTGAAACATATAGGAGGTCTTCTTTCTTGATTGACTTGTAACTTACAGTACTTCGCAATGTGCCCAATGTTATTACATTTTTAGTATAAAGGTTTCATTGTAGGTTCTCTTCCATTGTCTTTTCTATATCCAGATTGATTAAGTCTTTTGTATTTAGTCTTCTTGTGCCCATATCCATTATAGTTAAAACAATAACCAGAAAAATTTCTAAAAGGGGAATTACCTCTGTAGTCTCTCTTCATGTGTCCAAATTTGTTGTAACCAAAGCATCTACCTCTGAAAGGTCTGATCTTCTCTTTAGGTTCTTCACTAGATGATTTCTCAGCATCAATCTTCTCATCTAATTTCTCTTCCCAATTCTTTGAACATTCACCTTCATTGAAGCCAATACCAGTCATATCACCTTTAGGTTTCTACTTGTCTAGTTGTTCATCAATCAAATCACTGCTTGTGTGAAGTTTCTCAATATGTTTCTTTGCTTCAGTAAGTTCACCTTTCACAATCTAATTGTATTTATCCAATTCTAAGTATTTGTTCTTGTAGCTGTCAGCTTCATCTTTCATTTGATTCAATGCATTGTTCAAGGTTTCTTCAGATTTCTTCTTAGCATCCTTGTGTATCTATATTTCTTTAGCCATATTCTTGTTCTCAAGCTTCAGAGTCTGCATCTCTTCTTTTAGTTGCTTCACCTGATCTAAATTTTCCTCATCCGAGTCTTCTTTTATCTGAACCACAAGATCTTCTCTCTGACTTCTGGAAATTTCAAGTTATTCTTTTAGTTTCTTTATGAATTTCTCAGCTCTTCGGATGTTGAAATTCAATTCACCATTTTCTTCTTTAGCATTATCAAGGACTTCAAGTGTAGCTTCAAAGTTCTCCTGTAAACTGTTCAAATCCATTCTGATCTCCCTCAAGCTGTTAAGCTTTCTCTCCAAGGGCCAAAAGCTCTAATACCAATTGTTAGGATTGGATAATACTAAGAGGGGGGGGGGGGGGAATCAGTATTANTAATACCAATTGTTAGGATTGGATAATACTAAGAGGGGGGGGGGGGTGAATCAGTATTATAATAGCTAATTAAATTCTTCAACCACTTGAACATTAACCATACAATTGTAGTAAAAGAAATAACATAAAGAAATAACACATAACTCATAACACCATGATTTGTTTACAAGGAAACCCTGGCCAAGGGAAAACCCTGGTGGGGATGATACCCACAAGCATGTACTAAAGTATAATGTCCCTGTAAGGAGACATAGCCCTGTTAGGATCTGAATATTACATAGTACATTTCCCTGTTAGAGGAATAAAAACCCTGTTAATGGTTCACAACACCCTGTTAGGGGCCAATGAGCTTACAACTCTTACAATGTAATTCTGTTATAAAAGATTCTCAATCATGAACAAAAGAAGCATCAAAAGTGCTTTGATAGTTCCTTTATATCTTTTCCATTCTCTGCTTTGCATATCCTTCACTCACTATCTTCTTCATCTTTACCAAAAAGATCTTACATATATATCTTTTAAATTTACAAAGTCGGCTCTCAGTATGAATATTATAAACAGTACTAAGTTGGCCTTCAATACAAAATACATTTAATATAGTAAATATCAAATGCATAGTCGACGCTCTTTCATAGTCAAAGTATAGACTATCAATAACAAAAATACTACTTCAATTTCCTGGAGTCCAAGTCATACTCCCTTATTCTTCGTTGTTGTCCAACTGCTCTGTGTCACTATTCTCTACTGTCTGTCAATCTTCAAATCCTTATAACTTATCATAGACTTAACCAAATCCAAATCGATCTTAGGTGTATATCAAAAATAATCCATACTGTCTTCCACTAAGCTTACATGCCTTAATTCATCGATCTCTGTCTTCGATATCTAAAACAATACTGTACCTCTATTTTTGTACTTAGTCAATTTTGGACATACCAAAACTTATCTTCAAAACAATCGATCTTAAACCTAGATGTGTTGCCATAAATGACAACCAAAAATTGAATCACATTACCCAAATTGATCACTTGCCAACAAATATGGCAAAGGAAACCATCATTAAACCTTTGAATTACTTCCAATCAACACATAGCCTACACCTAGCTTTTCATTTCAAATGGCACCCAGATACAACTTTAATCACCCCAGACACCATATATTCCCCTTGCCCATCCAATATATAAAACCTCTCTTGTTTTGACATCTCAATCTCCTCATATAGTCAAAACCAAAATATGATAATAAAACTTTCATCTATGAATTAGAGGATTAATAATTTAATGATGTGCCTTAAAAAATACATGCAACTATTTTTCCCCAAAACTTCACACACCATTGATGCCTAATTGGGACTACATTGTATTCCAGGTTTTCATTAGTCAAGAAAGCCATTGGGGATTTTTGTTCCTTCAGCTGAGAAATCTAGGCACCGACACAAATATGCAGAGAGAAAATTAACAATATGTAGAATGAATCCTTTTGTCTCCTCGGCTTCCTTTTATAATCTACTATGAAAGTTTCTTAATAATAAATATACAATCACTTTAAAATATATATCTTCTTTAGTGATTTTTTCTTTTAATCAAAAAGGACTACAAGATTGTCCGGGCTCTCTAATAGAGTGGGTTGAGGTGCCTAACCTCCACAAACTGGTTTATAATGGAAACATAAAAAAGATATGCTATCTTCTTGCAAAATTTTTGGACATGCCTTCATGGACATGCAAAACTACTCTTAAAAGGTTAGAGGTGCCACAAGTTGTTTTGGGTAATCTATTGGTATCCTTAGCCTCCCATTACAATGAGGTCCATTTTAACACATCTGCCATACTACATCCCCCCCCTCACTCTGCATAGAAGGGGCTGAGTAAGAAATGCCATGCACCAAATGTGGAGGTGGGGGTAAAAAAATTGCTTGACATAAAGGAGGATGAGATATTGTTGCACTCCATGGTCCCTCTAAGCCAAATTTGTCACTTCATTTGTAGAAAAATAATGCTATGGGTCTTTCGGAACTCATTTCTAAGCTAAACATTTTAGTGGATGATGCATTACTAGCCTCTCGGCCTCCTTGTTCAAAATCTTATGAAATAGGCTTACTTCAACCTACTTATTCATATAGTCTCTTCCCCCTCAAGGTCACCAGGGTGTGTTGTCTCAGAATGATTTAGGCCTTGTTTGGTTGGAGGAATCTCCCCTTCTCATTTAGGAAGTTGATGATCAGCCTATCACTTGTTTCATTATGCAGACCCCGTTGAATTATTTATCTCTTTCTTCCCCCTCTAAGAGAAAACCGCCTAAAAATAATATGGTCAAAAGTGATATCAAATATAGTATCAAGACTACTCTAGATAAAATTAGCCCATGGAGAGAAAGGCACTCCCCACGAAAGGTATGGGGATCCTGACCTAGGAATTCTTGATCAACACCATCAAATTTTTTTTATAAAAAAATATAGGTAGCGTCGTAATTCTGACTACATTGCAAATATAAACTGATGAGGATGTTGTATTTCCGACAGCACCATCATCAAAATAGTTCAGACCAAACATAAACTGACGATGGTATTGTACATAAAAAAACACCATCGTTGAAATAGTTCATCTAATTGGCATCAGAATTCTGACAATAATGTAAACATAAACTAATGATGATGTAGTACATCCGACATCACTATCGTCGGAATAGTTTGTCTGATTATAGTCAGAATTCCAACTACCACAAAAACTAAACTAATGAGGGTAGGGTCGGAAACTCGACCTAAATTCTCCAAAAGTAGACTCGTGTTTTCTGATGTCATTGCTGTCAGAATTTTGATGACCATGGATACGTCAAATTTTTTGACTAAATATTTGTGATAGCTGTGTTAGTCGGAAGCCCGACTAATGGTAGTTAGAATTTTGACTAATTGCCATTGGAAATTAGACCCAAATGTATTAGTGATTGAACTAAAAGTGCATGAAACAACATAAAAAAACAATGTGGAAGAAGTTTGTCAATTGACAGAAGAAGAAGCTCCTAGACCTAAACCGGTGATACCAAGGTATGTGAATATGATACACTCCACTGATCAGATTATCGGTGATAAGAATGTAGGTACTCTAACCATAAGAAATATTAGAGAAAGTACTTGTTTGATTTCCAAGTATGAGCCTAAGAAAGTGAAGGAAGAAATCAAGGTTGAAGATTGGGTAAGAGCTATGGAGGAAGTATTTTGTTAAATTGAGAAGAATGATACATGGACACTTGTTCCCAGACGTGTAGATAAAAATGTGATTGGTACCAAATGGGTTTTTAGGAACAAATTGAATGAAGATAAAGATGTGATCAAAGATAAGGAAAGGATTGTATGTAAGGGCTATGCACAAGAAGAAGGACTAGACTATGGAGAGACTTTTTCTCTAGTGGAAAGATTGGAAGGGGTAAGAATTATACTTGATTATGCTTATAAGAAGTTCAAAGTTTTTCAAATGGATGTCAAGTCTGCTTTCTTGAAGAAGAGGTCTACATAGAAAAACCTGATGGTTTTTAATTGACAAAGGACAAGGACATAGTATGCAAGCTACAATAGGAACTATATGGACTGAAACAAGCCTCAAGGGAATGGTATGAAAGTTTACATTCTTATCTTATTCAAATTGGTTTTAATAGAACAAGTGATGATAGTAATATGTACCTAAAATTTGAAGGAGATAAGTTGTTGATAGTTGAAGTATTTGTTGATGATATAATCTTTGGAGGAAATGATGAGATGAGTTTGGAATTTGATGAAGAAATGAAGAAAGAGTTTGAAATGTCAATGATTGGGGAGATCAAATTATTTATTGGATTGCACGTTTCACAACTAAAGAATGGTATATATCAATCAATCCAAATATGTGAAAGAAGTACTCAAGACTTTTGGTATGGATGACTCCAAACCGGTTGGAACCCCCATGGTAACATGATGTAAATTGTCTAAGGATGATGAATCTAATGCAGTAGATGCTACTTTGTACAGGTCTATGATCGGTAAGTCATAATATGTTGTTCATAGAAGACCTGATATTGCTCAAGAAGTTGGAATAGTGGCTATATTTCAAGAAAATCCCAAGGAATCTCATATGGTTGTAGCCAAGAGGATATTCAGGTATTTGAAAGGGACAGTTGACTATGGTTATTGGTATGCTCATGATGGTGATTTCTCTTTGAGTGTGTTTACTAATGCAGATTGGGTAGGAAATGTTGATGATAGAAGAGCACACATGGTGGTATGTTATTTCTAGGTGAAAGGCTTGTATCATGGATAAGCAAGAATAACAATTGTATCTCACAATTTACTATAGAAGTAGAGTATGTAGCAACAACTATAAATTCTACACAAATTGCATGGATGAAGCAGATTACTGAAGGTATCAAAGAAAAGGTGACTGAACCGGTAACTATTTTTTGTGACAATACAAGTATAATAAATATTTCCAAGAATCAAGTAGTGTATTCCAAGACTAAAGAAATTGCAATTAAGTATCACTTTCTGAGAGAGAAGTGCAGGAGAAGGTGGTGAAGTTGGAATATGCACCAACAAAGGAGTAGATAGAAAATATCTTCACAATGCCACTACCTAAGGATAATTTTGAGAAACTTATAAGAGGCAAGCTAGGGGTTATGCCCCAACCTAAACAAAACTGAGATGTTGTTGGTGCATTAATTCAGTGGATTCATTGGCATATCTTTAATTGTGTATTGATGTTCAGGGGACTACTCCTTAGGGGGAGTAGCCGAAAAGAGATGAAGATAGTTGGAACAAATGAAGACTTGGACATATTGAGCCTTTAACATTATTGTCAAACGGGCAGAAGAATCAGTAAAGGGAGAGAGAAACCATGAAAGACAAAGGAGGAGAGAACCAGAGATCAGGAACATAGAACTACAAAGATGTATCACCTAAGATGGAGCATTTTTGGTAGCTAGTTTTGGTATCTAGATATTTGCTTGGTATTGTTGATGTTTCCATCAATGCCAAAGGGGGATATTGTTGGCATACTTTATGTAGAGATAAGTTGAGTATGTAATAGTATGTGTTTGATGTAGATCTGATGATAGGTTGATCAATTATGATGTTGTCATTGATGTCAACTTAGTGTTTGTTGGTTGACATTGTGCCTGTTATGTTGATGTATGTTCAAGAGGTTTGATCCAGAGCTGTGGTAAGAGTTGGCATGTGTTATCATAATAGAAGACTAAGTGATGTCTCTAAATGGTATATCTATGACCACACAGGTTTATCATATGTATGGTGTGACTTATGATTAATTGAAGGTTGACCAATCAACATGAAGAATGAGATGTAGCCAAGGAGGAATGATTTGATGATTGTGTCTAATAGGTTTGGATTCAGGTGTTTTGGTTTAGGATATGTTATCTTGACTATGTTATGGGGTTGTTTATGTGACCACATCATGATTGGTGACTGTAAGACCAAGTTTCAATGGATAAAAGATCATTTAATAAAAATTAAAATTTTCTTAGAACAATCAATCAGATCTTGAACTGGTGATGATGTATCTTGTTGTGGTAAGTGGTTATGTGTTCCAGGGATCATAGTGATGTTGTAGATCGACGTGGATTGATGAGTTGGCATTTTTATGATTGTTATGATTAAATTTCTTAAAGTTGCGCAAGAATATTGGAAAGTGTGTTGTGGCTTGAAATTTTCTTTGTCAAATTGATATGTGGTTTGTATTGGCGATCGAACAGTTCTTGTTATCAATGGATTTGGTTTTGGTTTAATACATTTTAGCAGATTTGAGAGTAAATTCAAATGTAATTAAGGTTTTTTTTCCACCTTAAGTTGTAAAACATTTTATATATCATTTTGATGTATTATGAGAAGTGTGTGTGGAAGAGAATGATCATGAATGCAGTTGTGTGGTCGTAGGGTTTGGATAGTCTGCATGTAGAGTAGAGATTGAGCTTGAACTGGATCACTTTGTTATTTTCTTAGATCACTTTCACTTGTTGATCCTAAAAGTTTCATCAAGATAAATCCCTTAACCGAGTAGACCCTAACAGGTCAGATATGTAAATCCTTTAACCATGTGACTCTTTAATTAGGGTTTGAAATCCCTTAACAGTGTTATTTCTAATAGGGTAAATCTCCTAGTAGGGATAGAGGTAAATGTTGGCAAGTGGCCTGATGAGTATTGCATAAGGGTTGTCAATTATGGAAACACTACTTATTGACATGGTCGCTTGGTGTGCATTTCAGTTTTGGAGATTCTGTTGTGAAAAATGACAAAGTCTAGGAAGCAGTTGATAGGGTACAGTTACCCAGTTTTGACTAGCGAGCATAGTATGTGATGTATTTAGACTTCAAGCCTAGAAGTATTTTCTATGGGGTATAATTGACCTTCAGTTAAGGTCGCTTCAATTTTGGAGTTGAACAGAGAGAGTTACAACTTCTTGAAGTTATGCGAAGACAGTGCAACAGTGATATAGGGCATATGAGTGGTCACGATGATTAAGGGAGTATTTTGTGGAATCTAGAAGTGCTACTTTGGATTTGGATTGGGTCATACCCTATTTTTGTTGATGTATGATCGCCAACTATACATTTTCTATTTGGTTAAGTGTTGGACACGTTTTGTGATGTTCTTGTGAGCCGACTGGAAGAATCTTTAATATCGAGTATATAAGTGAAGTTGTTTTATTATGAGAAGTTGTGTGTGGAATATGTAGATGCATTGTGATGTCTGAATCAGACAACATATGTTGCGAGCTTTAACTGAGACTACTTCAGCATAGCAAATGCTTGTAATAGTTCATTTGATAAATCTTTGTAACAAACTGTTTTGTTTTGTAAGAGTAGTGAGCTCCTTGTATACCCCTAATAGGGTTTCTATCCTGTAACATGGATATGTACTAAATGCAATATTCAGCTCCTAATAGGGCTAGGTCTCCTAATAGGGACACTATACTTTTTAGTGCATCATTTGTGGGTATCATCCCCACCGGGGTTTTCCCTTGGCCAGGGTTTCCTCATGAACAAATCACGGTGTTATGATTTGTTTACTTTGTGTATGTTATTCTTATTTCAGTAATTGCATGGTTAAGGTTGAAAATTTTAAGTTTGAAATTAAAGTGTTGTAATACTGATTCACCCCCCCTCAGTATTACTTAATCCTAACAATAAATCCCTTGACCGGGTGGTTCCTAATAGGTTCTTTCTCTTAACTGGGCGTTTGTAAGCTCTTAACATGGCTAAGCTCTTTACCGGGTGTACTTGAGAAGAGTGCAAAATTATTTATGGATTTCATTCCCACCCGTGGTTTTTCCCAGTTGGGTTTCCACAAGAAAATATTAGTGTTATTGTGTTGCATGGTTGTGGATGTTTTATCTTCATTGGTTTGTTTATTAATGCAATGAAAGTTAATTGATGCAAGTTGTTGAATGGTTTATGAGAAGGTTAATTTATTAGACTATTGATTCACCCCCTCCCTCTCAGTTATCTTAGATATAATAATACTAACAAAAGATGCCTCAAGAATTGTGCACTCAAAACTACTAGTACTTGTGGACTAATCTCCTAGTAGTGGTGCACAAATGAGCCAATAATCAACCAACAAAGCTAAAAAATGATCAACTTGGTACATGTGAAACTTATTAATGGACTTTTAGTTATCATTTTTTTGGGATTTTGTAAAATTAGTACAATGGGGGGTTAGGTGTACGTGGAGTGTATGACTATTGGACCACACTCAACAACTGTTGTTCCTCCCCTGCGGTTCATCTATAATAATTGTTGAAGAGGAGCTAAACTATAGGGAAAAAATATAATAATAAGTAGATGAACAAGTGTGAAATAAATTTGCATAACTGTTCTAACACCAACGAGGAGATGAAAAGATGTGGGATAAAAATTCATGAATGCCATATGGTCAAAACAATTATACAGGGAAAAAATAATTATATCAAAGAATTTAACACCACTCGAAATCACGCTTGAAAAAGTTTATTTAAAATTTGATTGTACAGTTGAGGGCTAGCCTCATCATTTATGATGTGAAACAGGTAGATGGATGGTGCTCAAAGAAGACTAGGAAGAAAAGACTTGTACTTTTTGCAACAAAGGGGTGGTAAGGAGTGGGGCAACATATGAAGATATTTGTAGTCAGTTTGATAACAACTTGAGAGTAGATAGTTTGAATAAACTTTTTGAATAGACAAGGTTTCACAAAATAACGAGTTTGTTACTCAAGATTCATGATAGAAAACTAACATAAAAATAATTTGAAAATAAGTTAATTTGGTTTCTTTAAGTCCCTTATACCCCTGGATCTCATAGACAGCATTAAATTTCTTTCATTCCTTCATTCTTTATTTTGAAAAGTTCATTTAGAATTATAAAGAGTCACCTTATTTATTAAATTCAATTACATCATCCACTGAATCATATGTTTTTTAATTATATCAGCCACTCAAATTTTTATTTGTTTATATTGTATTACTAAAATAGTAAATACCCAATTCAATGCAATGCATGTAAATAATGCCAATGCCCTCCATATCAGTACACTGCCTCCTGGTCCCGTTACTAACAAGGAATTTATGACATCACCTCCTAACTCTTCTGTACCTTGGCCAATGAACTTCCTTGAGCTGCACGTAAGTGTATAGTTGTCTTAGTTCCAAACATTTTCAGAGACATTAAGAGGGCGTGTGCAGCTCTTTTGCGGCTGTCAAATCGTTTTTTAAGTTACATGTAACTCACTCCCCAATCTCCTTTCCACTAATGCCCAATTGAACTCTCATTGTGGTTTACAACTTGGAAGGCAAAAATCAGTTCTGTTCCAAATCTTAAAAGCAAAAGAGGATGACATCAAAATCCTATACAGTGCTTCCGGTTGGATTTAGATAAAGAGAAGATTGCAAGACATTCTAAATTTAAGTTTGATGTAATCTTCGTTTCTACATAAACATAACTGATTTTGAGGGTTTCAAAGATAAAATAGTTCAAAGTTAATTAAACAAAATTTAGATGAGAATGACATAATATAACAATAGTCAATATGTTAGATAAGATGAATACGATCAATTAAAATGACAATTAAGTTGTCAGTGGTAAAATACAACTCAAAGATTCAACTTAAACAATGACATCCAACTCTCCAACCTTGCCAGACTATGATTTGACATAATCTTTGTTGTAAGTATGTCAAATTTAATTATAACAAACTGACGATTCTAACTATAAGTCAGAGATTGACTTAAGGAAAGTTTAAATATTTACGAAAGATTACTAATAGTCATTATGGCTAATTTCGCATACGATCTTAAATGATACATTGGATTTCAACTATTATTTTTGTTATCTTTGTATACAAGTTAATTACTTATAACTATTGTATTGACTTTTAAATAATTAAGACAAATACTGAAAAAATGATCACTTCAAAGTATCTCAAAACATATTTCCTAATTCACTTTGACTAGATAATTAGAACTTAAACAATAACTGATTCTCTTCCCTTAATTTAAAATGACAATAAATAAACTCAAATACAATCAATTCTAATAAGATTATGCACAGTCCTTTCATATGTCTGAGTCTCTATCAAGGAAGGAATCTATGTTATATGAACCAAAGCGGGAAGAAAGAGGGAGATGCTAAGAACTTATCTTATGTTTAGGATATCCCAGGTAAGGTCTATTGGAGATTTGACTGATGAATTTCAGTAGACCACTGTCTTTGTCTTATCTCCTTCTGACATTTTCCACTTGCACATGGTGTATGCATTTCAGTGTCACTTTCATGGAGTCTGTCTGTATTTCAGAGTCACTTTCTGCTGCTATCACACATGACATCTCACCAGAAACTTCTATTGCTTGCACTGAAGTGTACCTTGATAGGATAAAATGTATGGCTATGTAAGAAGTATCATTTATATGAGGGACAAAGTTACATGTGTCTGCATTAAAAGAATGACTTTGGAAACAATAAAGCACATTCTTCTATTCCAAGATTGCAGGCCAACGTGATAGTGTTGGCTTTTACATTTGATATCAATACAAACCTGCAAAAGATTCTGAGTGTTTTGTTTTTCTGTGCAAGCCTGAAAAGTAATATTTCATCTCCTTTGTTCTTTGTGCATGGACATTTATTTAAGTGAATATAGTTGAAATTTTAGTTGACCTTTCATTTTCTAATATGTTAACTTAATCAGTAAGCCATTGACCTTTTATTTTTATTATATTGGCATAATATTAATCATATTAATTTGGACTGATTTATCATATTTTATAAAAAAACCCTTACCTATTCAGTAGGCAAATGCTTTAATCAATGTCAGACCATTTTCTATGTCTGACATGAAACTTTCGAACTTCAACTTTTTGTTTTAATAACCAAAACATAAAGACAAAAAATAAAATAAAAACAGTAAAGTAGTAACGAACAAATTATCTTCGAAGGAGAGTTGGGTCAGAAAAGTGAATTTTAAGTGGTTATGAAATATAAAATAATGATAAAAGTATACTTTAAAATCGAAGAAGAGACTGAATGGTTATAACTGACCATTGTTGTCTAATTTTTAAAATTGGATCAGAGATAAATAGATTAAGATGATTGAATAACAGAGGGTGAATGCCAAAGTTACAACTTTAATTCTTATATTTATGATTTTGATTCAAGAATGGTGTAATTGTAAAATTTTAGTGTAGTTTAAAATCTGTGATTTAAGATATTTGGTACCAAGTTAGTATGCACTTACACTTTTAGTATGTACTTACACTTACAATAGAAAACTTGATGATATTGAAAAGCATTGTTGACATGTGTTATATAGGGAATGAGAATTGATGCATCCCTTCTTGTGTATTGATCAAACATGTTGACTAGTTTAATGATTTTGATGAAGTCAGAAGACAACAAGCAACATGTATACAAAAATACAATTGACACTAATGTAGTTATGATGATGCGAAGTACTTGTGACTTGAGACTCGATGTAATGGTTTCCAAATGACCTCGTGTAAGAACTAGGGTTCTCACATCTGTTGATGCATTTGAGCTAATATGACATATGGAAGACATTGAGTACATGATACATTGATTGAACCTTTTTAAAAAACAGATGCAACGAGGTTGTTCTAATGGTGGAATTTCTTGATTAATCCAGAATTTCTAGGGTTGATGCCCTTTTACACTTGTTTTGTAGCATACAGTTTGGATATTTTGGCATGAGAATATGTGAGTAACAATTATTTGAGATTGCTTTTTCTTGGGCTTTAGATTAAATTTAAATTTTAAAAATTTAGTTTAATCCTATATATGTGATCTTGAAGGTGGTAGAGGAACTAATATTCTAAGATATGCGAAGTATTCAAGCAGAGACACTCGATTCAATTTGGGTTTGAAGGTCAATGGACACATCAAATCAATCAAAATCATGTGCTAGCATTCATGCACTTTGGACACTCACACAAAGTAGTATAAATGAAGGACCCTTTAGATTTTGGCCACACTTTGTTGTGCATGTGAATTTATATGAGTAATCATATTAAAGTAAATGGAAAAGACAAACACAATTAGGAAACAAAATAGTTAAAACAATAATATAGATTCAACTATAAACTTGAAATAAGCTTGAGAATGATTAGTAATAATATGTCTCCTTCAGGATGTGTGTCTTACGAAAGGGTGCACACAAATCAAGGAGAAATAAATATAGAATAAAACTAGTCATGAAAGGATGATAAGCCTTAGCATCCTAAAAATCATTTTTGGAATGCCTCGGGTTTGTGAGATATGGGAAAATTCCTTTTTTTTTTTATAAAGATGACTCCTTAGTACCTCAAACCCTAATCTAAACTCATTGCATTGAAATAGTTTGATATTGATTCTCTTGATTTTGATATCTTCCAATGTAAGGGTATCTAGTGCTTTTTCAGTAAAGGTGGATTGACTAGGACACCTAATGCATTTGTCTGATTGGCTCATAGAATTGGTTGGACAATGTTAATTTTAACCAATTTTTTGAAGACAATAAATTAGATGAATTAGTAGAGAACATAGAAAATCATGGAGGTTCTCAAATAATCAATGAGATTGTAGAGGAGGCCATCACAAATTGTAAGGGATTTGATTATTCTAATGTCCTCTCAATTACTCAATCCCTGAGTACCCTTCTAACACCAAGTAAATGCAAAATAGAAGGGGATCAAAACTCTAGAAGAAATAACAACAGGTCTCTAATCCACCTTAGATAAAAGCATGAATCTAGATTTTGAAAAGAAGTTTTGTCTAAGGAGAGAATGTTTCTCTCCTCGCTTACAATGAAAATAATATTGTGGAATGTTAAAGGAATAAATGCCCCTAACTAAAACACCTTATTTAAGCGTTAGATTGATGCTTGCGAGGTAGATATTGTATTCCTACAAGAGTCTAAATTGTCTGAGGATAATTGTCTATCAATGCTAAAGACTTGGCATAAAGAAGCTTCACCTTTTCAACTACTCAAGGGGACTCTGGGAGTCTCATTGTTATATGGAATCCTAAATCAATTTTGGTAGAAGTCATTTTTTAGACTCGGAGCTAGATCCTCACTTTAAGGTGGTATGCTTCAAACTCATTTTTTTACTTTCAATATTTATGGTCCAACCTCCTCAATCGATAAAAAATTATAGGAATCTTTCTCAAAAATGTTGGATCAGTTACAAGTTCAATTAGTGATAGTGGCAACAGATTTCAATGCAATTAACTCTTTAGAAGACAAAAATAACTCCCCCAATAAAGTAATGACAGACTTGTCAACTTTTACCAATAATAATGCTTTAGTAGATGTGATCCCAACAAATGGAAAATATACATGGGAAAACAACTAGAAAGATTTTCATCAAATAGTTGAAAGGTTGGATAGATTCTTTATATCTCCAAATTGACCACTACAAGTAGTAGACATGGCTTCTACAATAGTTCCATGCTATGGATCAAACCACTTTGGAATTCCTCTTTTTGTATCAATGAAAAGTGGTGTTCCAAATAGAAAGTCATCTTTAATTAAGTTTGAAGCTATTTGATTTAGAAGCCCATATTTCTCACCTCTTCTTAGCGACTGGTGGGTTAATATTGCTTCACTAGTTCATGGTTCTCGAATGTTTCAATTGTATAAAAATCTTCAGTTTATTAAATCACAAGTCAAAACTTGGACCATTTATTGCTTTAAAAATATTTTCCAATAAAATAAATCTATTCAAAATAAAATCTATGAAATTAACAATTATATTATATCCTTCTGTTTAGACCCAATTACTTACGAGAAATATAAAATACTACAAGAGGAATACAAAGAAATTATATGTAGGGAAGCAATCTAATGATGCCATGGGTCAAGAGGATTATGGTTGAAAGATGGATATTCTAATACAAAAAATTTGCATGCATCCAATGAAATTAGGAAACAAAAGAACTCCATTTTTTCAATCAAGGAGAGCAATACAAGAAAAAAATTATCCAAGGAAAAAGACATTCAAGAAGAGGGAGTCCTTTTTTTTGAAAACTACTTAGCAAGCCACAATAACAAGAACCTCAACTATTGCAACATAGAGCATAATTATTGGGTGTGATCCCAAGAATGTTATCTTAGGAGGGAAATATTCATATTCTCAAAGAATTTACTTTAGCAGAACTAAAATCAACTATTTTCTCCTTATCATCTAATAAAGCACCTAGACCACATGGTTTTACCAAAATCTTCTTCCAAAAGTGTTGGGATTTCATAAGATTTGACCTCCTTCACGCTTTAGAATAATCTATAAAATCAAGTACATCAATGAAGTCATTCAATGTTATACACACAACTCTCATTCCAAAAATTCAAATTCCAAACAACTTAGCACATTTCAAGCCAATTTCACTTTGCAACACAATTTGCAAAATCTTTGCTAAAGCAGTTTATATGAGACTATATGCCCTTATATCTAAAATTATTTTGAAGGAACAAGGAGGTGTCTTTCTAGGAAGAGAGGCCTCTAAAGGTGCTTTAGTAACACATGAATTCCACATTCTATCCATAATTATAAAAATTCTAGCCTTAATTGTTAAGCTAGATATGATGGAAGCTTATGACAAAGTAGATTGGGAATGTCTCATGCAAGTCCTATCTAAATTTTGTTTTTCTAGAAAATGGTGTAAATATATTTATTCATGTCTAGCAAGTTCCAAATTTCCAATCCTCATCAATGGTTCTCCAAAAGGTTTCTTTAAATCAACTCAAGGGGCTAGACAAGGTGATCCATTATCGCCCTATTTATTCATTATCCTTGTAGAGGATCTTAGTAGATACATAAATCATTGGCACTCTCAAAACATATGAAAAGGAATTAGTATCCCATGAACCAATAGTAGTAGCACACATTCTTTACTTCTAGATTATACAATACTATTTAGAAGTGCTACAATAGATGAGGCATAAATTGTTAAATATGTACTCTATAGATACTCAGTAGCTTTGGTACATTTTTAATAATCCTATTACATTGTTCATGGTAGAAATTTTTTAGAGAATGAGATTCAAATTAATAAAATTGCATGGTCATGATTTGGGTATTCCTTTTTTCATTGGAGGAGATACAACGCTATTCTAGAAGAAAACTTTTCTCAATATTCAAACTCGTATATCAAACTAGAAAGGTAGATGGATTTCTCTATCAGGGAGGGTCCAAATGGTAAAATTTGTACTTAAAAAAATACCAAAATATTACATGGTAGTTCTTTAAGCTCCAAAGACAAGTTACTCTTTGGATTCATATGAACCTTTGCAACACCATGGGTGCATTTATGTGCCAATGTCAAGTGATCTTCGTTCCTTAGTTTTGTCTAAGGCCCATCGTGCACCATATTCCACACATCCTAATGTCAAGAAGATACAAGTTGATCTGAGACACTTTTACTTTTGGGAAGGGATAAGGCATGATGTTGCCAATTTCTTGGCTAGATGTCTTGAGTGTCAGAGAGTGAAGGTAGAGCATCAACATCTGGCAATTCTTTTGCAGCCACATTCCATTCTTGAGTGGAAATGAGACATTATATTTATTGATTTCATTACCAGTTTAACTATTTCCTCACATCATCATGATTACATTATGGTTACTGTGAACATGTTGTCCAAGGTGTATCACTTTTCACCCATTAGAGCTTTATATATTGTTGCTTCGGTAGCACATATGTTCATGGAGGATATAGTATGGTTGCATGAGATACATTGCATGATCATTTTGAATAGCGATGTAATGTTTACATTTGCACCGTGGACATCTCTCGAACATGCTTTGTGTGCTCCATCCATTATCACCCTGTTTATTCATTATCCTTGTAGAATCTCTTATTAGATACATAGATCATTTTCAATCTCAAAATATATGAAAAGGAATTAGTATCCCATGAACCAAAAGTAGTATCACATGTTGGAAGATTGTTTTTGATTGAGGTAAAATCAGGTTTTGAAGGGGCCCTAAAACCCTTTACAAGATATAAAAGATAGGAGCAAAATAAAGCATAAAAGAAAACAATGACTGCAAAAAAGGAAAGGCGAAACCAACGAAGGGCTAATACAAAGATATTAAAAAAAAAGAACCAACCACCAAAAAGGGGGAACCTTCCAACAGACAGACCCAAAAAAACCCCTAGCAGCATAGGTCACTCCAACATCTTCAGGAATTCCTCAGAATCCACATGCAAATCCTGGATTTTATGGGTTGAGTCCTTAAGACTCATCAGTGAGCATGTCAAAGTTTGGTTTTGGGTGTGCTCACATTAATGTTTTGTCATTGATATCAACATACTGGTTACTATTTCAGACAATGTGTTCAATGTGTTCGGTGAAGAAGATTTCAGTTGTTCACGTGCTATATTGAAGATCTTGAGTTGCGATCGTAAGGTATTACTCCATGGTGTCTTTAGTTTGTCTACATAGGCTCACAGATGTTGGGATGACAATTTGAGTAAGGTTTGATCGAGTTGTTGGTTGATGTTGTTGCAGTGTTCATGTGTATAGAGGTTGAGTATTTGGATTGGTACATCTTTGATTTGGTGTTTTAGAGGTTTCAAAGCTGGTGGCTACATGATGTCATGTCATTGTGTTCACAACTAGTGTTGTTCATGATTCAAAGTATGAAAAGCTATCTTTTGTTATGACACAACTTGGTATTCTAGTGTTCCTGATTTTGTTATGATCGGTATGCATGGTGCTTGTTGGTCTTATTGGGCCATGTAATGATCATTCTATTTGGTTTCATTTTTTGAGGTGATCAGATTTGTTATTTTGGGTAGCGTGTTGGTGTTTCTTCATTTAGGTCTTAGCCGACTTGATGGAGTAACATGTTGATATTCTTGATGCTGTTTTGGTGATACACTATTGTGTTCATGGTTGAATATTTGGGTCCTATCTAAGTCTTAGCCAACTTGATTTGGATCACTTTGGAGATTGAGCTTATTGTTTACATCTTTTATTGTAATAGGTCTAGTCGACCTAGTGGTTAATTATTATTGGTAATCGGTATTGTGTGTGAGTAAAGTACACCTTCATGGAAAAATATAAACAATTTAAGCTAAATAATTGTAAATAAATCAATAATCATCTCATGGTTCTCTAACTAGTATGCTAGTAAAGCTCTCAGCCTTAATCTCTAAGAGTGAAAATCCTAGAATGAGAAATTGATAACAAAATATGCCTAAATCTAGCTCAATTCTCTCAAATGATGATAATGTTGGATCCAAATGCAATCAAGATGATCTCCATGATACTAATATGCTATGATAATCTCAATTGTGCTCAAATTTGCTGTAAAAATGGCTATAAGTTTGATGCTTTTTATTTGAATTTCTAGGATATGATTATGCTTAAAAATGGCTTATATTTATAGCAAATTCCCAAGTGTAGGGGGTAGAGTTACTTGATCATAATTAAGCCTTGGTTGAGTGAAATTCTTTGACATGGTTTCAAATGGGGGGACAATTTAAATAATTGTCTCAAAGGTTGGGACAAAGGGACAAATTTGAGTGATTGAGATTTAAAGTTGAAAATGAGTGATTGAGATTCAAATTTAGGAGTGATCCATGTACTTTGTGTTCTCAATTCCCATTGGTTGCTCAAATTCAAGTTGAAAGATATTAGGATTATTTAATTTAATCAATTAATTAAACTATCCATGTAGGGACGAATAGGTTCAATTTGATTTTTGATTTAAACTATACAATTAATTGATTAAAATCAATTATATAATTTTGATTGATCCTTTTAGGCTTATATTTGATTATTTAATGTCATGGTTAATTAATCCTTTGATTTAATTGATTTTGTCCACTTTTCTTTATAAATGTCCATTTTGAAATTGATTTTATCCATTTTGATGAAAATTAGAGCATTTGGATGAGATTTGCAGATTTGAATGATTCTAGGACACGTGCCCTATTTTAGGTGTCTACAAACGCCCCTCTTTGAATTGATGTGTGAAGTGCATTGATTCAAAGAAAATTGCATGTCCTAATCACTGATTCGATACTTGATTGATTGATTGATACAAAACTGATCTAATTGATAACCTGATGGAATGATTGATTTGAAACCCTGATTTGATTGATTGAGAAAAACCTGATTCACAACTAATTTGAAACTCTGATTTGATAAGATACAGATGCCCCACTGATAAAATTTTGAATTTTCAATGCCCCAGATTTGATATAGAACCCTAATTTGATGATATGATGATGCCCCCTTAGAAATGAAAGCAGATTAATCTGCAGATGCAAAACATGATGAGACTGATGTAAAACAAGATCTAAGATGATTTTATTTATGAAACAGTAATGATGATGATGATGATGATGATGATCACAACATGCCCCAGTTTGTAGAAAATGCAGATTTAGGTCTCACTGGGTAAAAATCCCTCCAAAATTAGGTCAAATAGCTTAAATAGGGTGAAAAACCCAAATTTACTATTCATTTTCACTTTTTACTGTTGAGATTTTGCTCTGATCCTATTAAGATTGACAGCTATGGTGGTACCTATTCGAGATCATCGGTTTGAGAGAGGACATCGGTATCAGAGGCCATTAGACTACGGACCTCCAGTGAGTGACTTTGACCCTCCTAGTGCATTTATTGCATGTTTTTGATAACATTTACTGCATTTTTTTATGCTTTTTAGATTGAACTTTGCAAAATGCCGCTTAAGAATGTTTAAATGACACCTAGGGTAGTAAAACATCACCTCCGCATGATGAAATGACACGTAGGAATAGTTAAACCATGCCTAGGAGCTAGGTCAAATTTGTCAAACAATGTTTAAAATGCCACTCAACAAATCGTGAAGATTTAAATGTCGCCTAGGAAATCTTAACTGACGCCTAGGTTGATGAAATGCCGTGTAGATGATGAAGTCATGCCTCCAATATATAAAATACCATGTATGATGTTTGAAATGACGGGTAGATTAAAATTCCGCATCCACTTAGTCAAGTGACGCCTATAGGAAAAAGTTATGAAAAATTGATTGGAAACACACAAACTGATCGCTGATTGAATATCTAGATTAACGAATTGATTTCCAAGATAGATAGATCTATTGGAGTAATGCGAACAAGTGATTAGGATATAAGGATAATCGTAACAATGAATGTTGGATTTTTTAATCTGATAGGATAGAAAACCGATAGGAAAGATAACTGATCATATTGGTCTTGCCTGAAGATCTATAGTGAGGAACAATAAGTTGATTGCGCTCAAGAAGAGCATAGATTGATTGAATTAGATTTAGTGACTTAGGATAATCCACTGATAGAAAAATACTGATATAATTCCCTTGATTTTCAAAATAGGCACATTTCAGTAAACTGTATGTACGGAATCTAGCTTCATGGATTCTAGATTTAGCTTAGTAGCTGACTGATCTAGAGTTTCGTGTTATCAAGATTTGTGGTTTGAATTTCCTATTAGACATCCCTTAGTTTCAGCTGAACCGAGGTCTATTGATAGATGTGGCAAAGTGATAGCACTCTGACCACAACACTTTCCACCTGCCACTCGGTGAGATGACCATAACTCCCGAGGATGTATATAGACTTCTCCACATCTCGACTCATGGGGAACGAGTATATTATGATTCTGTTTATGATGGGAGTGTATGCATATGCATCTTCAATGATGAT
Source organism: Thuja plicata (assembly GCA_018584345.1). Taxonomy (NCBI): domain Eukaryota; kingdom Viridiplantae; phylum Streptophyta; class Pinopsida; order Cupressales; family Cupressaceae; genus Thuja; species Thuja plicata. The sequence goes on from MU226908.1 coordinate 386,426, forward strand.
ACTATTAGAGATGATACTATTACATGGGCACAGTTTGCTTCTTTTACGACATTTCCAACAGTTTTAGGTGCTGTGATACGAGGTTTACTACTTCTTGATCGATGGGGTCGAGGATTCTCCATTAGATTGGGCCGCATACTTGAGGATTTAATTGTGAAACATTGACGTTTTGATTGGGGATCATTTTTTTTAGCACAACTATACCATGATTTACATGAGATTATATACAAGGCTAGTGTATCAGTATCTGCTAGTGCAGTTTTTCTACAGTTGTGGATATGGGAGCATATACCCATTACTAAACCGATAGCAGCACATGTTCAAGGTCACAGGTGTCCATATGCATTCTTGTATGGTGGGATGGTTGTTCAGCATCATCTGGGCAAACTAGAGTATTGGCATCAGATGATTGATGATATGGATCAGGTCGTATGGAGACCATATCTGGGATGCGAGGGTTTGTGGGAGGATGATGATGAGCTCCCTTACATGTTTTCACCCCAGTTGATGATTGGTCGATCACCACTTGTGATTGAGAGATTCTATTTTGGACGAGTTTCTAGGCAGTATGGCCGAGTTTAGGACATGCCCCAGGGTATGGCCTTATATACACGAGTACAGGCTGAGCAGTCGATGTGGGGTGCACAAATTGATTTCTGTATGCCTGTTATGAGATTGACAGATTGATATTCATCATATGGGACATGTTGGATCACGTTACAGATGCAGGGATTTCCATGGAGTACAGAGAGTGGTTCTCTAGGCACATATTCATGAGATTTACCGATCCAGTGGAGCCTATCTTGGATGCAAATGAGACATCAGATGATGATGGTAGGGATGGAGGTGACCAAAATGTAGCACTTATGGAATCCATTTGGTATCAAAACCAATTATTTTTCGCCCAAGTGAAAAATGTGACTGTGTGTCAAACTTAGGGCACTATGAAACCTAGAATGCAACAATGCAGTTGAGAGACTTTATTATGATTATGCACAAATGAAGGATGCAATAAGGATATGTACAAATGAGATGGCGAGAAGGCAATATGTAAAAATGCAACTAGGAAAGACCTAAGAGAACAAAAAGTGCCTATTTCTAGGTTTTCACCTTTTGGGTTTATTGTTTTTTTTTTCTTGTTTTTTTTCTTTTTTTGCTACCAAGGCGCCTATTGCTAGGTTTTCACCAAGGCAATTTTCTCTTTTTCAAAATTTTTTAATTTTTTTCTTCTTTTTCTCTTTTTTTTTATCATCAAGGTGCCTATTTGCTAGGTTTTCACCAAGAAAACATTTTTTGGATTTTGAAATGTTTTTACTTTCTTCGTGCTCAATTTTCTCCTTTTTCTGATTTTATGCTTTTCCATTGTTTTTGTCTTTTTGATCTTTTTGATTTTTTTTTGGACTTTGACTTTTTCTCATGTACAAAGAAGATGCTAACTCATATGATACACTTGTCTGATACTCTTTCTTCTAATTCTCTTTCATCTGATTGGGTATAAAACCTCTTTAAATGGATGCTATTAATGGGTCCTTGCAACTCATCACCTTCACAATCAGCTAGTTTGTAGGTTCCCATTCCAAAAGAAGAAACAATTACAAAAGCACCAAGCCAATTCACTTCCCATTTTCCTTTATTTTCTCTATCAGCCTAATTTTTAGGGTTTTCTCTTAACACTAAGTCTCCCACTTGAAAGGTTCTCAATTTAATGTGCTTCTTGTAGTTTCTAGAAATTCTGTTTTGATATACCTTCAAATGATCATATGCTTGTGCTTGATGTTCTTCCAAAAATTCCAATTGTTGAAGTCGGGCAACCCTATAATCCTCATCAGTAATTAATCCATGTAGGGAAACTCTTAGGGATGGAATCTCAACTTCTAGGGGTAAAACAACTTCAGCCCCATAAACCAAGGAGAATGGTGTAGCTCTTGTTGGTGTTTGGATGCTAGTTCTATAGGTCCACAATGTCGGGTTTATCTGAATATGCCAATCTCTTCCTGACTTATCAACCAATATTTTCAATATTTTGAGGATGTTCTTGTTTGTAGCCTCGGCTTGTCCATTACCTTGAGGTTAGTAAATGGAGGAAGAATGGTGAATAATATGAAATGTTTCACAAAGTTCATCCACATCTTTGTTCTTGAATTTTTTTCCATTGTCCATGATGATGGCATGAGGAATGCCATATCTACAAATGATGTAATTAAGGATAAACATGGAAATCTATTTTCCCATTATGTTTGTCAAAGGAACGACCTCTACCCATTTAATGAAATATTCTGTCGCTATGAGGATGTATTTATGTCCATTAGAAGATGGTGGGTAAATCATGCCAATTAGATCAAAACCCCATTGATAAAATGGCCATGGCATAATAAATGGATGCAATTCTTGTGTGGGTGCATGGATCATGTCTCCATGATATTGGAATTTAGCACAAACTTTCAGAAATTGACAAGCATCTTTCTCTAAGGTTTTCCAAAAATACCCCATGCAAAGGATTTTCTTAGCTAAATTTAATCCACTCGAATGCGACCCACAAATCCCCTCGCAGAAATCTCTTAAAGATAATCTTTACTCCTCTTCCTCTAGACATCTAAGGAGCATTCCTTCAAGACCTTTGCGATGCAATGTGTCTGAAAGGATGGTATAACGAGTTGATTGTCTTATGAAATGTCATTTTTGAGCTCGGGTTTGGTCCAAAGGTAAGGTTTGGTTTTTAAGATAAGTGTAGATTGGTCCATACCAAGGTGAGTCATGTCCATTAAGAAGGGAAATTATTTGGGTATCAAGTAAGTCAAATGCCAGTTTTTCCAACTCTTCCACCAAGAATTCGTACCTCTCATTTTGATCAGACATTCAGAGTAATGAAGCCAAAGTAGCCATTGCATCAGCTTCTCTATTCTTGTCTCAGGGAATTTGCTCAAAAGTAATCAAAGAAAAATACTTTTTCCAATCATCCACCATCCTTTTATATGGCATCAATTTTTCATATTTGGTGTTGTATTCATTATTGATTTGGTTTATGACTAATTGAGAGTCTCCATAAACTTGCAATTCTGTGACATTCCATTCTAAGGCCATTTTGAGACCTATGACCAAAGCTTCATATTCAAAAATATTATTTGTGCAAGGAAACAATAGTTTTTAATATTTGGGAATTGTGTAACCTTGAGGTGTTATCAAAAGAATTCCTTCCCCTGAACCACTTTGAGTATAGGATCCATCGAAATATAAGTTCCATGTCTTTGCTTCCACATTAAAAATCTCTGAATCAGGAAACTCTACTTGAAGTGGATGTGTAGACTCTAAAGGATGTTCGGCCAACTGATCAACAATCACTTGTCCCTTTATTTCTTTCCTATCCACATACTTAATGTCAAATTTACTAAGTACCATTACCCATTTTTCAATCCTTCCTGTTATAGATGTTTTACTAAGTATATACTTCAAAGGATCAATTTTGGAAATTAACTTCACTTTATGCATCAACATGTAATGTCTAATATTTTGAGAGACAAATACCACTACTAGGCAAGCCCTTTCCATGAAGCTATAATTCAATATATATTTTATCAATGTTCTACTCAAGTAGTAAATGGCTCTTTCTTTCCCTTCATTGTCTTCTTGTGCCAATAGGACCCCTAAAGATTTCTCCGTTGCTGATATGTAAAGTAATAAGGGTTTTCCTTTGATAGGTGACATCAATATGGGTAGGTTCGCCAAGTATGTTTTCAACATTGTGAAAGCTTTATCACACTCTTCATCCCATGTAAAAATGATGTCTTTATGTAGCAACCTCGTGAATGAATGGCATTTTTTTGCAAATTGGGAAATGAATCTCCTTATAGATTGAAGTCTTCCTTGAAGAGACCTCATTTGACTAATATTCTTACGAATTTCCATGTCCATTATTTCTTGCACTTTCTTGGGATCTACTTCAATGCTTTTTGCAGAAACAATGTAACCTAAGAGTTTGTCGGATTGCACCCCAAAAGAACATTTCTTTGGATTGAGTCTCACTTTGAATTGCTCAAACCTTGTGAAGATCTTGTCTAATATTGGTAAGTGGTCCTTTCTTTCATGTGATTTTTCTATAATATCATCCACATAGTCTTCTAAAAAGGTATGCATCAAATCGTGGAAGATAGTGATCATTGCTCTTTGGTAAGTTGCTCCAGCATTTTTGAGACCGAAGGGCATCACATTCCAACATAAGGTTCCCCATGGGCATGTAAAAGCTATCTTTTCTTGGTCTTTGGGTGCAATTCGAATTTTATTGTATCTACTAAATCCATCCATCAAGGAAAACATAGAATGACCTGTTGTTAAGTCCACTATAGCATCAATGCTAGGTAGAGGAAAATCATATTTTGGGAAATCAAGTTTAAGGCCTCTAAAATTCGTGCAAAATCTAATGGATTTTTCATGTTTTGTGACTGGTACAATGTCTGATATTCATTATGCATATGCAATCACTCTTATGAATCCAACCTTGAGTAGCTTTTCCAATTCTTCTTTTACTAAAAGTGCCACATGAGGGTGCATCTTTCTCAATTTTTTCTTTACGGGTTTCACACCAGGTCTCACATTCAAATGTTGCATTATAAAGCTTGGATCTAACCCTAACATGTTGGCATAAGACCATGCAAAGTTAATTTTCTTTTCTTGAAAGAATTCGATGAACTCCTTCCTTTCTGATGGACTCAAAGATGCTGCTAAATGAATGAACTTGGGATCCACTTTGGTGCCAATGTTAACTTTCTTCGTTGGTTCAATAAGGATGGGTGAACTTTCATCTTCATTTTCTGGTAGAGTATCCAACCTCTCTTCCTTATGTGCCACAATTGGGTTTTCACCTTTGGAAACATCCGATAGTTTGACTTTTCTAGGTTCTAGCATTGCCACATGGTGGTTTTCACCACTAGACCTTTTCATTTTTTTGTTATTTTTTTATTTTATTTTGTGGATTTTGAGGATGGACCCCGCCTCTATCATTATGTCTGGATTGTATTCATTTATGGAAGAAGATGGCTCAACCAGATTTAGATATTGGGCCATTGCAAGGTCATTGGGAAAGTATAATAAGTCATTTGGCTCAGATAAATCCCAATCAACGAGTTCGGGGTGCATTAAGGCTAAGGATTCATTTGGAAAATTATCAATTGAAGGGTTTAGGGACATGACCTCATTTAAAGGTTTGTACATTGTATCACTTAGGTCTATGACATGGGCCTCCTCAAGATGTTCAATGGAAGTAGGATCAAAATCTCCTTCACTAGAGTCCTCATTGATTTTCATGGGAAAAAATGGGTGTGGATTAAATACAACGTTTGAATCACCCCCCCGACAAAGGTACCCAAGGTTCAAATATCCATTTATTATTCCTAGATGCTTGACCTATGTTAGATTCATGAGGTTCGCTTGACACTTGTCTAGAATTTGAACCTTGATGCTCATTGTCTTGATTTGTGACATTGGGAATAGTTGCATATGTGTGAATAACATCATTTTCTATATCATGAAAAGACTCTTCAGAAAAGGAATCCCACTCATAATCCCCAAAATCATCTTCACTCTTGGATCTTACCATGTGTACATGTTCATGAAAATCATGCATTGGACTTGAAATTTCTCCTTTGCGTTGAAAACCTATTCCGGATTTCTCTTCTTTTGATCTCCAAGCCAGTTCAATTGGTTCTAGCAATCCTCTATTCCTGAATCCTAAGGGTCCTCTTCCCTTATACCCCATTTTTTGCATAATTTGATACCCTTTTCTATATTTATTGGTTTGAATTTTGATGTGTTTACTCTTTCCATAGAAATATTTGAAGTGTCTTCCTCTTTATAGAGCCATTGTAGTACTTCACTGTCCTCCTTTTCTAAGGCAGATTTGTCACCCTCTCTTACAAAATGAGAGTTATATTTATGAGGGGAATGAACACTTGATGGTTTTCTATGTGTCCTAGGAGAGTTTGGTAAATTAAATAGGGAAAAAAAATATTCCCCCACTCCCTTGGAGTTGATTCTACATTGTTTTTCAAAGTTATGCATCATTTCATTCATCTTTTGATATTGATCCTTCTTGGCTTGTTCTCTTTCTTCCTTGGAAGGTTTCAAAATTTCCATATTCAATGTGGAAGTATTAACTGAATTATCATGTGAATTTTGACCCTCATAACTCATCTTTTCCTTTCCCTTAGTTGATGTAGTTGAGTTAGTTTGATTAGGGTTTGAGGTGGATGTAGCATTTGATGTCAACTTTGAACTTTCCTCTTTATTTTCTTCATTAGTGACATTAGGGATGACTCCTTCCCTATTGTGAGGAATAAATAATTCATGACCTTGCTTCAATGTGTTGCAATATTGAAAGGGATTAGAATCTCCTCCAATTGTGATCTCTTCACCCATATGTGGAAACTTTATGCATTGATGATAGGTGGAAGGTACCGCTTGCATCTCATGAATCAAAGGTCTTCCCAATAAGATATTATAATTTAATTTCATGTCGAGAACTTGACATATGGTGTCTTTTTTGATAGGTCCCACTTGAATAGGTAAAACAATCATGCCTTTTGAAGACCTTTCTTCCGCATCATAAGCCTTAACATCAATTTTATTTTTAGGATCAATGGATGATTTGGATATCCCTAAAGACTTGAAAAGGTTCAATGTGCAAATATTAAGACCAGCTCCCCCATCAATGAGAACTCTCTTAACCCTATGCCTTTGGATTAACACTTCTATATGCAAGGGAAAATTTTGAGGATGGGTAATAGACATATCATCTTGTTCAGAGAATGAAAGACAATGAGGAGATATGAGATGTCCTACCATATTTTGAAGCTTATCTTCCTCCAAGGTTATAGGAACATTAGTCTCCACTAGGGATTTTTCCAAGATCTCTTTGTGATTAGGAGATAGTTTCAACAACTCCAAGATAGAGATTTGTGCTGGAGTTTTGTGCAATTGATTCACCAAACTATAAGGCTTTATTGAAGAAGATGTTGGTTTAGCCAAAGTAGTTGTTGAAGTAAGACCAAAAGTTTTAGGAGCATTTCCTTGTAGGGTAACTCTTGATTCTTGCCCCCTAGTTACAACATTAGAGGTTTCTTGATTAGGTTGTTCTTTGATTACCACAACATTGATAGTACTATCATGTCCGGATAAGGCATTGATAGTATTGTCATAGCTATGGGAAAAGTTTACATTGTTGTTGCCTCTCAAATTATTTCCATTGTTCCCTCCATTGTGAGCATTGGAAGATTCACCCTTTTCATTTTTGTAGAAAGGAGTTTTAAATTCCTTGTGGTCTTCATTATTTTGAGGTCCTTTTACCTTAATCACACCATTGTCAATTAGATCTTGCACTACGTGTCTAAAACACATGCAATCATTTGTTTTATTTCCTCGATTCCTATGGTATTCAAAATGACTAGACTCACTCCACCATGTAGGTTTGATTTGTGGTTCATATGGTTGAGCCCTAGGCAAGTCAATAATCTTATTAGCAATGAGGGTTCTCAATTCCTTCTCAAGTGGTTCACCCAAAGGTGTGAATTTCCTTTTAGGAGTTGGTGTAAAAAATGGCTTAGGCTTGTTATCCCCTTGGTTTTTCCCAAAGTTATTATTGTTGGTATTGTTGTTGAAAGGTACTCTGGGTTCTTGAGTCAGATTGTTAGCTAAAGTGGATCCTCTTGTAAGATTAAAAGGTGTGGCCCTAAAATTATTTGCCTCTACAACTCCATCATTGACCACTCCTTTGTTGTTATTCCTCATACAAAACTGGTTATTGCTAGGAGGATTTCTATTTTGATTGTTATTGGAGGTATTGTTGTTGTTGTTGTTTTTATAAATATTAAGTTCTACAATTTTAAGCAATACCTCTTCCGTGGTAACCCCATTCTCAATTAGGTCTTGGAAAGACCTAGGACATTGTAACCTTAACCAATAGTTCATCTCATTAGTCAAGCTATTAATAAAGATGTCCATCTTCTCTTTTTTGGGTACACTTCGAAGGTATCTAGCAAATACCTCTCTCCATCATTGTAAGAAAAGTAGAAATCCTTCTCCCTCTTGTTGCTTGGTATTACATAAATTTATCATCATAACCTCATGTTTGATATTGTAGGATTAATGAGTCATGAATTTGGAGGCCAATTCTTCGAAAGTTTAGATGCCGGATGGTAACTTGGAAAACCACTCCATTGCCATGCCTCCTAAACTCCTAGGAAACAACCTCATTAAATATGTTGTATCATGCATAAAATCAAGACTTAATCCACAAACTTCACTTAAATGATCTTTGGGATTGGATTCTCCTTCATACTTTTTGTATTTAGGAAAAACAACATTATTTGGGAATGGAACCATAATTAGGGTTTTATCGAATGGAAAAGGACACAAAGCTTCGATGGAAAAGGGTTTAGTATCCCCACTTTGTTTCATTGTGTCCAATTGCATTTGGAATAATTTAAATTGTTTTTTCATGACATCAATAGGATTTTCCTCGGCTTCTTTTTGTTTGAGTTGATCGACATCATTATCATGAGGGAGTTTAAGACCTGCTTGGGCTACATCTAAAAAGTACTTCTCCCTATCTCTATCCAACACTTTCTCTATGAGTCTCATGAAGAATGGACTTTGCATGGCTTCATTAACCTTCTCATTAGTTTCTTCTTCATCATTAGGGTCAACATTGCCCCCATTGTTATTGTTATTTTTATTTAACCCTTGGTTGTTAGGGTCCATTCCTCCTCCATCATTGTTATTATTTAACCCTTGGTTATTAGGGTCAATTCCTCCTCCATTGTTGTTATTATTATCAACCACACCACCTCCATTGTTATTCATATCCTTATTAGAATGGTTGATTCTATCGGGGTCCATGTTTCCAAATGGGAAAGACATAGTTAGTTCCTCTTCTCTTATAGGTTCTTGCGTTGGTCTTGAAGAAGTGAAGGTGTCACTTGGAAAAGGAAGCTCATGCCTTAGATATGAATCATCTGATTGCAGGGTGTTTTTAATGTAGTGAGATAGAGTAAAATATGGCATGGACATGGATTGCATTAAAAATGTTGGCTTGCTCACTTACGTTGATCAATTCCTTATGATTTTTTGCAAAATGTCCAAAACTAGGGATTCTGATCAGTTTGAACTTATGAATAGTTGGAAAACCCAAAAGGGTACTCAAGAATGAAATCCAATTTTCTCCAAGCCTTCAGGAAATATACATTGTTTTCCCCTCTTCATTTTTGGGCGTCACTTTCCTGTGTGTAGGCGTGACTTAAATGTTAACATGTGTCGACTGGAATTTATGTAGGTGGCACTCTGCAGTTGAGTAGGCGGCTTTTGCCTGTTGATAGGCATTGTTTCAAATTTTGTAGGCGTAACTTTCCAGTGACTTACGCAGTATTTAATTACTGCCAGGCGTCATTTAAAATGTCATAGGCATCGTTTAACTAATCACAAGAGGCACTTTGCAGATCCATATTGTTTGTCTTAGAATTTTTGATTTTTTAAAAAGTTTTAAAGTTCTGATTAGATCTGTAGAATATTCTTGCTTGAAAATTGAAATACAAATGCAACATACACGTCAAGTTTGCATCATGTCCCTAAAACAACATTAACTGTGTATATTCTTAGTCATTTTAACAAGTATAACACAAGAATATCTTCCACGCAATCTACCTACAATAAGATTTGGATTTTAAACACTTTGGCTCTGAAAGGTAGGATTGCTACTTATTTTGGATTTAATGATCACCTCTGTTCTAAACTATGCCAAGTTCTTTTACCCCCTTGGGGGCTTCCCACACGCACAAAAGTATGATTTTGTGCAATCCCAAAGGACTAATTGAGGAAGTGAAGAGACTTGCACACAATTTAGTCACCTTCCCATTAAGGAAGAATACATTTCTTTATAGTGGGTCAGATAGTATTACAGAAAAAACAATTGTCTCCCACTTTGGGTCGTTCCCTCTCACCATCCTCGTAAGGAAATTCTCGGGAGGCAGGCCCTTTAAAGCTCTATTTTTAATAGCATATATAGGAAAGAAATAAATCAAACTTAGTTTAACAAGTTTGGGAATTTGATTCACTTAAAAAGTGAAGAGCATATCCCTATTGTTGTTCCTTGTTCCAAACACTTCAAACACTTAGTTATTTTTCAACCTCGTAATAAAGAGGTTCTTAGAATTGAAATGTGTGGTTAATTTCCTCCCTTTCTTTCTACCACTTCAAACACAACATGTTTGGCTTTTTGATCAACTTGCAAGAAGTTGAGAGCATATGCCTAAATCTTTGTTCAAAATGGAAAATAATAGGGTTTTCCCTATTTAGACTAGTTTAAATGAAATGCCACAAGTTAAGGGAAAACAATCTTGATAAGAAAAATACCTCTTTCGAAGCTAGCAATGGCTAGGCGCTTTTTTGAGGTTTTTGTGCTTGTTTTTCTTACTCATCTAGTGGCGATAGTTCCCACTCCAACTCCACCTACAAGTTAGTCAAGACAAAAGAACAAAGTGAAGAAAAACTTGCAAAGCAAAAATGCAAATAAGTTGTTTTGATAAATTTTGCAAAAATCAACTTTTAAGAACTTAAAGCATCAAATCAATTGAGAATGGGAAATTTCTTCTTGTATGCACTACTAACTTTTATGTAAGGCTCATACAAGTGTTCTTCTAACTCTAAATTTGCCAAGATATTAGCACTATGCAAATCTTTAGAGTATTTCTTAAAAGCTCTTACCTTTTTGCTTTCCTTTGTAACCCTGAGTTCTGGCTTCTGCACTTTCAGATGCTTGTTCATCTGCAGGAAAAACATAGACAAAGAGCTAGAAAACTAAATTTAATGATTAATCAGTAAAAGAACATAGAAAGTAGTAGTCAACATTTAACAGTTAGCAAGCGTCATTTAACTATTTCCAAGCGTTATTTAAAACATCACAAGAATTACTTTCCAGTGACTTAAGCGTTATTTAAATGTTGCTAAGCATAAAAATTTAAATCATAGGCGTTACAAAAACTGTAAATTACACAAAATAAAAGCTAATAGGTTTCAAAGAACAGTTTGTAGGTGGATTTTTCTGAGTCACAGGTGATGCTTTACGCTCAGAGGTGTGACAATTTATTTCATAGGCGGCAAAAGAATAAAGACAAAATTAGAAGGAACTCTGCAGGCATGATTTAACTTCTGTCAGGTGTCATTCAATACTTCGTAGGCGTCACTTCACCTATAATCTCCAAGATTTGCACAAAGATGAAGAAAAACACATACACAACTTTGAAAAATGATGAATAAGAGGCCTAAAGCCCCATGGTGGGAACCATTTGTGTGTGAATTAATTACATCGTCATGAGATTAGTTTATTTAGCTACAATTCTATGGAAAAATATAAACAATTTAAGCTAAAGAATTGTAAGTAAATCAATAATCATCTCATGGTTCTCAAACTAGTATGCTAGTAAAGCTCTCATCCTTAGCTTCTACTAGTGACAATCCTAGAATGAGAAATTGATAACAAATATGCCTAAATCTAGCTCAATTCTCTCAAATGATGATGTTGTTAAATCAAAATGCAATCAAGATGATCTCCATGATACTAATATGCTATGATAATCTCAATTATGCTCAATTTTTCTGTAAAAATGGCTATATGTTTGATGTTTTGCATTCAAATTTTTAGGATATCATTATGCTTAAAAATGTCTTGTATTTATAGCAAATTCCCAAGTGTAGGGGGTAGAGTTACTTGATCATGATTAAGCCTTGGTTGAGTGAAAGGCTTTGAGATGGTTTCAAATGGGGGGACAATTTAAATGATTGTCTCAAAGGTTGAGACAAAGGGACAAATTTGAGTGATTGAGATTCAAATTTAGGAGTAATCCATGTGCTTTGTGTTCTCAATTCCTATTGGTTGCTCAAATTCATGTTGAAAGATATTAGGATTATTTAATTCAATCAATTAATAAAATTAGCCATGTAGGGATGAATAGGTTCAATTTGATTTTTTATTTAGACTACACAATTAATTGATTAAAAATCAATTATATAAATTTATTAATCCTTTTAGGATTATATTTGATTATTTGATGTCATGGTTAATTAATCCTTTGATTTAATTGATTTTGTCCACTTTTCTTTATAAATTTCCAGTTTGAAATTGATTTGATCCATTTTAATGAAAATTAGAGCATTTGGCTAAGATTTTCATATTTGAATGATTCTAGGACACCTGCCCAGTTTAAGGTGTCTACACGTATTAATGAGAGATAATTTTTTAAATTTTTTTTAGAGGTAGAGAGAGAGAGATGTGGTAGTATAAAATCATAAGAAGAGTTATTGTTTCTAGTAAGGAAGATTTTGTACTTCAGTTGAACTGTATTGGCATTGGAAGTGTTGTTTGTCAGTTCAGTTGTAATGGACTGTATGTCCACCCTATTGCAATTGAAGATAGATCAGTGAATCCAACTGAGGTCTAGATCTGTGATTGTATTGTGAGTAGTGAGCTCTAGACAGTGTTCCTACAAATTAGGTTTTAATCCTATGGTTTCTTGTGCATCCTTTTTTCTCTATTTTTCTCTTAACCAAGAATTTCTTTTAACAAAGTACACTCATCTTGTGGGTTTGATTCCCACTGGGGTTTTCCCATAATGAGGTTTCCTCGAGAATAAATCTTGGTATTTTGTATTTTGTGTTGTGGATCTCGCATTTATTGTTAATCTTTCATATCTAGTTGTACAAAGTGGAATTAAATTTATATGGTATTTACAACTGATTCACCCCCCCCCCCTCAGTTGTGTTTTCCCTCTTTTAGGCCTAACAATTGGTATTAGAGATAAGTCTATTTGAAGAAGGTTGATGNTACAAAGTGGAATTAAATTTATATGGTATTTACAACTGATTCCCCCCCCCCCCCTCAGTTGTGTTTTCCCTCTTTTAGGCCTAACAATTGGTATTAGAGATAAGTCTATTTGAAGAAGGTTGATGGCTTGAAGGAGATCATCCATGAAAATTATAAGGAGAGTCCAAAGTTCGATGAAAATAACTATCTGATTTGGAAGGATCATATGACTACCTACCTGATATGCATGAGAGAAGAAGATGAGTACTAGAAGATTACTAAGAAGCCTAATCCTATTATGAATGATATAAAAATTCTACTACAGATGAGAAGAAGAAATTCAAGAAGAACATGTTAGCAAGAGAGAACTTGATCAGTGCCTTATTTGATTCAAAATATTCTCACATTTATGGATTAAGGATTGCACATGAGGTATGGAAGAAATTAGAAACTATTTATGAAGGTGATACATATGTTAAGAAAGCTAACTTATAGGGATTAAAATAAAAATATCAAGATATGAAGATGAGAGAAGGTGAAACCGCCTCAGTCTATTTGCATAGAGAATATGATCCAGTTTGTGCAATCATATGTTTTTATGGTACCTTGACAGACAATGAAGTTGTAGACAAGATTCTGAGTTCTTTTCCCACATGTTACAGTGAGAAAGATTTTGTTATTGACGAATTGATAACTATAAGATAAATTTCTAGAGAAGCTTTGGTAGGAAGACTCTGTGCCTATGAGATGAATACACTTAGTAAGAAACTTCTAAAGGTTGAGACCACACTGAAATCCAGTCTGACTAAACATGACCAAGGAGAAAGCTCTACAAAAATGAAATTCAAATACTGTGATAAAGATTGGTAAGAGATCATGGAGTAAGACAAGAATATCGATGAACTCAAAGCTTTTATTGCAAGAAGACTACCTAAGGGCTCTGGTAAGTATGAAGGAAAGTTACCTTTGGAATTTTTCAATTTTAATAAGATTGGTCATATTGAATCTAGGTGTCCAAAAAAAAACCCTAAGGATAATAGAGACAAGTCTAAGAAATATCATTCTAAGGGTCATAAGAGTTTTTATGTTTCCGAAGAAGGTGTGATTGATGATGAGTCTTTTTCTAGTGAGGATGAAATTGTGTTTATTGCTATTAAAGAAGATAATCCTAATGAAGAGAAAGTATTGGTTTCATGAGTTGTTAAAATATATGAATAGGTCATTGATAGTGGATGCTCACATCATATGACTGGTGATAAGGATAAGTTTGTAAATCTTGAAGACTACAATGGTGGTTTTGTTATATTTTGTAACAATGCTCCTTGTTTAATTAAAGGAAAAGGATATATAACTCTTGATGGTAAAAATAGTATTGATGATGTCCTATATGTTGAAGGTTTAAGTCATAATTTGTTGAGTGTTGGAAAACTATTGGATAAAGGTTACAAATGGGAATTCGTGGATGAAATCTATAAGATCACTAAGAGTACAGGAATGTTTATTGCATCAACTGGTACACACATTGCTGGTAGTCTATTTCATTTGAAAATTATTGAGAATAAATGTTTGATTGCTAAGATTGATGATAGTTGGTTATGGCATAGAAGATTTTTCCATGTGAACTTTGATAATATGGTGAAAGTTAGCACTACTAATGCTGTAAGAGATTTGCCTAAACTGATGAAGCCTAACAATATGTGCAAAGAATGTCAATTGGGTAAACTAAATAGATCTACTTTCAAGAATAAGACATATTCTTCGAATAAATTGTTGGATTTTGTTTATATAGATCTATGTGGTCCTACTAAGACAAGAAATATTATGGAGAACGATATTTTATGCTATTTGTTGATGACTATTCAAGAATGGTGTGGATTATATTTATGAGAGATAAATCAAAAGATATAAATTTTAGATATTCAAGATGATGGTAGAAAGAAAATATGGGAAGAGAATAAAGTTTCTAAGATCGAACAGAGGTGGATAATTTACATATGGTGAGTTTTATGCATTCTGTGAAGAACATCAGATAAAGAGATATCTATCTTCTCTGCGAACCCCAAAACAAAATGGTGTTGTTGAGTGAATAAATAGGACTATCTTAGACATACCTAGGGCTATGATGATGGAAGGAAAAGGTCCAAAAATCTATTGGAGAGAAGAAGTATGCACTACAATGTATACTTTGAATTGAGTATATATTAGACAGGGAACCGATAAGACTCCTTATGAACTATGGCATGGTCACATTCCTAAAGTGAAATACTTTAGAATGTTTGAAAGTAAATGCTACATTAAGAGAGATGACGATATTGGAAAGTTTGATCCTAGAAGTGATGAAGGAATATTTATTGGATATTCTACAAAGAAAAAGCATATAAATGTTATAATCATAGATTGAAAAAGACTGTTGAAGCTGCAAATGTCAGAGTTGATGAAAATTGTCATGCCCATAATTTTATGATTAAAAACAAAAAAAAAAATTGTGTAACAATAGATGTAGTGTTGGTTTTAGTTGCAAGGTTTCCAAGATCGCTAATTAGTTACAAGGTTTACAAAGTTAGTGGGTTAGGTTACGTTAGTGGCAGAGTTGTCATTAGCATCAAGGGGAATCATGACCACTTGTCAACACCCCTCAACCTATTTTTTAATCACCTAGGTCTAATTTTTTAAAATCATGAGATAGGTTCTTTGACCTAATTGTGTCATGAGTAAGGAGATGAACCTAAAAGGGGTTATCCAAAAATTTTTTACTAAGTTTTTCCCCTAAAGGAATAACGTCTTAATTTGACATTTAAAATAGAACTAATAAAGCTATCATATATGGTTTATTCAATCTTTAATAGAGTTTGAAGATGTGTTAAATAAATGCTCTAATAACAGCTTATCTAGTTTTATCATCTTCAGGACTTCACCTATTCTCTCACAATATTAGTTATTTGGCAACAAACCTCTAGATGTGACATTATAATTAAATATCAATCACAAGGTCTTACTAAATAATTAAATCTAATCTAATTACATAAAACCCCTAACCAATTTTACATAAACCCATTAGAAATTATAGATAAACTTATAAATACCTTTTCCGATATTTGATTGGAAACTTTAATTAAACTTTATTTCCCAATAGCTTTAAATCAACACACACACACACACATATGCGTGTGTGTGTGAATTACCATGGTTACTAATAGAACGTATCTTGTACTTCAATACTGTATAATTATCTTAAATTTTTAGGAAATAATCAATTAATAAATAAGTTAAATCAATGGTTCGTTAAACTCTCCCATTAAGGTTTTAATTCATTAAAAATTGCAAATCAAATAATATATTGAGTATGTTATTAATAAATTAATCTTAAAGAATTACTACTTTAATAGAGTAGTAAATTATATTCAATTAGTTAAGGTGTTCTAATATTCATCTTGAAATTTCTTAAAATTGTTACTAACTAAGAGAATTAACTTAATTAGATTTCATAATATTTAGCATTCTAAATGTCCTCTTTAAAATAAATTAGCCTATTAATTCAATTAATTTAATACGTTTTATTAAAACAAATCATTTTAAGTAACCTCATGTTTAGAATAACTGGGGGGGCTGAATCAGTTAGTCTTAGATTCCTCATCAATTATCCTACATTCCCAAATTCTTCCAGATGTATATCAAAACAAATTTAATCATATAAATCAGCTCGGTGAAATGTGTTCAAACTTTAGTCAATAGTGTTTACCGAATGTTAGTAAATTAATACTATGATTACAGATCTATGTCAATAAAATAAAGTGTAAAGTAAAATAAGAATCCACAACATTCATGCACATTGACACATAGATTTTTAACATGGAAACCCTGCTAAGGGAAAAACAACCTGGGACTGGTAATCCAAAATATTTTCACTCTTCTAAAGTGAGCTCGGTGAAGAGCCAACCATGTTAAAGGTTACAATGCACACTGTTAAATGTGACCTGGTTAGAGGATTTAAAACTAATAATTCTCTCTTGACCATGCATTCACTATGGGGTCAACAAGAAAACACTCAACATTCTCTGCTACTCAGTTAAGAGATTTATCCATAACAATGGTTAAATTGATATAGTAATGATCTGATTCAAATACAACTTTGTTTTTCAAATTTTTATATCTATACTAAGTACATGATACCTCTGATCAATTTGTTCACTTCATTTCATCTTATTCACCATACTCAGTTCTTCCCAGTAATGCTCTTTCCTCTATTTTCTTAGAGATGTCTGCAGCAAACACTCGGTTATGTCTTTAACTAGTTTGATCAGTCATGCATAAAATTTGCATGTGCGCTTCAGGTGCAAAGTATATTTCATAATGAATCTATTGTATCTTATATAGACATCATGTCTCATTTAATTTTCATCCTTTAGATTTTACCACTTAATCTCCATCGTTAATTTTCCTGCTTGATCCTTCCTTGGAAGTTGTGTTAAAAACATGTTTCAATCTTTGTCGACCGATCTTCATTGAATTTTCATAACCGTTTGATCAAAATAAGAAACTTTATCTTTTACCTTGAAATCATCAATTGTCAGATCAACATTCAAGTTGGCCTCGATTTGAATTAATTGCTCGGTTAATACCTTGTTGTGTCGGTGATCCCTTGCTCAATTATCACTGTTCATCTGCTTGGTGTCCACTGTCTACTATGTTAAACATCATATGAATTTTTTTTTGGGTTTAAAAAAAACATCTATGTTATGGGATTAATCTAGTTTTTATCTCCCTATTGGTACATGTTTTTTCTTTCCATCTTAGCCCCTTCTAGTTCGTGGATGTTGTTCAGATCCTTGAAGGAAAATCTTGAGAACCTGTGTTCTTTGTTCTAAGTATCTTATTGGTTGTCTTGGAACCTTTGGGAAGAGTTGTCAAGTCTTTCCCTGGTGTGCGAACATGTGATGTTCATGTTCATACCTTTAGCATGTAATGTTTACTTATGTTCAGTTAAGTGTTTCACTTGGATAGGTAATGTTCTATTCTACCTTTCAAAAAAATTATAAGTGCATATTTAACCCTTAGTTCCCAGGGTTCCTTGGCGAGGCATTACATATGGTATCAGATCCCATGTTCATACACTGGGATCTATGTGTTTGGGTTGCCCGCTTAATGGACATTGTGGATGCATGAGAGCATGTTTTTTGAGCTGTGATATAGTGGTTACTTATTGTTTGGGTGCCCAAGAGAGGCATTCCTAAGTGTTCTTGAGGAACCGACCCAAGTAACATGCAGTGAATTGAGAGTATCTCCTTGACCTTCAAACCTTCCAGGGATGGATGATACCCCTTTGTGAGCATCTCTTCTGAGAACCTTAAACTGCTTGTTCAGTGTGTTGCTCATGAATTTTGGAGAATTTGGTGACCTTTGTGTGGATGCCTTGGAAACTATGGTTATTTTATCATTTTTTATAGTATGATAGCTTATATGTATATGCTAATCTTTGGTTTCTATCGGTGCTTAGTAGCACATGAGTTGTTGGCTTTCTTGTGTGACCTTGCGTAGTCAGAGTTATTGATTGGTGTCCATGCATGACCTTGAGTACCTATTTTTTGGATATGTGTGGGGTATTATTATGATTGTTGAGTTAATGTGAGTGTAATAAAATGAATTATGTTGTATATATACTTAGCATCTTATTTCTTGCATTGTTATGCATTCCACTTGTAGAGTGATGTTTATGCACTATGGTAAATGTTGAAAAGAGGCATTCCTTGTTAATGAGAAGTGTGATTATTTATCTCAATAGATCATTTGGGTTAATGAATTATGTCCCCAAATTGCATGGTTTCTTAATCTTGTTGTGAAAATTTATGTGGATGTGCGACATCAAGTTGAATTATCTCCTTCAATGAAATCATATGAGTTTGGCATTTTGTACCTTGTGACCTTGAATTGATGTTTCATTTATTGCAATGAATCCTTCATGACAGTGGAGATTATCTATCACTTGTGTGATGTTGGGATTATTTTCATACCCTTTTGAGCTGGGTGGTGTCATATTATTGTAGCCAGTTTTGGTGACTCATGATACAAGTTGTGCATACCTTGTTTATGGGAAGAACCTTTGTGGTTGTTGGCCAATTCTTCCCCAAGCCATTCTTGTGTAAACCCTCTTGTATGAGCATGTTGAACACCCCTTGAAGACATTGAGTCTCATGTTTTAACATTGAATGTGTGTTTCGCCTTGTGGTTGTAATTACCCTATGATCTGTTTCATACCTGGTTCGATCTTATGTTGTTCCTACAACATATGTTTTAAGGTTTTTTGTAGGCCCTCATCTGATTGAGACCCCACAAATGGAAATTACTGCATTGCATGGAAAAGAGTAAGATAATTTAAATAGAAAACAACTATTGTTTCTTTTTTAGAAGTATAGTGATGTATACGATTGAGATAATTGATGGTTCACTGTTTGGTGTGTGTAGGTATGTTCTCTAACATTGTTGAGATGATGTTTTCCTTGGTACCGTGTGTCAGTTACTCCCTTTTATGTGGCTGATATTGGCCACAATGTTCTATGAATTTATTCCATGATTGATGATTTATTCTATTTTCTTTGTGGGTCTTTCCACGTGTTGTGTGGGCTAGCATTGTTTTGGGTATTTCATATGCTTGAATTAGTCACTAAAACTCTCTTATCTATCTCTGTGTGATGATTTTCACCATTGATTTATTGTTGATTTGCATGAATTTTTGGAATTTATTATTGGAATTGATAATTCCCCCATTTGGGTTTTTCCCTTTTTTTTAATGGTGACTATCCCAAATGTCTTCTTTTTTGTCCATTTTTGTGTTTTGTGACTCTACCATGTTCCATGCGGAACTCTAAAAGTACGTGCGAGGGAAAAAATCATGGAGAAAATATCATATTGTGCTTGTTGAGTAAATTGTAAGGATGTTAATGAGAATTTCTTCTTATTTAAATTATGAGGAAATCTTGTTTGCACGTGAAAATAAATGTAAACTAAAAATGATGCATAAGCATGTTAGCATTAATTGGTATAAATACACACTAAAATTATAAATCTTCCTTTGTATGGATGTATGTAGCTGCATTATATAATTATTGGTAGTGGTGAACAAGGTGAATGAGTTTAGTTACTTCATGATCCTCTTTGTAAATTATCAAGAGATGGATGGTTGATTTTGGTAGACCTCATTTTGTGCATTGATTAAAATCATGGTATAAATGCTATTTTATATTGAGATCATTGTGCATCTTATATGGTATTGGTTGAGCTTGAATTATTGCATTAGCTTATGGTGTGCATGCTTATTGAGATTCTTGTTTTCTCCCTAGATGTGATTTGGAGACCTTGAGCATTTCCCTTCTCAGCATTGTTATTATGGATAGTTGGGTGTGACTTAGCCCATCTATGATTTTGGATCTATGTTGTGGGTCTTGATGACCAAGTATTTATTTTTTGTTTTCCTCTTTTAGAGTGATTATGGAGGTGTTGCATGCACAGTTGTTCATATATTGTTGCTAG
>MU226908.1:406934-423786 GCA_018584345.1 Thuja plicata
GTGTGGTATTCTTAGCTCTTAGCTAGAAGGTCACAGTATTAGTTGGCATACCTTACCATCTTGAGCTTGGTTATGGGTTTGAGTGTAAGATGATATTCTCTATTTGGATTCATTTTATGCCTTGTTGAAGGTGAGACCATGGTCTAGTTGGGATGTGTGACCGTAGTGTGTAGCAATAGTTGAGCTATCGATGTCATGGAAATAATGTTTCTCCTACGCTTGGTGTTTAATTGGCCCTGAGTATTCCCTTCAAGTGGAAGGAGTGCACTATTGAGCCTATGTTATATGATTTCTCTTAGTTTTGAGAGAAAACCTTGTACCTTTGTATCCCTTCGTACACCTAAGATCGATGTAATATCCCTCAGAAGAGTGCAACTTTGGTAGAGAATCTTTTCCTTTTCAGATTCTTGGGTAAGTTAGTGATATTATGGTTGGATTTAAGAGCGCTCCAAAATGACATGGTGGTGCTTTTCATCATTTTGGGACTATTTTCCCCTTGTTCTTGAGTTTTTGACTTGGAAGTTCTTGGTTCTTTGATCTTACAGATCTTGGAAGGATCTATTTTGTAGTTAGATTTCTTGTGATGAGGTAGAGTGACTTGCATTGTGCCTCTTTTGGTAGAAATCATGACTAGATGTATTTCCTAACACGTATTGTGTTCCTTTTTGTAGGGATCCAAGATTTTGTTGACACTCTTTTTGTGTGTCTTATCCTTTCAGCAGTTGGGGGGCTGGCTGCTAAGGAATTGGTTTGATTTAGACCTGACTTACAGAGAAGTTGGATGGCTATTCTTGCATTAGAATGGTTTTTTATTTAACAATTGGTGTGCTTCTTTAGTTTGACTTGAAGGCTTCCAGGAGTAAGCCTAGTCTTTGGAGGGGTGAAGTTGTGCCTCTCCCATTTTATTTCTACATGACATCCTGAGGGATGTGGCTTTGACATGTCATGCTGGTGTTGTGTCATCATGTTGGACCCCTGTGAGGTTTGCACCTACAGGGTGAATAGGTTATGATATTGCATCGAAAAGTCATTTATGTTGTATCACTATTTTTGAGAACCATTGTGTTATGGAGGGTTGTGTACCTGATTCATGATACCTTTCTTTAGATTTGTGATTATTATTTCACCTCCTACGTGATTGGTTGATATGAACTTTTGATGCGATGACTATTCTCATGTTGTGCTTTTATGTTGGCATTGTGAGATACAACCAGTTTAGTTTAGCCTTGTACTCATTCTGAGATTATTGTTGTGGTTAAGATTAGTATTTGGCTTTAAGTCTTATGATTTGATTTGATTTGATGATTTCACTAAGATATGTGTCAGTGATTATCTAGACCTGGATTGTATCACGATGTTATTTCGTGAGTACCCATGTGATATGATCTAGTGTGTTTTATATTTGAGATTATTGATTTATGATCTAGATGATTTTATTGGAATCCATGATTTATATTGTACCTTATATATATATATATATTGTGGATATATCAGTTATTTACTTTCAGTAGATTATGCTTAGAATAGTCCTAAAATTGTTTATTTAAATGTCTTTCATTTAATGCATTGTTAAATTAATGATATGATGTTTATTGTGGTTACCACACAATTTCTATGCATTTTTCCCTTTGTGTCAGTATGAAGTGAGAGGAAGTCATAGTTACCCCCTTTGTGAGGTCCACATGATGGTTTCGTTCTCCTTCAATGTTTGATCATTTTAAGTTTGCGCTTTGACTATTTATACTATGAGAAACTACACTTGATGTTAGTAATAACTGAGAGGGGGGGGGTGGTAAATCAGTGGCCTCAAAATATTCCAATAATCAACCCTTAAAACTTAGTACCACAAAATTATACCTCTAGTTATCTTCAGTCCTATAAGATGATTGCCTCCAAATACTTAAATCAAATTACTACTCCTCAGAATGCTTTGTAAAAATTTCTACTGTAGATTTACCGATTAGGAGTCTGTCAATTTACCGAAAGACACTAAATTATCTAGTGTATATTGATTAATCCAATTAAGTAAGTGTAATGCAAAACACTAAAGTAATGACTCATAAATACATCGACACATGGATTTTTAATGTGGAAACACTGTTAAGGGAAAAACCACTTGGGACCGGTAACCCCAAATTTTCACTCTTCTGAAGTGAGCTCGGTGAAGAGCCAACCTTGTTAAAGGTTACAAACACACGGTTAGGTGTGACCTTGTTAGAGGATTTAAAATTTTAGTCTGTCAATTGATATCAGGCATCTCTATGCTACCATCCTTGATCAAACACTCACTTGACCTGTCAATAGGTATTTGGCATCTCATGCTATCTTCATGAACAAACTTTTTGATACTCTATTGGATGTATCTCAATATAGAAAGGATCTTTAAATTCTTCTTGGTTAAGAGACTTTCTGAATCAATGGTTAAACTGAAACATTATGATCTGTTCACATATACAACTATACTTGTAGATTTTTAGATCTATTGTAATCTCACAAACTATTCTGATTAGTATAACTCTATTTATACCTTTGCTCCACTTTGATTCTGCTCGATGATGTTGTGCTTTGTTGCTCAGTGTTTGTAGAATTCTTTAGCTCTTTCCTTAGCTTGTTGATTAGCACTATATGAAGTTGCTCTTCATCAGTTTCTCTTTAGCATCCTCTATTCTCTTTCTCCCCACACCCATTCATAATGAATTGAGTTGTCTCTTAAATAGACATAATATCATCATTGTTACGTTCTTGATTTTCTTGATCTTGGCGTGATCCATAATTCTCGCCAATAATATTTAAAGAAAAACTCCTATTTTATCTTGCTGAGATATTTTTGCCAACTGGATAAATTAGCTTTAAATCAATTACTTATCTCTGGCTTATCTTGTCGATGAAAACAATGATAACTACCAGTTAACTCTATATTTAGCTTTGCTAGCTAGATATTTTGTCATTTGTGAACTCCAGTTATTTTTAGTTTTAACTCTCTGATATCATCAGTCAACACTTCAGTTCCTTAGGGTTTCTCCATCGATTTATACTATGTTTATGGCCGTCGGGTTTTCTTGTGATTCTTCTCATCGATAATGCTCGTTGGTTTTCTTGCTCGAGCATCATTGTGACTTTGCTGTCAATGATCTCTATTTGTTGGATTCCACTGACCGTCGGTGTTTTTAGTCACAATGTGAATGCTTGTCTTTTATGCATTAGAGAAAGCATAATCTTTATCTCTTTGATCATCTAAAGTCTTTTACACTTTGATTATAACTGATTAGATTATATCAAGTTGATATCAATGAAAGTATAATCCATTAACTGATTTAATGTCTTGCACTATCCTTCTAAATTTTGGTTATCAAATTAACATCTTCAAACATTCAATCAGTTACATGTCATCAATCTCTCCCTTTGGCATTGATGGAAACATAATACATTATCACACTATACTATCACTAATACAATATGAAATATACAGTTTCATCAAGCTTTCATAATGTAACTATTACAAATGTATGGCTCTCAGTAAGCTTAAAATAGCTTAGATTTGTTTGTTGCAGAGTGGTTGTCTTAAATCTTTTATCCCTTATCTAGATAGATGTATCATCTGATATCTCTGGTCTGATATGTGCACTTCCTTGAACATTCCTCTTGTTGATAATCTCTTTTTCCTTTGACAATATTCTTTTTATTTGTCTGAACTCTCTCCCTTTGTTACTTCTCTCCCTTAGATGGATATTTCATATGTAATCAATTTATCTCCCTTAGAAAATTGATTAATTCTTCCTTTCCGATTCTCAGGAACTTCACTTCATGGATAATGATATACTCTCTCCTTTTATCATATCTCTCCTTTATGTGATATGGAGATCATCCCTCCCTTTATGATAATGAGAATATCTCTCTCCCTTTGACAACAATTCCAAACATAAATACTTCTCCTTATTTAATTGTCTATATCATCTTCCATTCCTTTGCATAATATACTCCTTGAATTTCCCTATCCATCAGCAATACAATGTCCTAATTTTTGGTGTAAATATGCACCTTGAAATGTATAGATGTATCTTTTTCTGTCCATTTCAGTGTTTGCATCAACATGACTAATCTTCAGATGTGGTGTAGGCTGATGCAACCTCATAGTCAGATTACTGACCGATAGACAAGGGTTGAACCCCTAGTCTCTATCATAGATACTCAAAGGTATCCTTTGGTAATGGCTTGGTGAATATGTCAGCTAACTATTCCTTTGATTGAACATATTCTAGTGTCACTTCTTTTTCTTGTACTTGTTCTCTTAGATAGTGATACTTGATTGCAATATGCTTAGTCTTAGCATGCATGACTAGATTCTTTGAAATATTTATTGCAATTGTATTATCACAATAGATAATTATTGGTTCAAGGATCTTCATATGCATACCTTCTAGCAACTATTTGATCCATGCAATATCAGAGCAATTTTGTAGCAGCATCCACATATTCTGCTTCTGCAGTAGACTGAGAGATGCATCCTTGCTTCTTTCTTATCCATGTGACAACTCTGTCACCAATGAAGAATGCTCCTCCAGTTGTGCTCTTTCGGTCATCAATGTTTCCAGCCCAATCAACATCAGTATATACTTGTAGATCAAATTTTCCTTCTCTCTTGTACCATAAGCCATAGTCCTCGATGTTCTTCAGATACCTCAAAATTATTTTGACAATAGTCATATGTGATTCTTTGGGATTAGCAGAGAATCTAGCAACTATCCCCACTGCATGTGCTATATCTGGTCTGGTGTGAACAAAATACATCAATTTTCCAATCATTGATCTATATAAGCTCTAATTTACCTCATTTTTCTTGTCCTCCTTTTTCACCTCGCATCTATTAGCCATCGGTATTCCAACTAGTTTGGAATCCTCCATCTTGAATATCTTCAACACTTCCTTGATGTATTTGGACTGAGTGATGTAAATTCATGCATCTTGTTGAAGAATCTATAGACCAAGAAAGAATTTGATCTCTCCAAACATAGACATTTCAAATTCCTTTCTCATTTCATCAGCAAAGGATTTACATAACAATTCATTCCCTCCAAAAATGATATCATCAAAAAAAAATCCAGCAATCAAAATATTACCATCGGTATCTTCTTTTAAGTACAGATTGCTATTTTCACTTGTTCTAACAAATTTTATGCTAATGAGATATGAGTGAAGTCTTTCATACCAGGCTCTCCGTGCTTGTTTCAATCCATACAAGGATTTGTGTAGTCTACATACCATGTTTTTATTGTCTAGATTGACAAACCCTTATGGTTGTTCAATGTATACCTCTTCTTCAAGTATTTCATTTAGGAATGCAGATTTGACATCCATTTGGTATACCTTGAATCCTTTAAATGTAGCATAAGCAAGTAGAATTCTAGCTCCTTCTAGTCTAGAAATGGGTTCAAAGGTTTCACCATAATCAATACCTTCTTCTTGTGCATATCCCTTGCATACTAATCTTGCTTTGTTTCTAGTGACTTCTCCATTCTCATTCAGCTTGTTTCTGACTAACCATTTGGTACCGATGACATTCTTTTCATCTGGTCTCGGTACTAGTGTCCATGTATTGTTCTTCTCAATCTATTCTATCTCTTCATTCATAGCACTGATCCATTCTTCATTATCAAGTGCATTGTAAACATATTTAGGCTCAAAATCACAAAGTAAACATCTGGTGTTAAGTGACTTACTTCTTGTTCTTGTTCCATCCTTCTTGTCTCCTATGATTTGGTTCTATGGATGATGCCTTCTGACATACTTGGAAAGTTTTGGTTCAACTCCGTGTTCATCATTCTGATTATCTTATTCACCTTCATTTTTATCTTCATTGTTCAGAACATCATCTTGAGTATTATCTTGATCGTTGGTAATTGCAGCCTGATGCTTGGGTGAAATGTTCTGATGCTCAGGAGCGACACATTGTTTCTCGGGTAGAGTATCAGGTTCTATATAAAAAAACCTATTGTAGTCCTTCGGTTCCTTTTTGCTTTCCTTATCATTCTTTTCTGCAAATTCATCTATTTTCACATTTCTACTTTCAATGATTTGTAAGATGACTTGTTTAGACATTTATAAGCCTTAATTTTGGTTGAATACCCTAGGAAGATACCTTCTTCATGTTTGAAGTCAAGTTTTCTATTTCTATCATCCTTCAATATATAACATTGACTACCAAAGATTTGGAATTAACTTACATTGGGTGTATGACCATACCAAAGCACATATGGTGTCTTCTTTGTGTCCTTCTTTAATTGTACTATGTTTAGTGTGTAGATAGAATTACTGATAGCTTCCCTCTAGAATATTTGGGTGATGATTTTCTCAATCATCAATGTTCTTGCACAATCAACAATTGATCTATTTCTCTTCTCAGTAATTCCATTTTTCTATGGTGTCCTTGGTGTAGAAACATGTCTCTTTATTCCATGCTCATTACAATAGTCAGTTAATTATTCTAAATTAAATTCCCCTCCTCTATCTGACCTTAAGAATTTCAATTTCTTTTTACTTTATTTTTCTACCATTACTTTGTACCATTTAAACATCTTAAATGCTTCTAATTTCTCTTTTAAAAACATGACTGTCATCACTCTATTGAAATCATCAACAAAGAGAATGAAATACCTATCTCCATAGTATCTCTTTGTCCTCATCGGTCCACATAGATCTGTATGGACTAATTCTAGAATTGTAGTAGATGTATGGGTTTTGCTCTTGAAACTAGACTTTGTCATCTTACCTTTTTGGTCCAATTCTTGCACATGATATGCTCAGGCTTAGCCATTGTCGGTAAGCCTCTGAGATTCCTTTTGTTGCTTATCTTTATCATGTTGTCAAATTTCACATGACACAACCTTTTGTGCCACAACCATAAGTCTTCGTTTCTAGCTATAAAACAAGTGGTGTTATTGTCATCAAGATAGAAAAGATTACCTTTTGTCTACTCACCGATACCAATCAACCTTCCTGATTCATTGAAGATCTTTGCCTTTTTTATTTTCAAATGCTACTCTGTGACCTGAATTGTTCAACTGAGAAACACTTAACAAATTGTAATTCAGTCCTTTAAGCCAGTAAGCATTTTCACATTTTATGAGGTTATTCAACATTATGGTTCCTTTACCTTCAACTAGACAAGGTGTATCATTACCTATTCTCACTGAACCACCATTATGGTATTCAAAAGTCTCAAACTTTTGTTTATCACTGGTCATATGATGAGTGTAGCTACTATCTATGATCTAGACATCTTTTTTACTAACTTTAGATATGAGTGCAGTTTCTACATACCTTTCTTCATCTTCATCTGAATCATCCTTCATGGCTACAAATACCATCTTGATGTCTTATTCTGATTTAGTGTCAGTGTCATCATCTCTACTCTCAGCTAGGTAACAAGATTTCTTCCCTTTGTCCTTGTAGTCTTGGGTATCTCTCTTGTCAAATTGTCGGTTGCTCTGGTATTCTCTATTATCACCTTTGTAAAACTTCTTCTCATAAGGTCTGTCATTTCCTCTGTCATCTTTTTGTCGATTTGGACATCTTGCAACAAAGTGTCCAACCTCTTTATAATTGAAACATACAAGTGGTAATTTACCTTTGTATCTGTCTTTTCCTCTTTGCAATCTTCTAGCCATACGTGCTTCAATTTCATCAAGTCGTTGATCCTCATTATCACTGTCACTATCATTTCTAACAACATGTCTATGACTTGAGTTACTTATCTTTAGAGAAGATTTGAATGTAGATTCTATAGATGGTAAGACACTATTGTCAAATTTGTTCATCTCAAATGATATTAGTCTACCAATCAGACTATGTAGAGTAACTGTATTGTTTGCAAATGCTCTAATTTCTTGAATAGCAGATACTCTAATAGCATAAACACGCAATAAGGTTCTTAAGATTTTTCTTACCACTGTCTCCTCTTCAAGTGTACCCCCAACTCCTCAGATAGCATTGAATACCTCTTTTATTTTTCTGCTATACTGAGTAATGTTTTCTCCTTCTTTCATTCTTAGGTCATCAAACCTCCCTCTTAAGCTTTCTTCCTTTGCTCTGAGTACATTGGCATCTGCTCCATGTACAAGCTTCAACTTATCCCACATTTTCTTTGCACAGGTGCAGCTTTTGACATCTTCAAACTCAACATCGAAGAGTAATGATGCAAGTTCTATCATCATGCAGTTATGCTCATGCTTGACTTTAAATTTCTCAAGAGTATGAGGTCTTGTAGGTAACACATATTTAGTATCTGAGTATTGAAACAATATCATTTCCAATACCTGATAGGTGGAGTCTTATTATGCTTTTCCATGATGAAAATTTGTCTTTATTAAACTTGGGCACATCTTATCTGTTCATCTTGTGATCTTTTTCTTGAGCTGTTAAACTCCTTTTCTAAGCACACAAGCTTTGATACCAATTGTTAGTAATAACTGAGGGGGGGGGGGGGGGGGGGGTGAGTCAGTGGCCTCAAAAAATTCCAATAATCAACCCTTAAAAATTAGTACCACAAAATTATACCTCTACTTATCTTCAGTCCTATAAGATGAATGCCTCCAAATACTTAAATCAAATTACTACTCCTTGGAATGCTTTGTAAAACCTTCTACTGTAGATTTACCGATTAGCAGTCTGTCAAT
Organism: Thuja plicata; assembly: GCA_018584345.1. Taxonomy (NCBI): domain Eukaryota; kingdom Viridiplantae; phylum Streptophyta; class Pinopsida; order Cupressales; family Cupressaceae; genus Thuja; species Thuja plicata. The sequence continues at coordinate 415,607 of MU226908.1, forward strand.
TTACCGAAAGAAAGTAAATTATCTAGTGCATACCGATCAATCCAATTAAGTTAAGTGTAATGAAAAACACTAAAGTAATGACTCATAAACACATTGACACATGGATTTTTAACATGGAAACCCTATTAAGGGAAAACCCACTTGGGACCGGTAACCCATAATTTTCAGTCTTCTGAAGTGAGCTCGGTGAAGAGCCAACCCTGTTAAAGGTTACAAACACACTGTTAGGTGTGACCTTGTTAGAGGATTTACATTTTTAGTCTATCACTTGATATTGGGAATCTCTATGCTACCATCCCTTATCAAACACTCACTTGGCCTTTCAATAGGTATCTGACATCTCATGCTATCTTCATGAACAAACTTTTTGATACTCCATTGGATGTATCTCAATATAGAAAGGATCTTTAAATATCGCTCGGTTAAGAGACTTTCTGAATCAATGGTTAAATTGAAACAATATGATTTGTTCACATATACAACTATACTTGTAGATTTTCAGATCTATTGTAATCTCACAAACTATTCTGATCAATATAACTTTGTTTATACCTTTGCTCCACTTTGATTATGCTCGGTGATGTTGTGCTCTGTTGCTCAGTGTCTACAAAATTATTTAGCTCTTTCCTCATATTTTTAATCAGCACTCTATGAAGTTTCTCTTTAGCATCCTCTATTCTCTTTCTCCCCACACCCATTCGTAATGAATTGAGTTGTCTCTTAAATAGACATGATATCACCATTGTTAGGTTCTTGATTTTCTTGATCTTGGCATGATCCACAATTCTCACCAATCAGATTTAAAGAAAAAATCCTATTTTATCGCGCTGAGATATTTTTTCCAACTGGACAAATTAGCTTTAAATCAATTACCTATCTTTGGCTTATATTGTCAGTGAAAAAAATGATAACTACCAGTTAACTCTATATTTAGCTCTGCCGGCTAGATATTTTTTTGTTTGTGAACTCCAGTTATTTTTGGTTTTAACTCTCTGATAGCGTCAGTCAACACTTCAGTTCCTTCAGGTTTCTCCGTCAGTTTATACTATGTTTCTAGCCATTGGGTTTGCTTGTGATTATGCTCATCGGTAATGCTCGTCAGTTTTCTTTCTCGAGCATCACTGTGACTTGGCTGTCGGTGATCTCTATCCATCGGGTTCCACTGACTATCAATGTTTGTAGTCATAATGTGAATTCTTGTCTTTTATGCATTACAGAAAGCATAATCTTTATCTCTCTGATCCTCTGAAGTCTTTGACACTTTGATTATAACTGATTAGATTATATCAAGTTGACATCAGTGACAATACAATCCATTAACTGATTTAATGTCTTGCACTATCCTTCTGCATTTTGGTTATCAACTTAACATCTCCAAACATTCAATCAGTTACATGTCATCACTTGATGTTTTCTTGTTTTAGTGAATAGGTACTAGGCACATTCATCTTGAGTTGTAGGATTTGAGTGTGTGCCTATGTCCCCGAAAATGACACTAGGAGATAGTAACTTTGGCCTTGCATACTGAGCCAATGTCATCCCTATATGGATGACATATCTGTATTATTATAACATTCTCTTCGGTACATATTGGTAAATCCAGATTCATTATGAATTTGTTTTAGACTCGTGAGTGTGTCTATGCATTTATTATTTCCAACAATTATTCTGGATAATTTAATTGAAATGTTGATTTTTATGTTAATTGTGGATTTTTAATATTTAATTTTATTTACTAGCTAATTTTTCATAGTTGGATTCCAGCTAATTGGAATCGATTTATTTAATTGAGAAAATGTTGAATAATGTATTTGAGTTATTTAAATATTCTATTTCAAAAGTCACTTTGGAAAAGTGCTTTATATTTTATTAGTGAGCTTATTTTACTCACTTTTTCACTTGTATTTTTGGTAAAAACGGGAATTTGCTCCAAAATGCTTTGGAGAAATTCAGTTTAATTTTTGTTGTGATTGATCCGCTTGCCAAATTTTTGTGGTTAGAGGCTCATTGGATTGGTGCCATAAATCTCCAACTTCTTGTGGTGTCATTCAAGTTTTTATTACGTCTTCATTTTATTCTCCCCTTTCTTGGTTTTTACCATTCATTAGAGGTAGGGATTTTTCGATCTCTCATTATACTTCATCTTTTCGTATGAAATAAATTGCAATAGGACTGTGGGCTGAGAATTAGCATTTCCCCATATTTGTGTTTGATTCCTCCACCCAGTTGGATGGGTGTGAACATTTGTATGCTTTCCATGTGGGTTTTGGGATTTTGGTAATGTTATGCTGTCAGATTTTTGTGAAGTGCCCAGATCAAGAATTTTATTTAATAAATGTGTTGTTGGGTTGATTTAGACCAATAAAATTTGATTTTGTTGAATTCTGAGAAGTTTGGTTTATGGGCATTTTTGGGTTTTCCTTATTTTATGTGCCATGTAGAACTTGTATGTCGCCATGTTTGGTGTGTTGACCTATTGGAGGTTGTAGTACTCCATCTTTGAAGTTGGGTTGTTGAAGTTGAATGTATTGAGTTTATTCCATTTATTTTCTCTTGCAATCCAAACTTGCCCATTTCATATTAAAATCTTGGTTTTTACATTTTGCCAGAATTTGGAATTTAAGTGATTTTCTTGATTTGTGAGCCTTCCTAGTATTCTAATGAGATGCTTGATTGATTCCATAGGAATACGTGTTCTTGGTATAGTGGTTGGTTGAGCTATTTTTTTATTGTCTTTCATTTTTTTCACTCGGTTGTTTGTCTTGAGTGTTGGAGTTAGGATATCCTCCTTCCTTACTTTTGTGGTTATTTATTTTTCCTTGTGTTGACCTATTTAATCCTTGAGGTTGAGCTCTCATTATATATGTGGATGTATGGTGTTTGAGACTGCATGCAGGCATGTAGTTGAGCTATGCTCCTATGTCAAGGTTTGGGTGACCCTTACTCTCAGTGTTTGAGACCAATAGAGTTTACCATGTTTTGTAGTTTATGACTTTGAGCCTTTTATGGATTTTTCCTTATTGCATTATTGGTGCTTTGCCTTATGTGCCTTGTGCCTCATTGTATAATGAGATGATCCTAGTGTTTGGGTAGTGGTGTGGAGTGGATCCTTACGTGGATCCCAACCCGTAAGTGGTTGGTACAAGCCACGTGAAGGAGTTCCTAATAAAGATAAAACTTAATAAATGAACTTTCTTGGTTAAACGTCGTAGGAATTTCTATTTGGGTTTAAAAAGAACATCTATGTTATGGGATTGATCTATTTTTTCACCTCCCTATTGGTAGTCGTGTTTGATTTCTAGCTTAGCCTCTTGTGTTCCATAGATATTTTCTTAATCCTTAAAGGGAATTCTCAAGAATGTGTTTTCTTCATTCTAAGTATCTTATTGGTTGTTTTGGAACCTTTGGGAAGAGTTGTGTTTTGGGCTGGTGTGCGAACATGTGATGTTTGTGTTTGTATCTTTAGCATTTAATGTTTTCTTATGTTCAGTTAAGTTTTGCACTTGAATAGGTAATGTTCTATTCTACCTTTAAAAAAAAATTATTAAGTGCATATTTAACCCTTAGTTCCTTGGTGGGGTATTATACAAGGTTTGAGAGCCAAGAATAATGTCTAATAGGCTTTATGATGTCCCCTTCACTTAACTTTATCAGCTCTTATTGCATCATTGGTGCCAAAGTAGGATTTATGAGTCTTTGTTTTTTCCTGAATGTATTAGATTTTGGTTTCAAAGTAATTTCATATTGAAACAAGTCTTCTCGGTAAGCCTTTAGATCTTCATATGACCAAGAAACATTATTCTCTTAATTTCGCAGTAATTCAATTAGTGCTTTCCTCATATGAGGACTTAACTTTCTACCAATGTAAACCATTTTGGGTGACATTTCAATTCTAAGATTTATATCCACCAAATCCTCCCTTTGTGTTGAGGTTGGCTTAGCAGCATAATTGTCACTTCCATCAAAAACCCTTTCTAATGCTACCAAATAGGGATCTTATTTTCCTTTAACTGCACTACTTGATTTCCAAACACTGTATCTTTCCCATCTACTACTTCTAAAAATTATTTCATGGGGCTCATATTTATCCATGTACTAAATGAAATTAAGGATATCTTCATCATTTGCAAAGACTTTCCAATTATAAATGTTGTCAGATATGGATGGCCTTGATTTAACTTCAACTTGAGACATTCCTACTAATGTTGCATCTTCATATTTTAAAGTAACATTTGCCAGAAAAGCATAAAAAATCTCAATGGAATCCCATACTGTATTTTTATATTACTTAAGTCTCTTGTTCTTAGAAGCATGTTTAGATCTAATATGTGAACCAACTAGTTCTGAATCCCCAAAAACCCCTAGCAACTTAATCCCATGTTTAACAACAATTTTAAAACCCTATAATAATGCTTCATACTCAACAATATTATTTATACACACAAAAGCTAATAGAAAAGAGTATTTGAAGGTCTTACCAGTTGGAAAAACAAATAAAAAATGAGCACCAGAGCCTTCCGTAGAGAAAGTGTCACCAAAAATCATCTTCCATATTCCATCCTACTTCTTTTGTATTTCACCAACAATTTGGTCTATACTTTTCAATAAGGGCTCAACTTGTTCTACCGTGAAATTACCCAAATCCACATCACAAAAAAATGTCCTATTATTTTGTTTTACCAATTCTACAACTATGGGTTCCCTTGGAGCTCTGAACAATTTCACCTCCTTTCTATTGACATGGATAGTGGAATAAGAAAGGTCTAATTGCACATTACCTCATATTGTTGTTTCCCATTATCTAGACAACAAAACTCCATATTGGGATAAGATATTCACTAATAGAATATACATCTTATATACAGCCTCAGGGAATACAAAAAGTTTTACCTCAACATCTCTTATTGTTCCAATAATAGGGACTTCCATGTTATCCATTGCATAACATTTACCATATGAAGTGTCTACCCATAGTCAAAAATCCATTACACAAAAAAGGAATAACATTCGCAGCATCCCCAGAATATATCATACAATTATTGATGAGTCTATTATTTACAAAAAATGTAAGATAAAAAGGATCCACCTAAGAAGGCTCTTTGGTTATTGTAATTCCTATATATACTTCAGGGATTTTCATTTCTTCAATCCTTATAGTTCTGAGTTCACTTGTGGTCTTTTCTGGCAGTTTGGCCAAGATACCTGAGAATAATGAAAATATCACATTTTTTGTTTCTTCTATCTTCAACATCTCCATCAGTGGGATTGAGACCTTCATTTGTGTCAAAGTTTGAAAAAACAAATGTTGGTACACCTGGCATATTTGGGGAACTACTCTTCTAAGTATCATTTTTCATGAGCATGTCTTTCTCATTGGATGTGGAAGGCCTAGAAGTACTATCAACCTTTTGTGATTTATCTTCATTACTTATTTTAGTATGCTTGTTTGGTACATCAAACTACACCTTATGTGTCTTATGTGTTTTTCCTTTATCTTTAGCTTTATTTTCTACTTTAGGAATTTTCAAAGTATTCACTAGCTAATTTACAAATTAGGTACCAGGTTTACTTTGGTATGTTCCAAACATTCTATTTCTTATCATATAATTTGTTTTTTTCTAACTAAAAATAGTAATGGTGCGGGATCTAACTTCTTCTTCACTGGGTCTCCTCAACCTCACACTTTCTTCAGGTGTGCGTACAACATTTATTTTTGAACATTTTTCATTTTCAGAATGTGAGAGAGCTTGTTGATTATGTCCTTGTATTTCTTTTCTTCGGTCCTCCACACCATATTAATTTCCCTCATCATCAGAAGAACTATATTCTTCATTAAAAAAACATCTTAACTATTAGTGCACGTTAAGTTTCCTCATCATCATTCTTATATATCTCTTTAGAACTAAGGATTGACTGAGAAATAACACATTGGTGGGGAGAATGTGGCATGTTAAAATAAATAAACCAAGGAGTATTTTCTACCACATGAGTTCTAGGCCTTCTTAAAGGATTATGAGTGTTCTTTGCATTGAGATTATTTTGACCATCCTCAACTTGTTTCCCATCTTTCCAATTTGTATGGTAAGGCATATCTTGCAAATTAATTTGCCTCTAGTAACCCTTCCTATCTTTTGGTATACCCTTCTCATTTTTTGATACTCTATAACTAAGTTTCTTCATAGAATGCATGATTTTATCTAGCTTATCTTCCTCCTTAGGTAATTTTTTTTGCTGACCCCGGGGATTCTGTACAATTTTGGGATCATCCTTCTTTCCAATTTTACCTGTGTCCTTTCTATTGTTCTCAATACTGACTAATGCTTTAAAATAATCTCTAAGGGTTATATCTTCCCTAGATCTTATCTCATAATCAAACTTTGGATGAGAGGATTTGATATAGAATATCATACTCATTTGATCATTGGGCTTCAAAGGCAGAGGGATCTTATTCAAAACCTTGACAAATCTAATGTTGAATTTTGTAACCATCTCATTTTTATTTTTTATGGATGGTATTTATCTCCCCTAAAGTTGAATATTGGATTAGTATGATCTCCATACTACTCTCTGAACACTCTTTGAAAAATATTCCAACTGTCAATGTGAGCATCGGGCATAATTCTATACCGATCCCTTGCATCATCTACTAGTGTCTGCATAAAAAATTTCATCAACATGTCCTCATGTTCTACCTCATAATTATCCATGATATTAACAAATGTCTTCACATGATCTTCACCAAATAACACATTATTCCCTGAAAACTTAGGTAATTCACACCTTATACCACTATTCATCTGATTAGGATAGCCTGGAATACCAGTGAAATATATCTGCCTATATCTATCCATATGAATTTGAGGTCTAGAAAAAGGATTTACTCTTTGTGTTGAGGCATCTTGTGGATTCAGATTAGGGATATTTGGGAGGGAATTATCAAAACTAGGTGGTGGAATTGGGATTTGTGGGGATACTAGTGGTGGAGAGACATTCTTTTTTTGAAATTGCAAGTTCAAGAACTGTTAGTATTATTGTTGTTGCTACAACATTTGTTGGTACATATGATCTTACAAGGGATTTTCTGGCTGGGGTCTTGGTGGAGGAGGAAATTAAGGAATAAATATATGAGGTACTTTCAAGGATATCAATGGTATATGAGGGGGAATATTTGTATTTATATTTTTTGAAAGTATAGAAGCACCATTTTTCCTAGTTATAAGGTCAATCAAAACAATTCTAGTATTATCTTGAGCTTTAGAACTAGATGCATTATGCTGATGTTACTCCTTACCCTCTCTTTTAGCCATAACATCTAACTCTTGCATTATTTTAAGCAATTGTTCCTTCCTTACCAAAATTTCTTGTCTAGTATACTCAACCTCTACGTCCTCAATCTTTTGTCTAAGTTCTTCATCAATAAGCTCCTTGGCTTTTATTTTTGAGGTAGACTTTGGATTTTCCCCCATAAATATGGCCTTCCATTTTTCTTTAGGTGGTTCAACATTAGTATTAGGGATTTCAGGTTCTTGGATTTCTATCTCAGCATATATCAAGAGGTCACCAAAAATCTTTTCCTACTGGGATTTCACCCTAGCTATTTATTCTTTCTTTACCTATTCTTTCTAGGATTCCCTATCTAATTCTATTTGGAACTCTTCTGCCATTAACTCAAGCCTATTATTTAAATCCCCCACCTTCTCATTTTGCAAACACTGGGCATTACTAGGTTCCTTAGGGGGTTCAGTATGAGATGTAACCTTGAAGCCCAAGTCCTCATCATGATATACCTGATCATTGTCATCATTATAGTAATAATACCCATGCTTCTTAGGTATCTCAGAATGGTATCTGTGGGATCTATGAGATAGTTCACTATAAGAATAATCATTTTGGCCTGACATTAAAAGAGCATAATGTGAATCATCATTATTTAAAAAAAATTATCCAAATGGGGAAGAGAAGGATCATCATTGTTTCTCTCCATCACCCAAGGCCAGATTTGGATGCCCTTGCTGTAACGACCTTCTTCCATTAATATTTGTTTCTTTATTAACAATAGAATACAAAGATTCACCTTTTTTTGCACCTGGTGGTGTATGCATGTGCGTTAAAACTTTATCATACATTAGTATTTAATTGGACTGAAACCTTCAGAGTCTTGACCCATATATATATATATA
>MU226908.1:438284-494441 GCA_018584345.1 Thuja plicata
TTTTCAATTAAAATCCTTCATGCTAGAATAGTATTGGTCACTGATTTATAGCATATTCTGAGGGCTAAATATGTTATTTATTACACTCTTTCTAGTTAGAAGGCAATAGGCCGATATTAGTGGTTTTTGAATGTTTTATCTAACCATTTATACTAATGCAATGACCTATTGAGTGTTTGTGTTGATCTAACAGGTACCCAAATACACACACACAACAACTAGTCACTGTTTTTCACTCTTCTAAAGTGAACCCTATTAGGAGCCAACCCTGTTAAAGGTTATAATAACACATTGTTAGGTGTGACCCTATTAGAGGATTTAATCACCCTGTAAGGAGTGGTCTTGTTAGAGGTCTTCAAACACTTCAATGCAGAAATGTCACCTTGTGAGAGGATTTACAAAAGACTGTTAAGTCTACTCTATTAAGAGATTTTGATCACTGCTACAATTGTTATAAAGTAACAATGGATTGAAGTTTTTTGATAAGCAACTGTCTTTGTTGATCCAGATCTCTATTCTGGATTTAATTACTTGATCCTCATTGATCGGATATTCTATTGCAGCTCTATGTGTTCTGTCCTCAATCAGAATCCCATCTGATTTCACCTTCAATATTCATGTCATAAACACATATCTTACTTTCTTTCTTTCTCACTTATTCAATCCAAACTTGAACTTATAAATATATGAAAAACCTTGTCAAGTCAGCCTTAATAAACTTCCAAATAAATAATAAAACTCATGTCTGTCGGCTGCATATAACCAATTAACCATAAAATATAAATTGTTGTTAGTCGACTAACAATAACTATTTAACTTGGTCAATACTGAAATCCTTCAACACCTGACCAACACTGTAATGCCTGAGTGAACTCAATTAGAACTGAAAATCACTTTGGTCCTCTTCAATGCCTAAGAGTGCTTGGCATGAACTAACTGTGCTCAGATAGGATTAGATATTTGTGTAAACATCAATGACGAAACAAAATTGAATAATTTTCATCAACAATCTCCCTCTTTGGCATTAATGGAAATACAACATGTCATAATACAAAGAATTATAGAGCAACAAAAACAAGAATGAAATTTTTATTAATGTCCTTAGCTTCATTCTGATTCTCATCCACAAACTCCCTTGGTCATCACAGTCTCTGAAATATAGATTTCTCCCTCTTACATCATTCTTTGTTTCTGATAAAATTTGTCCCTCAGTAATATTTATGACATCAATAACTCTCCCTCTTTGACAACCAATTCCAAAGACACCAACTGATATATAAATCCAATGAAGTTACAATGTACCTGTTTGTACTGATTCATATCCAATAAGCTCTGAATATTTGCATCAACATGTTAAGTTTGTTCTGAAGCTCGGTTGATGCATCACTAAACTGTGTTTTAGTGAGCCTCAGTTAGGGGAATCACCCCTAGATTTCCTCTAAGATACAAAAATGCATCCTTAGGTAATGGTTTTGTGAATATGTCTGCAATTTTTTCTTTAGCATTCACATATTCTAATCTTACTTCCTTGTCCTGAACCAATTCTCTCAAGAAATGATACTTTATTGAAATATGTTTAGTCTTAGTATGCATCAAAGGGTTCTTTGAAATGTTAATAGCATTGGCGTTGTCACAGTACATAATGAATGATTCTTTGATTTCTTCCTTCATACCTAACAACAGTTGTTTGAACCATATGATATTTGAACAATTCACTGCTGCAACAACATACTCTGCCTCTATTGTAGACTGAGAAATGTATTTCTGTTTCTTGCTTGTCCAGGAGACTAACCTCTTTCCAAGAAACAATGGTCCACCACTTGTGCTCTTTCTGTCGTCAACACTTCCATCCAAATCAGCATCAATAAAAGTCTTCAAATCAAAGTTTCCTCCTTTCTTATACTATAATCCATAATATTCAATACCGTTGAGATATCTCAGAATCCTTTTGATAGCCATCAAATTATTCTCTCTAGGATTAGTTGAAAACCTTGCAACAATACCAACTGCTGATGCAATATCAGGTCTAGTGTGAACAAGATATTGAAGTTTACCAATCATGGATCTATAGGTAGTCTGGTTTACTTCCTTTGAATCATCATCCTTAGACAACTTATGTCTAGTAGGCATAGGTGTTCCAACTGGTCTGGAGTCTTCCATCCCAAATTTATTCAGTATCTCTTTGATGTATTTAGACTAGTTAATATAGATACCATCCTTCATTTGATAAACTTGTAAACCAACAAAGAATTTTATTTCACCAAACATAAACATCTCAAATTCCTTACTCATAGCTTCTGAGAATTCTTTGCATAAGTCATCATATCCAGTAAACAATATATCATCCACTAATATTTCTGCTAATAGTATCTTGTTCAGAGGTCCTTCTTTGATATTCAAGCTACTATTATCATTAGTTCTTTGAAATCCAATACTTATCAAGTAACCATGAAATCTTTCATACTAGGCTCTAGGAGCTTGTTTCAATCCATACAATGCTTTGTGTAGTTTGTAAACCATATTCCTTTTGCTAGTGTCTATAAACCTTCAGGTTTCTCAATATAGACTTCCTCCTCAAGAATTCCATTCAGTAATGCAAATTTTACATCCATTTGATATAACTTGTATCGTTTGTGTTCAACATATGCCAGAAGAGTTTTGACTCCTTCAAGTCTTGCAATAGGAGAAAAAGTTTCTCCATAATGAATACCCTCTTCTTGAGCATATCCTTTACATACTAATCTTGCCTTGTTTCTGGAAACTTCTACTTTTTCATTCATCTTGTTTTTGAAAACCCACTTAGTACCTATCTCTTCATTCATTGCTTCGATCCAATTTTCGTCATTTAATGCATCTTTAATAGTTCTAGGTTCAATTTCACTAAGAAAACATGTACCTTTAATTTTGTTCCTTGTCATTACACCTTATGCCTGATATACAATTATTTGTTCAGGTGCATGATGCCTTCTGACATATTTTTCAAGTACAAGATCCTTCCTTCTTGATTTTGGGCTTGTTCCACTTGGTTCACCATGCTCAAAAGTTTTGTTCTGTTCTTCTATCTCATACTTAGGTTCCAATATTTGAGATTTGGGCACCTCTATCTGAGACTTGGGTGCCTCTGTCAGTGACTCGGTTCCCTCTGTTTGTGACTCAGTTTCTTCAGTCTGTGACTCAGTTTCCTCTACCAACAGCTCAGGTTGCACAGGCTGCAACTTAGGTTGAACTATTTAAGCTGGTGTAGATGAGTTCAATGGTTGATAGGGATGTTGTCTAATCACCATTTCTTGTGTCTTAGGTATAGTATCAGGTTCATGATACACAAATTTTATGTAATCCCAAGGCTCTTTATTGCTCTGTACGTTATTCACCTTTTTTTGCAAACTAATCAATCCTTACATGCACACTTTCTATGACTCCATGAGTAGAAATATTCAAGCATTTATATGCTTTGATTTTATAGGAGTAGCCTAGGAGTATACCTTCATCGCCTTTTACAAAATATTTTCCATTTCTTTCTTCCTTCAAGATGTAACATTTACTTCCAAATACTTTGAAATAATGAACATTGGGTATATAGCCATATCATAATTCAAAAGGTGTCTTCTTAGTACCTTTCTTCAGTTTTGATTAAGTAAAAATAGGTTTTACAAGGACCCAAAACCTTTACAGAGTAATAAAGTTCAACAGGTTTTACATGGACCTGAAACCTAAAGAGTTAAAAACATACGTTCAACAAAGAGAAAAAAATAGTTGTGCCCGAGCACCCAAAAAGGAAAGGAAACAGGAAAACAAGCAACTAAACCAAAAGAGGTCCCACAGATACAACATTAAAAATAGGGACAACAAAAACCCCCAAAGGGACAGAAAACAAGACAGCTGCATTCCATGCACCAGTTCCTCCACTTTGATGATCATAATCTACATATTGCTGACCAAACTCTTGAGCTCCACAGTGTCTTTGTCCTCCTTAGGACTGTTCTTCTTAGTACTAGCTCTGGTACGTGATCCTAGGCCAATTCCCTCTTTAATCTCTCTGTTTTCCTTCTCTTTGTTATCCCTATTCATTTTGTCCATCAGAATCTACACATGGCCATAGTAAGCCTTGAGACTAATAAGACATTATTCCCCAATTTTTTTAACAGTAGCCTCCAACCTCTCCATCTTAGTAGTCAGATTCGTGATCTGCTCAACATTACTCTCTTTCTCAGCCCTATCTTGGATGTCTTTGATTTTTCTCTCCACTATCCCCACTTTATTAACAAATTCTTCCTAGGCTTCAGAATTCCCTACTACTTCTTTCATTTCATTCAGACAAACAGCCACCAGTTTTTCCCCAATACCCATACTATTAAGAATATTTATCTCGGCCTTCATAATATCAACTTGTTTTTTCAGATTATTCTGATCATCAATCAAATTGCTTACCAGACCTGTGAAACCCATAATGCAATCTTTGTTGTCTGTAGAGAAATAGTGCTCCCCTGTGTCCACATTCTCATAAAAATCACATTCCTTACGCCCAGAATCTTCATCAGTTCTTCTTCCTACTTCTTCTCTTCAATTTTCTCCCTAAGACTGGTGTCATCAATACCCTCTTCTTTTCTCTCCTCCCTATTCTCCCCTTTTTCTTTATCCTCCCTATTCTCCTCTGTGTTTTCCTTTAAATCTTCCTCGTCAGAAGTAACATTAATTCTCCTCTTGCTAGAGTGGCTACTCTTACGGGTAATTTTAACTTTCTCCTTACCCTCCCTGCGTTTCCTTTTTTTATCCTCCTTTTTGTCCTCCTCAATATCAGTCTCTATTTTTGACTCCTCATTCTGAATCTTCTTCTTTCTTATCTTTTTACCCTTTTTCTTTTCGCTTCCCTCCCCAATCTCCTCATCAGTATCCTTCTCCATTTCCGACCCTTCAGAGCAGGGTTTCTTCTAGTTTTTTGAAACACCCTTTCTATTAGATTTAGGGGTTTTAAACCCTTTGGAATCCTCTTCACTTTCTATTTCTTCCGCATACATACTATCATCTTCATCCCCATCAGTCTCTTCTTCCTCCTTCAAGATATTCTTTCCCAATGGCCTTTCCACTTTCTTAGATTTTAGCACCTCATATATGAGAAGCATAATCCCTTGGTGGGATGCATGATCCCCCTTCGAGTCTTTCTGTAAGCTAGATATGGTAGCATCTAATGAACTAAGCACATAATAAGGTAAATTGACTTTAACCTTATGCCTAAAATAGTTTAATAACATGAAATGGTGCCCATACACCCTACTAAACCTACCATCCAAAGTGACATAGCTAATGATCACATAAAGGACATACCTCCAGGGTCTGGAAATGCACTTCGGATTATGGTAGGAAGCATCAATCTTGATTAGTCTATTCTTTTCCTTCTCATTTTCTGGGAAATTCTCCCAAGCTTTATCTGAGATCAATCTATCTCTATAAAACTTAATTCCATCAATACCCATTCCCGTAGCTTCAACAATGATCTCCTTCGTAACCTCCATATATTGGTCTCCAACCAAAATATTTCCCTCTTTCCATGATTTCGTAAAGATCCTAGTGATAGAAGGATTCCTGCCGTGGAGCCGTTCTAGAAAAATAGCCAACCCACCCTCTTTCATAATTTTCCAAACTCTATGCTTTTTCTTCCAGTTGTTACAGTTAATAGGCTCAACTCTTTTCTTGTTTCCTCCCATTTTCTTACTCTAGTTGTAGAAAATATTACTATAATGGCAGAAGAAAATGCCAAAATGAATATTTTTCAAAGCCAAAAAGACCCTAAAAGCGTGCCAAATCCAGCTCGCAATCATGATAAAGTACTTACAACTTTGAAGGCAATAATGACACATCACCTCCATATTAATGATTTTAAAACAACTTACCATTTATAATAATTTTCTGACGGCTCCTCAATCGATCCATCTAAAGCAATAATTTTGCTTGAGATGACACATCATTTCGATCATTCCACTATGCCACCTCATCACTTTGACATGCATTATTCACCACCCAGTCAGCAACACCGTTAACCTCACGGTAATTATGGGTAATAAGACAATTTTCAAAAGAGAACATAATATCTTTGGATTTTTGAATAATATTATAAATAGTCCATGAGGTGGGAGTGTTATTGTTTAAATATTTGACTATGTTGAGAGAATCCCCTTCTAACTAGACTTTAGTGCTACCTTTTTCTTTGGCTAAAATAAGACCCTAAAGAGCCGCAGAGGCTTCTGCAAGATGATTCATTTGATTACCGATGGGGATAGTTTTTATACCTGTACAGACACCATTTTCATCTCTGATGACAATGCCACATCCTATCACCCCCAGATTGCCCTTAGAGGCACCATCAAAATTGATTTTCTGCCATCCCTTCTGGGGATAATCCCATCTAGCATCCTCTCTTTTAGTTTTGTTATCCTTTTTTTTGGAATTGCCATTGATTTTCCAATTTTTGAACAGGGTAACATCATTCTCCTATAGAGGTTCCAACACTTTATCCTGTAACATAAGATTCTCTTTTATGGCTCTCTTAATCTTAAAGAAAACCTCCTTTTCACTAGTCATCTTGTCTCTGAACACTCTATCGTTTCTTTCTCTCCAGACCCCCCAGCAAACATGGGGAAGGACAAAATTTTAGATCTAAACAACTGTGTCATGCTTTGTAGGATAGATCCAAGATTTAAAAAGACTCCAGATTATCAGGAAAAACCCACTCAATATTAAGGATCTGGAAAAAAAGATCCCAGATCTTTCTGACAAATGGGCAGTGGATGAAGATATGTCCCGCACTTTCCTCCTCTTTCTTGCAAAGATAGCACCCATTAACAATAGTCATACCTCTTTTTCTGAGATTGTCAGTTGTCAACATTTTATTTTGCATCATTAACCAGAAAAAACCTTTAATTTTAGGAATGAGGTTTTTATCCCAGACTTTCGCCCAAAAAGGCTCAATAAGGTCTTCAAACTCCAAATGGTACAAAGAAGAGACAGTTAAGTTACCATTAGTACTATGTTTCCAAACAATCCTATCCTCTTCCTCAATCAAATTGATTGAGTTGAGGATTTTGTTAAGATGACCCAGTCTTATATCAATTATAGATAAATCTTTCTAGTGATCCCTTTCCCAATAGTCTTCAACTTTCCTTCCAAAAATACTTTTACATTGATTCTCAAAGATACTCCATTTAGGGCATTCCTTGAGGGGGGAATGAAGAATCTACTCATCATCCCAAAAAAAAACCTTGCTACCATTTCCCACTTTCCACTTAATTTCTTTTTTGATTCTGGATTTATTTTTCATAACATTTTTCCATATGAAAGATCCAACCCTCTCCCTGTCCTCATTAAGAAAGGCATCAAGATTAGGCCTATCCTTATTATACTTGTTATCCCATATAAGAGCCCATTCTCCTTTAGAGTTATAGTATCTCCATATAACTTTAGTAAGGAGATTCTCATTCAATTTCTTAATTCTTCTTAGCCCTAAGCCACCTTTCTTAATTGGATAACAAACTTTGTCCCTGGCTATAAGTGCTATCCTTTCTTTTTTCCATCCCTGTCCACAAAAACTATTTTTGAATTTTTTCAATAGCTTCACCAAACTTTTTGGGGATTTTAAAAATGCTCAGAGCATAAAGAGGGAGACCTTGGAGGGTAGCTCTAAGAATCTAGATTTTACCCACTTGACTTAGCAGCATCCCTTTTTATCCCACAAGTTTACTGTGAAATTTGTCCACTAAGGAGCTCCAAAATGTATCAGGAGGTTCCAAACAGAGAGGGAGACCAAGATAAGTACCAGACATAGTCCCCAAGTCACATACTAATATCCTTATGATTCTCATATTTCTTCTGTCAGGGACATCAAAGAGATACACTGAGCTCTTTCCCCAATTTATAATCTGGCCAAAAGCTTTCCCATAATTATTCAAAGCTTTCTTAATATTACTAGCATTTTTAACCGAGGCTTCTCCCATAATTACCGAATCATCTACAAACTGCTGATGAGAGAAAACTTGGTTCTCCGAAGATGGTTGTAACCCTTTAATGTCACCTTTCCTCACCTAATTCTCCATATACCTTCCCATGCATTCAGCCATGAGGATGAAAAGAACAGGGGATAGGGGATCCCCCTGTCTTAGTCCCCTTGAAGATTTAAAGAACGAGGTAGGAGACCCATTAACCAAAACCAAAAAAGTAGGTGAAGAAATAAGCTGGAAAATGAGATCAGTACATTTTTTATTAAATCCAAAAGCCTTCAAGACTTGCACTAGAAACTCCCAATCCACTCTGTCATAAGCTTTTGACATATCCAATTTCAAAAGAAGGCCCTCCTTCCTAGACATCACAACAGAATGGACATTTTCATGGATAGTAATGATAGAGTCCATGATTTGTCTCCCAGGCACAAAACCATTTTGTTTCCAAGAAATCAAAGAAGGGAGAATCGCCAAAATCCATCTTATCATCTCCCTATTTCTTAGGGATAAGGGCTATAAAAGTTCCATTCAACTCCTTCAAAAAATTTCTGGTTCCAAAACTCTCTTTAACCGCATTGGTTACCTCCTTTTCAATAATATGCCAGTAATATTAGAAGAATAATATTGGAAAACCATCTGGCCCTGGGGATTTTTCTCCTTCAAAAGAAAACATAGCCTTTTTAATCTCAGAGTTAGAAGGGATAGCATTAAGCCCAACATTCTGATTTTCATTAAGAATATTTGGAATGCACTTCAGAAATTCCCTTTGTTCATCCTTGTCGAGCTCACTATCCTTTTGCAACAAATTTTGAAAGAATTTTTTCGCCTCCAATCCGATTGCCTCCTCATTATTAGAAATAGTTCCACTAATGTTTAGCTTAGAAATCCTATTAGCCATTCTGTGTTTTAATGTTGTCATAAAGAAATACTTAGTATTTCTATCTCCCTACTTCAAGAAAATCTTTCTTGATCTCTGTCTCCAAAAATTTTCTTCTTTTGCAATAATGTCATGCATCTTGACCAGCTTCCCACTCTCTTGGTCTCTTGAAATATAAGCATAACCATCCTTTTGGATGCTCTCCTAGATTTCCTTAATCTCTAAACTAACACTAGCCTTAGTAGTAAATATATTGCCAAAAGTCTATTTGTTCCAAGCTTTGATATTATCCTTGACATTTTAAAGTTTTTTAACTAGGATAAACATGGTAGTTCCGTTAATATTTATTTTCCACCAATCCTCTATCCTTTGTTCAATTTGTGGATGCAAAGTCCACATTTTCTCAAATCTAAATGGAAAGTTTCTTTTCTTATCAATTGGGTCAGCCAGAAACATGATGGGATTATGATCTGATCCTACCCTAATATGGGCCGATAAAGAGCAATAATAATTAGTGAACCAATCATTTGTAATGAGAGCCCTATCCAGCCTAACTTGAATGAGGTCCTTACCATTTCTTCTATTAGTCCATGTATAATCAGTTCCCTGTAACTCAATGTCATGGAGGAAATGACAGTCAACAAAATTCATAAGGTCCATCCTACTGTCTAGATTAGATTGGCTTCCTCCAATTTTTTCCTTTTCTCTTAGAAGGGTATTGAAATCTCCCATAACAATCCATTCTTCATTATTAAATGAATTTCTCAAAGAAGATAGCTGCTGCCAAAAGACTTCTCTACCTTTTTTAGTATTGGGGGCATAAATATTAGTCAAAACCCATGAGGTATTATCCTTCAGATGCCTAAACCTGATACAAGCCACATTATCACCTTGATATATAATATCCCCTTTTATTATGTCTCCATTCCATATGGTATCAATGCCCCTAGAGGCACCATTAGAGTCACCCCCACAAGTTATTCCATTTTTAAAAAATCTAAGCTTTTCAACTTTATCCTTGAGCATTTTTATTTCTTGAATCAAAAAAATATCTGGTCTATTATCCCTTATCATATTCCTAACAATGTCCTTCTTATGGGGATTATTCAGCCCCCTAATATTCCAAGATATAATCTTCATGATTTAACAAAGGATCCTACCTCCAGAATCCGTTGGCTTCCATCCACAATGTTCTTTTTGGCCTCTTTATTTCTCGCCTTCTGGTCTAACGGCCTACCTGGAGAAGATATAATAGCTCCCACATCTCCATTCTTGCTACTTCTTGTTGCTACCTTTCTGCTTGGTAACTCTTTTTCCTTCTTTCCTTTTTTTTTCTCTCCTTGATTTTATTTCTCATCTCCAATTTCACTCTGTTCCCCCACTAGGATTTGGCTTATTTTTGTAGGGTCCCCCCAGTTAGGTATTTCATTTTTCATGATTTATTCCCCCCTTAGGAGTCATTTACGATTGATTAAGGGTATCTTGACCACCACCATATCCTATTGTTTATGCTGCTCTTTGGAATTTGCATTCACTTCTTGAGTGTTAGACTCTGGGCTTCCTACTTTTTGTTTATCCTTTTTCTCCCCATTAGGATCTTCCATTTCTTCAACTTATATATCCACTATTACTGATTTTGTAATCTCCCCCTCTTCTACTTGGGCTTCTTCTGTATCCTGATTCTGTCCCTCATTTTCTTTTTTCTCAGGTACCTCATTATTTGTAAGAATAACTACAATAGGATTAGCTATCACAATATCTCCCATTCGAGCACTATTAATAGTATTAGATTTAGTATCTTGTCCCTTTTTCACATTTTGTTGGCCTTCCCTAGCTATCTCTCTTCCAGTTTTGATAGTCCTTCCTACAGGAACCCATTTCTTATTATTTTTCTGGGTGACTTTTGTCGGGCACTTCTTTGCCCAATGTCTAGCTTTCTTGTAGTGAAAAAATGCAAAAGGGATTGTTTCATATTCAATATCT
Source organism: Thuja plicata (assembly GCA_018584345.1). Classification (NCBI taxonomy): domain Eukaryota; kingdom Viridiplantae; phylum Streptophyta; class Pinopsida; order Cupressales; family Cupressaceae; genus Thuja; species Thuja plicata. The sequence continues at coordinate 449,133 of MU226908.1, forward strand.
TTCTCCCATGATCCCAATTTAGAGTTTAGATTTATTTTCTCTGGCATATCGGTATCCTGAGTAATGTTGACACAGATCCTTGCGTAGGTGAGTCTTCTCCTGGAAGCAGTAACATTATCTATAGAGAGAAGTTATCCAAATGAGTTAGCTATCCCTGCAAATATATCCTCTAGCCAATATTCAAGAGGCAAACCATGGATCTTGATCCATGTAGGAACCTGACTGACCTCTTCCTCCTTGAAGACTAAATTGGGGCGCCATTTCTGGAGAATCAGATTATTTTTCCCTATCATCCAAGGCTCGTTGCATAGGACATTCATTCTATCTTCCTCACAAGACAAAAAAAAAGACATACCTCCCTTTGCCATGGCTACCACATCTAATTGCCCTTTCATACCTCATTTTTGGGATACGAAGGCCCTTACCACTTCAATATTTGGTCTAACCCCTAAACATCTTCCAACCAGGGAGTTATTCATTCTAGCTATAGAATGATCAATAATCTGGTTTGGGTTGTCTATTGGAAAGCTCCCTAGAGAAGGTCTTGAAATGTCCTTAATCGGTGGTAAACAAGATTTACCTGAGGGTTTGACTCCAAAAAGGGACACCCATTGTCTGCTTGAATTCTATATTTTGTCAGTCTTGGGTCCCCCACATGGGTCCCCAGGTGCCAGAATAGCATTGGGATCCTTCCCTTGGTTCTCATTGTCCTTCCCATTTTCATGCTTACTATTCTCAGAAGGTCCTGCCTCCTTCGAACCAGTCCCGCCCAAATTCAAACTTGAATTTGGCAGATCCCGCATTCCTACCTCCCGTGCTTTTCTCCTACTTGCCATAATGAATTTTTGATTTTGTTTCTCTCACAAAAAATACCTTTCTTCAGTTGAACTTGGTTCAAGGTTTGAATTGTAGTGTTGATGGCTTCCTTTCAGTATTTGGCAACAACATTCTTTTCAATCATCAAGGTTCTTGCATAATTCATAATGTATATGTTCCTTCTTTCTTCTATCCCATTCTGTTGTGGATTACATAGGGACGATACTTGTCTTTTGATTCCTCTTTCATTGCATAATTCATTGAATTCATTAGAGATGAATTCTCCTCCTCTGTCAGATCTTAAGCATTTAAGTTTCTTTCATGTTTCTTTTTTTAACTCTTGCAAGGTACCACTTGAACTTCTGAAAGGCTTCTGATTTTTCTTTGAGAAACATAATAGTCATCATTCTTGAATGGTCATCAACAAACAGAATGAAATACTTCTCACCTATGTAACTTGTTGTTCCAATTGGTCCACATAAATCAGTATGTACAAATTCCAAAACTTCTTCTATATTGTAATTCTTTCTCTTGAAGCTAGTTTTGCCCATCTTCCCAATTTGACATTGTTTGCATATTGCTAATTCAGGTTTCTTCATAATAGGAATTCCTCTTACTCTTTTGTTCTTTCTTATGTTAACTAGGTTATCAAAGTTCACATGACATAAAATTTTATGCCATAACCATCTTTCTTCTACTTGTGCAGTAAAACATGAAATTTCATTAAGATCAAGATAAAATAGATTACCTTTTGTTTGTCTGCCAGTTGCAACTAGGTTTCCCTTACCATCCAGGAGCTTGGCCTTACCATTCATGAATTATACCTTGAAACCAATTTTATTCAGTTGTGCCACACTTATTAGATTGTGCATTAGTCCTTCAACCCAATAAGCATTATCACATTTGATTCCTTCTATTAAAGAAATACAACCTTTACTTTTCACATAGCAGGGTTCATCATTCCCAAAACTCACTCCCACCATCATAGTGCTCAAGATGTTCAAATTTGGTTTTATCACTAGTCATGTGGTGAGAACAACCACTATCAATTATCCAAGTGTCATTCTTGCTAATATGAAAATATAGTGTTGTCTTTTCATTATCTTCATTATTTGACTCATCCTTAATATCAATATAAACCATTTCATCTTCATCTTCATCACTATCAGAATCTTTAGCAATATAACAAGATTTCTTTCCTTTGTCCTTCTAGATTTTGAAATATTTCTTGCCTTTGTACTTGTTGAACTTTCTCTCACCTTTTTCTTCCTTGTTTGGACATTTAGCAGCAATGTGACCAACCTCATCACATGAGAAGAAAATAAATGGTATTCTTCCTTTGTACCATCCTTTTCCTTTTGCAGCTCTCCTTGCAAGAAATGCTTCAATGGTTTCGAGATCTTTATCATTAGATTCATCATCACTATCACTGTCAATCTATTTTCCTTTCATCTTTCCAAGGTTTAATTTATCTTTGAATGCATACTCAAGATTGCTAGGATTAGGAAAGTAATTGTCAAAGTTATCCAACTCAAAAGTTGTAAGTCTTCCAACCAATCCATCTAGATTTATACCATTACTACATATCATCTCTTGAAAAGCTGAAACTCTAATTGCATAGATAGGAAGTAAAGTCCTCAATACCTTACTGACCACTTTTCTGTCTTCAATTACTCCACCGTCAGCTCTGATGGCACTGACACTTTTCTTGATTCTTTCACTGTATTTTGTAATGTCTTTTCCTTCTTTCATTTTCATTTGATCAAATTGACCTTGGGGACTTTCTGCTTTGGCTCTCTTTACATTAACATCTCCTCCATGAATATAATGTAGTTTGTTCCACATATCAAAGGTAATAGGGAAGTCCCTGACTTCATCAAATTTGGAATAGATGAGTGCGGAGGCTATATCAATCATCATTATGTTATGATGCTTCATGTCTATCATCTAATCCACAGTCAAAGGTCTTGGTGGTTCCACATACCTATGGTCCAAGAATTGCAAACAAGTATCTCCAATAGTAGATAGATGTAGCCTCATCAGATCTTTCCATGCAGCAAAATTGTATTAATTAAGCTTAGGGATCTCCCTTCTGTAAGACATCTTTGATATTTAGCTAAGGGCTTGAAACCTTCCTTGTAAGAACTTGTAGATATGATACCAATTGTTGGAAATGAGTTGAGTAACTAAGAGGGGATGGCTGAATTAGTTACCAGAAAAACAAATCCAAGTCCCTTAGATGTCTTAAACAAATTTGACATTGTTGCTCAGTTAACACAGATATTCTACTGTCACTTGGTTAACATAGAAAATATTAAGATATTAACTATGATTATCCTTTAGTAATTAATTGTAGAAACATAAACCATAAATAAAATAACATGTACATAGATAACACCAATATTTAACATGGAAACCCAATATGGGAAAAACCACCAATTACAACTAGTCACTATTTTTCAGTCTTCTGAAACTAGCCCTGTTAGGAGCCATCCCTGTTAAAGGTTACAATAACACAATGTTAGGTGTGACCATGTTAGAGGATTTAATCACCATGTAAGGAGTAGCCTTATTAAAGGTCTTCAAACACTTCAATATAGAAATGTCACCTTGTGAGAGGATTTACAAAACACTATTAAGTCTACTCTGTTAAGAGATTTTGATCACTGCTACAATTGTTAGAAAGTAACAATGGATTGACCTATTTTGATAAGAAAGTGTCTTTCCTAATTCATATCTCTATTCTAGATTTAATTACTTGATCCTCACTAATCAGATATTCTATTGCATCTCTGTATGTTTTTTCCTCAATCAAAACCCCATCTGATTTTGCCTTAACTCTTCATATCATAAACACATATCTTACTTTCTTGCTTTCTCACTTATTCAATCCAAACTTGACCTTATATATATATGATAATCCTTGTCAATTTGACCTTAATAACCTTCCAAATAAATAATAAAACTCATGTCTGTTAGCTGCATATAACCAACTAACCATAAAATATAAACTATTGTTAGTCGGCTGACACTAACTGTTTAACTCGGTCAATACTGAAATGCTTCAATGCCCGACCAACACTGTAATGCCCAAGTGAACTTGGTTAGAACTAAAGATCACTTTGGTCCTCTTCAATGCCTGAGAGTGCTTGGCATGAACTGACTATGCTCAAATAGGATTAGACATTTTTGTAAACATCACTATACATGTGTAAACATCAATGAAAATACACAATTGAATAATTGTCATCAATAATGAGTGTTTGGGTCAGCCAGTAAAAATGTTAACTCTATCAATAAGAGCATTTAATGCATGCATGCAAAGGTTGATAAAAAGGCTATTTTTATATTTAATTCTTACTTTGTGCATTGTGAGATCTATCGTGGAGATAAAGGAGCGTTGTTTGAGTCATTTTCTGAGATCCAAGTGATTAAGAGATATTATTTGTGTTTATCTGGGAGATAAAATCAATTTGGTACTATCATTTCCTTCAAGAAGAACCCTAGTTTTTGAATTATTTGAGAGGATGTTAGAGCCTACATTCATTGTAAATTGGAAGAATTAGGTTCAGAATCTATTCACGCATAGTATGACTCTTTGTGTGATGATAACATGGCATTGAAGGAAGAGCACAAATAGATAGGATAAAAAGGTTTTCATCATGCAGACATTTATCTCGATGAGTTCAAGGATTATCATAATAGATATGTACTGAGCAAGATTTACAACCAGTTCATGTGGTTGGACCAACCACATAAAATTATAAAGGAATTCATTCATGCAGTAATTGTCCTATGTGCAACCGAGAATGTAACTTTTCTTTGAACCATTCTGAAGGAGGAAGTGATCATACTGACTAAGTCTTAGTGGGATGATCATGTAATGACAGTGAATGATATTTCTAATGAAGAGATGAAGTATGTGTTGATGGTTATTGGATATAAAGTATACCATTCTAGAAATTTGAATAGTATACCAGGTGGTGCTATTCATACTACCCATATGATGATAAAGGAGAATGAAGACTATGACTTGGTTGAAGTCATGATAGACCAATTAATGGTGAACCTAGAGAAGATGAATAAGGATAAGAGGGAGAAATTCAAATATGGTCAGGTGATTATGTGTTTTTTTTTCTACTTTCTAAACATGTTCCCCAGTATCGGTAACATAACTTGGTTGAAGGATACCCCTATTATCTTTAAAATCAACAATTGTATCAAACTTTTAGGTAATAAATTTATAAGAACAGTGCGTGAATATCTGAAAGACCTTTAGAAATGGATGCATGAGAGAGAAATTATTCCATCTACTATTGTGGAAAAGTACAAGGACACTATATGTTTCATTGTAGACACCGATACATGTATGATAGAAGAAATTGATCCAAGAACCTCATGGGTAATTCATATTGGATATGAAGTGTAAGGAGCTATTCTAGCTATGTATGTAGATAATCTGTTAGCTCAATCGATAGACCCCAATACTCCAAGGCATGGGACATATGAAGAGAAATCACTCAAAGTACATAATGAGTTCATGAAACTAGTCATTGAAAGAAAAATGAAGAAGGATGTTGGGAAATTTATGACACATAAAGTTTTACAAAGGATAAATTTGATAAATCAAGGGCCAAGCATGCTACAAAACAAGAAAGTACATCTGGTGTAGCTAGAGATGACGTTGAATTTGTTGGTATAACCGGTAGTGACCCAACTAGTAGACAAACTTGAAACACCACTCAAGTGAAGAAGGACAAACCTTCTCCTCTAGTGATGACAAAGAAGAAACCTATAGTAAGAACCAAGTCAAAGGAAACTAAAGTGAAGGAAATTTTAAGCACTACAAATGTAACAAGGAAGAGGAAGAAATGAAAAGCACAAAGAGAAAAGAAAAGAGTTGCTGAGGAAAGTGAGGGTACAGAATTAGAGAGTGAGAAGAAGGAGTTCAAGGAAGAAGGAAATAAGTCTAAGCTAGTTGGTTCCCCTACCAAAAAATTGGTTGAACCCAAATTTGGTAAGATTGATTTTGAAAGTTTTATCTCTGTTGAAAACATAGTACTTAAAGTGAAGACACGTGGTGTGTTAGTTGGTGTTAGGAATTTCTATGATAAGATTAGTGAATTTCTATTGATTGAAGATGTTTTAGTTTATAGCATGCATAAGTTAATCAAACCATCTATTTAATTGTAAGGTCAAATTCCTACAACATTGTATGATAAAATTGATGCAAGATGGAAACATGCACTTACTAGGGACAAAGAGTTGGTAAAATATTCTTTGTTGAGCCTAATGTCTGAATCTACAAAGGAAGAGATAGAGAATAAAGTCAAAGAAGAAAGACCTCTACTCAAGACAAAAGATAGAGATACACAATTTATGATTGGAGAGGTTCAATCGGTAAAGGATGAAACAAAGGAAATCTTGAGAAAGAATTTAGGTTTGGAAAAAGACAAAAGTGAAGAAACTCCTATGAATGTTGAAGAGGAAAATTTAAAAGAGAAGAAGGATGAAATGGTGGTTATCCAAACTATTAAAGGTTACAAGATTGATATGATATTCCTTAAAGGATCAAATTTTTCATTAGTATTCAAGCATACATTTTTGGTCGGTCGGTCAACATTCACCAAGCACAGTGGTCACCGAAACATTCTAAACACCAAGAAGAGTATATCAACCCAACAGAGACATCACTGAGCACCAGTCTAACCGATAGACAGTTTTAACACTGGGAAAAGTGGATCTGAACTACACATTAGCTAAAGCACTTTAGTCTGTAAAATAACTTCTTTCTTAGCTGGACAACCATTTCTTGTGGATCAAGAAAAGTGTAAATGATGGATTTAATTAGTTTAACTGGTTGAATTCATGTAAACTACAAGATGAAGGTGAAGTTGTAAACCTTGGATCTTAGAGTTATTTAAGAAAAGTGTGAAACCTAATTAGGTCAAAACATATGTATAGATAGATTTATAATCAATCAAGAACATGATGATTGTAGCCACACAAGGACATCTATGGATCATAAAAATGTTTTCATGCAGAAGGACAAAAAATGAAGAATTCAATTATGAAGAACTACATTAAAGGCTACCAAGCATAGTAAAGGTATTATTCATCACAATAGGTTATATACAATTTTGTGAACCTAATGGATCTGTAAACAGAAGTTCTAGATTGCAAGGTATTAGGTCATCTATATTTTTGTCTGCTCTCTAACAATTGTAGCAAATAGAAAAATTCCTTCAAGAAGGTGGACTTAACAGTTTTTATGTAAATCTCTTAACCGAGTGCACCCATACATTATGTTTCTAAAATCTCTTAATCAAGTAGACTTAACAAGTCTAACATGTTACTCCTAACAGGGTAAGATCATCAAAAGTGATCACAACTTGTAGTCCTAACAGGCACCTTCCATTCTATAGATAGTGAAGCTTTGTGGTTTTCATCCCCACCATAGTTTTTACCTTCTAACAAGGGTTTCTCCGTTACCAAATACTTGTGTATGTGTCGATAGGTTTCATGAATGTTTTAATGTTTTTTTTATACATTTACATTTAAGCTATGATATTACACGCATGAAGTAGAAAAGAAACAATCGTCAGTTAGGCAAGAAATGGTTACTAAAGGTTAATTGATAAAAGTTTTAAGGGTACTGATTCACCCCTCCCCCCTTAGTACACACCCTTCCATTATTCCAACAATTGGTATCAGAGCTAGATCTCTTATTTTGGAACATTTTAATCACTTGAGAGAAAATATTATACAATGGAAAGGTATAAGCTTGATAAAAATTTGAGAATCATAAGTTGCAAATATAGATTTTCTTTGTGAAATACAAAGAAGAAAGAATCAAAATGAAAGAGTTATTGGCTAAAAGAAAAGTCATGGAATCTCACTACAATGAAACTGACTATCATGAAGAAGAGATACATGACCTATTTGATTCATCTTGATCTGCATCTAGTAATACACCTGACACATCTGAAGGAAGCATTACAAATCTAAATGAAATCAATCAACATCTGACTGAACAAGTAAAAGTATTATAGATCGATCAAGAGACACAGATGGTAAGAATGATTGATGTTATAAATAATGCAAGACAAGCTGAACAAGAAATAACTTTAGCTATTGATGATAAGAGAAAGATTACTGAAACATTGCAAGAGAAAGAATCTGAGATATAGACACTTACTGAACATCACATTGAGATCTCCAATCAAATAGTTCTTATGAGTCATGAGGCCAACTGAGTGAACATAGAACTTAATGGAAAATTGGAAGTTATTGGTGAAATAAAATAATAAAATGAGAAACTAAAGCATGAAGAAAAGATTCAACAACAACATAATGATATGATCAAGAAAGCTAGAGACAGTACAAAAAGAATGGATGAATTTCTGAATGGACAAAGAAGACTCAACAACAATACCAGTTTAGGGTATACCGAGCATGAAGAATCATAAAATTGAGCTGATCAAAGGAATTTACACTCAAATCCAAGACCAAAGAAGCGTTCATATAATCACTATGGAAAACCAGGCCACACATCAAATGTTTTCAAGAGCAAGGAAAAAGGTATTTCTAAAACTACTTCTACATTCATAGGTAATTGTTATAACTATAAAAAGAATGGACACAAAGAACATGAATGCATAACTAAGATGAAAGAAACAAAGAAGAAATATTACATGGAAAAAAAAATTTCTACTTGCAACATGCATGGCCACACATTTCATGAATGCAGAAAAAGGATAAAGCAAGTCTGGAAACCCAAAGAACAAGAAAATGCATATCAACCAGGAAGAGTCGGTAATATATATGCATGGGATTACAACACTTAGGTAAATTTCCCATCATGTGGTAGATATGGAAATATAGTTGAAAATTGTATGAGAAAATGGTTAAGAAGATCTAGAAACTGGACTAACCTCGGAATGGCATGCTTACACTGTCATAAGGTCGATCAATTAAGAAAGGACTGTAGAGACCAAGTGATAGAGACAAGCACTTTTGCAAATGGAAATACTATTGAAGACATCACAAGAATGAGAAATCAAATGTGGAGGAGAGCTTCAAACAATGATAATGCTAGACCAAACATTACAGTTGGTGATGCCTCATCCAAGGGATTAGGTGATTCCACAACCCCCACTTAAGAAATAAAGTATGGAGCTGCACTCTACAAAGTTGTATTTTACATCAGTTCCTATGTTCATTGAGAATATTATAAATTATCATGAATGAAGATGCACTATGGTATTGCATGTTATGTTTTGTGAATATATTCTGGTTAGTTAATATAAACTGAGCATAAACTGTACATCAGTAAACATATGAAAGATAACCAAGTTGACACTATATACTGAGAATCATCGATAAACGTGTGGAAGACAACCGAGTTGACATTTTGTACTAAGTATTGTATACTCACCAAGCTAAATTCTTTAGTGTGTTAACCGAGCATCTCCACTTTGTCAATTGAGTGGAAGGTGAAACATTTAATGTATCACTTAGGTTATATTTTTCTATAAAAAAGGGCAAACATGAACTCATTCATTTACCCAACATTTAAGAGAAATTCACAATGACAACATTACAGAGTGATTCACATCACCTCCAAAGAAAATCCAAAATATTTCAAGCACTCATCGCGAACCTCCAGTGAGTATCTAGACCTATCGAGCTATCATGTTATTTACAAAGAAGCCCTAATTTACAAAAAATGGCAACCACTTCCCGAACCTCGAAGATCAAAATGGAAAAGGATAAGAAGTTTGTTCTTATCAAGAACTCAACCTATGAAGAACCTAACTACAAGTTCTTCCCTGAGGTTTCTGCTCAACCTGATGACAAGGGAGCATTTTCAAGTATCCTACCTAGGGTTTTTCTGGTCGAAGACATCCGAGCATACATTCACTACAAAGTTGTAGAGATTGGAGACGTTGAATTTTAAGAAGATTATCAGAAGCTATGCAAGGATGGAAACCTAAAGGATGAGTACAAACACATCAAAGTGAAAGGGTTAACCAATGCCCTACTGTTCCCAAAATAATTCAAAATAGAATGGATTCACATTGTGCTCAGCCGAGTGCATGACAATAAAATGTGATTAGATGAACCTAAACCAATCATGAAGGATGTGATTCATGCAGTAATAGGATACCCAATCACCAAGAAGATAAAATACCTAAGGCACCCTGGATGCCCAGAGATTGAAAAGCTAACATGAGCCGGATGGGACGACAAAGGACTGAAAGTGAATACAATCACCAACCCTGAGATGAAATTTGGTGCATATGTGATTGGATACAAGATCTTTCAAGAAAGAAGAATGAACAACATTGCTTGTGGAGCTGTTGAAACTGCATACAAGATAGTAAAGAAAGGTGTGCAACAAGACCTAGCCAAGCTACTGTTAAAAAAATTGGAAGAAAACATAAGAATGATTAGATCAACATGATCTAATACATGTAAGTTTGGTTCTCTATTAATGTGCACATCCTTTTACTTTCAGTACTTCTTTCCTTCAGTTGATAATGTCACTTGTGACACAAACCAACTAATCACAACACAAATTAGTGATTATATTAAATCACTAGGAGATAATTTCATTCTTCTATTAGATGCATACTTCAAAACATTTAAGGATAGGATGCAAAAGAGGATGAGAATCCATGCACATTTGGTGGAACAATACAAAGGTGAGATATGATTTTTAGTTAACACCGAAACTACACTCATCAAAAATGCCAACCTAAGAACAACATGGTTACCACCATTGGAATATGAAATTGACATAGATCAAGCTACATGAGCCATTGAAGCCCTACTAAATGAGCCAATTAACAAATCTATAAGTAGATTGGCACATATGAGGAAGCCAAGTCAAGAATAAAGACTAGCTCAGTAGTCAATAAAATAGGGAAGAAGGAAACTCAAATGGTGAAAACACTTAAGAAGAAACTCTCGATAATTCACAAAGAGTTAGAACAAACAACCAATATCACCAAGGAAAAATCACCAGTCGATGAAGGTACAAAGTTAAGTGACTCAAAGTCTATCAAATCAGATGTAGAGCCTCCAAAGGCCAAGAAAAAAAAAGTTACTGATGTAACAACTAAATCCAGGACATGAAGCAAAAAAACCAAGGAAGACTCACCACCATTAAAGAAAGGCATAGTGAAAACATATATGAAAAGAAAATCCTTAACCGAGCAACAAGCACCGAGACAATGAAAGAGATATGTAAGAGGAAGAGAGGATAAGGATGTGTATCATCGTAAAATAAAATCACTTTTATTTTGGACTATTTTAGCCCTCCAAGTAAGTGGTTTCAGGTCATGTCAAGCACCTTGAATGGGTCTTTGACTTGGATCTTCTTTTTCCCCTAATTCTGCCCTATTTTCCACTTTTCTCCTACCTTTTATAGCATTCTTCTCTCTGATTATGAGATTATTGACCTCAGGTTCAAAGTCAACCTTCTAGGTCAAGGTCGACCTCAACCCTAACCTAGGTCAGAGTCAACCTAGACCTTGACACAGGGTCAAAATTTCAGGATCCCAAAGTTTTTGGATGTCAGGGTTCGGAAAGAATTGTTTCCCGCTTTCGGGCTGGTTGTTTTGGGTTTTGAAGTAATGAATCTTGAAATTATATTTAATATAGGTCCAATTCTAGGGGTATAGGTCTAATGGGAATTTAATTCTCCTATATAGGACTCTCTAGAAGATTGTGCCCTAGATTTTTATATAAGGAAGCTTTCTCCTCTCATTTTCTCTAAGAGGCAAGACTAAAAAAAGACAAGCTAAGCTAAGAGGTGAGAATAAATTCCATCAATCCAAACTCTATGCATAATTTATTGAAGGAATCATTAAATTATTCAAGAATTTAAGCATTCAAGCATCCAATTCATCAAGGAGATCCATTGGTAGCCATTGAAGGATTCAAAGCTCTATGGAGCTCTCTTGTTGAAGATTTCTCCATCCACATCCATGCAAGCTTCTTCCTATTCCAAGATCCATTCAAGATTGGTGTTGAAGATATATAGGAAATTGATTTGAGACATCCTACATCCTACATTCTACATTCTACTTCTATTTGGCACATCCATACTTGTGGATCCAAGGATTTGAATCCGCCATAAGGGTTTCTATATAAGCAAGGTGAATTTGTTTATTTTATTTGTTTATTTATACAATTTCAATTATATTATAAGGTTAATTCAGAAATTGGGGTTTGACCAAGTCAAACCCCTCCCCCCAACAAACAACACCATTTTTCTTGCAGGTACCGGTACAAGACAACAGATTGAAGTGCAGATCCAAATACCCTTTTCGATAGACTTTTAGGATTTGGAAACATATTTTCTGTCAAAGTGTGCAGGTCAAGGTTGACATTCTATTTTGGGTCAAGATCAACATTCTATTATGGGTTAGGATCAACATTCTATTATGGGTCAAAATCAACATTTTCTTCTGGGTCAAGATCAACATTTTATTCTGGGTCAGGATTGACTTTCTGTTCTAGGTCAAGATTGACATTTTGTTTTGGTTGAAAGTTGACCTAAGCCAGATCTAGAAATTTTTTTTGGGTTTTTTAGATCTCACAGTTTCAGTTCAGGATTGCAAAAAGCAACAGTTTTTGAGACTGTCTGATAAGGTTTTCAACAAATTCTTTTTTGGAGGTATGTATTTTATTCCAATATCCTTTGCAAACATTTCCATATCTGCATTCCTTATGATAACAATTAAATGTAAGTGGTTAATAGAGACATAGGGTATCTTTTATGTGAAAATTCCCATTGCTCTAAACCCTATCCCTATTTCCCATCTTACAAGATGATACTGTAGAAGCTGAAATAGAACAGAGGATCCAAGTAGAAAAGGCCAAAATACCAAAGAGAATTGATGAAATTGTAGAGTCAATCATCAATACAGGCAGTATATCACATCATAAGATTAGACAATGGGTAAATCTGTCTATCAAGGATCAGAATAAAATAGAAGAAGCAATCATTAAGATGATGGTAGCATACAAATATGTACCTCTACAATTTGGCACTCATATTCGAAATAAGTTACAAGATAAATATCAGCAAGGTGGACATATGCATTGCACATGGAAAAATAGACAAGAGAAAGAATCTTAGTTAATTTCATGCCTGATTCCACAATTGAAGAAATTGAATCAGCAATGCAGGAACATGCAAAGACATTTTCTACAAAAGCAAGAGCATACAAGGTATTGCAGAACAAGCTCAAAGATATTATCATTGATAGCAATAAGATTTGGACACAAATCTTTAATCCACTAGCGTAGGTACTAGCTCTAACCGAGACTTATCACACCAAGGAGAAGGAGGCCACACCAAGCCTCGAGCACATTTTCATCATTGACACTGATGATGTCAATCCTATTGATTTGACAACAGAGGTAAGTAAGGCCATGGATGATATTCCTCAAATGTTGCAATCATTAGGGGAAACACAAGACATCACTATAAAAGATATAACTCATGTTGATTCTTATGATAATGTCAAGGCTGATGAAGATGTCAATATTTCCATGAAGCAAACAAAGGAAAATGACACTACTAATGTTGCACAGACACAAATGCTAGGTAATATTCCTTTATTGATACAAGCTATCAATATAATAACTCAAGCAAAGGAGAAAAAACCTGATCCTAAAACAAACAAACCAATGAAAAAAGGTGATGAACAAGGGGAAGAGATAGATAAAAATGGAGAGGATAAACTGAGTGATGCACCCACCGAAGACAGTGGAAAGGAAGAAAAGGTTGCAGACCAAGAAAAGGTTGATGTAGAGACATCTACAACTGACCAAAAGGTACTGACCAAGCAACCTGACCAAGGCACCACACCTCCAAAGAAATGAATGACAAAAAACAAGAAACAAAAGAATCTTTCTATCATTCCTCATTCCCCTACATCAAGCAACATTCCGAAGAAGAAGAAGACCAAGAAAAGTAAAGCCCCTGTTACACTTGATGAGATAATACTAGACATACCTGATTACGATCCAAGAACACTTTATCCCAAGTCATTGAAAAGGTATGGGGAGCTATGTAAAAGGAAATTACAACATGACAAGCTACGAATATAAAACAATAATAGTCAATTCCAGGAAACAACAAAGAAAATTCTATTGAAAATCATTCCTAACACACAGATTGATCAAAATGCACCCATCATTGATCAACTAACAGTTTTGACCGAGGTAATCACACAACAAAATGTAGATGCTGAGAAGGTCATTGAGGAAAGAGCAGAAGAAAAGTATCACTATAAGCTCATAGAGAAAATAAGCCAAGAAGTGGCAGTAAATAAGGTGAAATTTTTGAACTGGTAACTACACTAGATCTTGTTATTTCAGAACTAGTTACCTTAGTTCAAAAGTTATGTACAATTGAAAACTTCACCACCGAGTAGGATGCACAAATAGATAAGTTGAATGAAGATCTAAAAGATAGTGCACAAAGTCTTTCAACCAAACCAAATGCATTCTAATTGCATTATGAAAATCTAGTTGAATCAAAATGGTTAAGACTTGAGATACAAAAGGCCGAAAGAAAAACCAGAGATGAAGTAACCAAGCTGCAAATCTTGTTACTACCAAATCTCACATTGCTGATGACACATATGACTATGGAAAAGACCCTAGAGCACCTGAAGGAGAAAATATGATGGCAGACATCAAGCAATCTCATAAGCACATTCTTGACAAGCTATAAATTATACATCTTTGTCATTAATTTCAAAAAAGGGGGAAAATGCACATGTACATTACATTGTAAAGGGAGAAACATGTACATACATTGTATCTACATACTGAGAGCATGCACATAGGGGGATTCATTGTATAAGTAAAGAACTTGGTATATATATTGTACATATCAATTTTTTATACTAATGCCAAAGGGGGAGATTTATAATCCTTAAAGGATCAGAAGTTGTCATTAGTATTCAAGCAGACAGTTTTGGTCGGTCGGTCACCATTCACCAAGAAACAACATTCACCGAGTGACAGTTATCACCGAGCGAAGTGTTAACCGAGAAAAGTAGTCACCAAAACATTTTTAACACTGAGTGGACTATATTAACTGAGCAGAGACATCACAGAGCACTAGTCTAATGGAGAGACAATTTTAACACTGAGAAAAGAGGATCTGAACTACAGGTCAGCTAAAGCACTTTAGTTTTTAAAATAGCTTCTTTCTTAGCTGGACAACTGTTTCTTGTAGATCAAGAAAAGAGTAAATGATGGATTTAATTAGTTTAACTGATTGTATTATTGCAAACTAGGAGACCAAGGTCAAGTAGTTAACCTTAGATCTTAGAGTTATTCAAGAAAAGTGTGAAACCTAATTAGGTCAAAACATTGTATAAATAGATGTATAATCAATCAAGAACATGATGATTGTAGCCGCACAAGGACATCTATGGATTAGACAAAGGTTTTCATGCAAAAGGACAAAAAAATAAGAATTTAGTTATGAAGAACTACATTCAAGGCTACTGAGCAGAACAGTGGTATTATTCATCACATTAGGTGATATAAAATTTTGTGAACCTAATGGATCTGTAATTAGAAATTCAAGATTTCAGGCTATCAAGTCATCTATATTTTTGTCTACTCTCTAAAAATTGTAGCAAACAGAAAAAAACCTTCAAGAAGGTAGACTCAAAAGTCTTTATGTAAATCTCTTAACCGAGTGCACCCATACATTGTGTTGCTAAAATCTCTTAACCGGGTAGACTTAAAAAGTATAACATGTTACTCCTAACAGGGTAAGATCATAAGAATTGATCACAACTTGTAGCCCTAACAGGAACCTTCCATTTTGTAGATAGTGAAGTTTTGTGGGTTTCATCCCCACTACATTTTTTACCTTCTAACAAGGGTTTTTGCATTACCAAATACTTGTTTCATGTGTCAATAAGTTTCACGAATGTTTCAATGTTTGTTTTCATACATTTACATTTAAGCTATGATATTACATGCATGAAGTATAAAATCTACAATGGTTGGTTATGCAAGAAATGGTTACTAAAGGTTAATTGATAAAAATTTTAAGGGTACTGATTCACCCCTCCCCTCTCAGTACACACACTTCTATTATTCCAACATGATAATGTATAGGTAACACTTTTGAAATGGACAGTAAAGTTGATATTCTTGTTATGAGGTACAAGATGGTCTAGTGAACTCACAAGAATGTTAGAAAGAACCCGAGACACAAAAGGAAGAGGAACTAGTAAGCAAAAGTACCAGTTAGGCTATGAAAAATGATACAGAAGTGAAATGTTCTACTATTGAGAAGCAACTAGAAAAAGACAAGGAAAAGGAGGCTATAGAAGTTGACTTTATAGGGAAGGAAGTACAAGAGGAAGACATTGTTGAAAAGGAACAGAGTGTAGACAAGACCACTACTCTAGTAAATTCCAAGTTACAAACTGATAGGATATAAAAATTAATGAACAAATTGATTTCATTACAATGAGACCTGGGGAGATCATTGATATTTTTTTTTGCACTCAAGTCAAAGGAAGAGAAAAAGATAATGCAACAAGATGCAGGTAATTCTTACTTCTCGAGACTTATTTTCAGAACTATTGAGCACTATTAAATATGATGAAAAATATAGAACTATAGACCAGTTAGATCATTTGTTCACTGCAACCGGTGAAGAGTTGAATATTTTAGAGGATACAATTGTGTTGAGGTCAGAGAAAGCTTATGAGAAGAAGAATTCAGAAAAGCTAGCTTAGTCAATGATTACTAACAACAAAACACTCATAGTTGTTATGAATCAAATTAAGAGTGCATTTACTGAAGGTACTAAGATTTTTAATTTTATTTTTGATTTTTCCCAATTTTTAAAGGATTCAAAAATATAAAAGAGTGAAGCTCGGCATGAGCTTAGGCTACTTATTGCCAATTTTGATTCTTGTACTGAATCCGCTACTGCATTTGGTGGGAAAGTGAGAAACATCAATAACAAGTTGTGAGCCAATCAAAATGAGCAAGAGAAGATGATTTCTAACTGAGTGGAATTACAAATTCTATTGATTTCAAAGTTGGAAGTTTTACAAAAAGGTGTGAAGGAAGTAGGGAAATATTTTTCATCTCTAGATGCTTGCACTTTTGATGGACTTGAGGAATTAGCATTTTTCTAAGTGGACAGATTTCATCTGTGGAGGTTCTACTAAAAAATTGGAACAGTGATATGCAGAATTTGAAGTTTAATTTCTCATATGTCTTTATTAGAATGTAACTAGATGTTACTACTCTTATGTTAATAAAATTTGAAACTTTTTTTCAAACCTTTGTCATTGTTGTCAAAGGGGGAGAAATTGTAATGCATTTACTTAAGCTAAAATTTGGTTAAGTTCATTTTGTAATGGTTAAGGGGAGTATTATACATGATTATAATTCCTATGGGGAGTTTTTGAGCTTACACATTTTTAATTCACAATAGCTGATATCTGAATTAGTTTACTGCAAATGCAATGTAATGTATTTTTATTTCTACTGTAGATTAGACACTTAAACAAATTTCAAGTTTATTTTTCTAAGTGTTTCCATCAATACCAAATGGGGAGATTGTTGGCATTTGGTGAAGATGATCTGAGTGTTAATCATGATAATTTATTTTGGTGTTTTCATTCATGGAAACATGATGGATAGGAGGAAAGAGATCAGTCATACCAATGGTGCTGAAGATCTAAGTGAAGAAATGAATAAGTGTGCAGTCAACTGGGCATAAGACAAAATGCTAGGAATAGTTGATCGGATCTAGCATTGGAGATCGAGTTAAAGTGTGTGATCATGCATATAACATCTACATATGTATATCTACCTACATCTATGATTGCAGCAACTAGTTTTAATATTTGAGAAATTTATTGAGGATTCAAGTGGACTGACAGGATGAACATGAGACAGTTAGAACAAGTTTGGTTAGATCAGTTCCCCAGTCTATTTAATATTTTTTAATGATTGTTTGTGACTCGATTGATGTTGTGTTGACTTTATTGGGTTGACCAATGTATTTTTGCAGGATCAAATTTAAGTTTTAAGTCAGTGGGTAAAATGTTGTAAGTTAAGAGGTTGACTGTGATAAAGTTGTTATAAAAGAAGGATGAATTTTTGAATTAAAGTTAATGTGGTGATGTTGAGAAGGTGCGATAAGATTTTTTTGTTTGTTTGAAGGTTTTGGATGCTTAAGGAAGAACTATGAGAATAACTGAAGAGGATGTGTTAGACAGGAAGGTCATTTTTGGATCAATTATTCTTGGTTCTATCTCAAGGCAAACCCTAACAGGTTTGCCAAGTAAAATCCTTTAACTGGGTCACTCCTAACAGGGTGAGAAACATATTTAATAGGATATGAAGTGTAAATCCTCTAACAAGGTGACTCTTAGAAGGTTGAAATATCTTAGAAGAGTAGTCTTTAATGGGACTTGTTAGCTTCTAACTGAGCTAAAATACTCTTAACCCGGTATACCCCTAACAAGGTTTTTGTAATTTCTCCTAACATGGAAGATTTATTTGGTGCACTAGTGAAATTTTTGGATACCATTTTGTAGACACCTAATTTTGGTCAAGCAAAATCAAGCAAAAAAAAAAAAGTGAGCAATCAAGCAAAAATTATGAATTAATTGAAAATCAAAGCCTTTCAATTAATTAAAACAAAAAGATCAATTAATTATACAAATAATTTTAATCAATTAATTGTATAGTTAAATGAAATTAAATCCAACTCCTTCAAGGGTGCACATGGCTAAAATCAATCAATTAAATTAATTAATTAATTCTTATTTATTCTCAACCACCACATGAGATAAAATTAAGTCAACCAATGAGAATGAATGAATGAGCTCACATGGATCACTCAAGAGGCTTTTCTATCTCAACCATCCAATTTTTCTATGCTATCTTGATCATCCATTTTGTCCCAATATTTGAAACCATTAACCTAACTCACCTCTAATCATGGTTAACCTAAATCTACCCCCTACCCTTGGGAAATCCTTTAAATAGCATGCATTTTAAAAGAAAATTATCATTTAGAACATACTTACTATAGGAAATTCATCTCATAAGCATAGAGTTTCATTGTTGAATTTGCATAATAGTGGTCTTAATTGAAGCATTTTAGTATAATTGAGCTAAAATAGGGAATAATCACATCATTTAGATCCACATTTTCTCATTCTACGACTGTTTCTAATGGATGCTAAGATGAGAGCATTTAATTAGCACTTCTAGATAGAGAGCCATGAGATGCTCCGTGTATATGTTTTCAATTCAATTAGCTTAAACTGTGCTATTTCAAAGTTGAATTGATGATGTTTAAAACCAATCTCATGAAGATATATTTTTTATATAAACAAATGGCACCCACCGTGGGGCCGAATGCCTCATACTAACATTTTTATGAGTTTTTGGTGTCTTTGAATGACTTTGTTTTGCAGATTTTCAAACTTTGTAGGTGAAGTGACACATTTACAAAGTTAAATAGCACATATGAAGTAAAGTTTGAAGCCTTTTCTGAGGAAATGGTGTGTACAGTGAATTCTGACACTTTGAAAAGATCTCTAAATGCCTTTACACAATTAAATAGTGTGTGCAAGCTAAATCCTTACATCTTTACTAGAGAAGTGACGCGTGATAGGATTCTTCTGACTTCTATCTTATTTCTTTTAGCACATTTAATAATGGAATTAACGCTCTGTAACATTTAAATAGCACTCTGTCTAAAGAAATAAGGCTTTTAAACTTTTCTGTAGCGCGTAGAGAGTTTTTGATAGCGCATAGGTATTGTTAAAATAATGTGTAGTCACTTTTAAAATATCACATAGTCACTGTTAAAATAACGCGTAGTACTGGCTTTAAATTCTGCAAATTAAATTTAAATTCTATAGATTAAATGATCATTTTCTGTTATTTTACATATGTTAATCCATAGGAAGGTGTGGAAAGTAGGATATTACAAGAAGTTGAAGGAAAAAAAGAAAACAAAAGGTGGAATGCATTGAAGGTGGCTATGAACTATGACAAAGAATTTAAATGGAATGTGAACATGCATAGATATTGGCGTATAGTTGAGCTTTACCAAGCTTCTTACAATATCTCACATTCTGATTTGGATAATACGCCTTATAATGTTCCTATTTGATCTTAATTTATCTCATTTTAATAAAGTTGAGCAACTTTTCTTTCAATCTGGATTTCCTCACTTTTCTTGGAGTGTGTTGGACTAACATTTGTGAAGGGAATGCAAAGGAGCTTGAACGATTGCCGCTAGGTGAGTGTCAAAAAGAAAATAAACAAAATCAAAAATTTTCCTAGCTTTTCTAGCATGGAAAAAAGGTAAGGTATTAATCCCTTTTCAATTGCCTAACTTGTGGCAAGTCAAAGTTGAAATATAGCTTTAATTAAAAGAGTGAATTCGAGTCACAAATTAAAGTATTAGGCATATGCTCTTCACTTTCTTAAGTGAATGAGAATGCCAAACATGCTAAATTTGAGATGAGAAGGAGCTAAGAAATGAACCAAGCATAAATTTAAGCATCCTTACTTGTGGATGAAAAGTGTTAGGTATATTCTCTTCACCCTTTTGGGTGAATCAAAAATCCAAAATCACTTTGAATCCCTTTAGAATAAGGGGCTAGGAATGAATCTTTTTAATTATGTTTGGAATTGAATAAGTAGTAGGGATATGCTCTTCACCTTTTAAGTAAATATAACTCCATGACCTACCTATTCTTTTCATTTATTTCTTTACATGAACATGCTAGAACTATAGTGGGCCTTCCTCCCAAGATTTTCCTTTTTGAGGACGGTGAGAGGGAATGACCCAAAGTGTGAAACAAGATTAAGCCAACCTATTCCACCCACTTCAAAAAAAACCTCTTTAAGTTGAAAAAATTAGAGGGAAAAATATCAAATGCCTGGACTCATAGGGTTAATAGCCTTAATCGCGCATCATGACTACGTAACCCTTGTATGATTTGTTTGATGTTTTTGTGTGGAATTATTATTAAAACCTGGTTAATTTAGCTATCCCTACCCTTTTAGAGCCACTCTAAAAGCCAAATCTTACGATAGGTAGCTTTCTTGGACGACTTTGTTGTGAAGGTCCATGGAAACGATCGAGAATATACACTTTGTGTTTAGGATTGAGGGTCAAGACAAGTATTTTTCTGGTTGTTGTGGTTGATAATTCATGTTTACAAACATAGATCATCCATTCAAATCTGATAAACAATTTAATTTTTTTAAAAATCAATCAACCAGTGATCAAAACAGTGAAGCAATAGTTTCCCATAAATATTTTTCTGCGAATGAAATATCCCGTAACGGTTTTGAACAATTTATTAGCGTGTCTGAGAAAAATTTCAACACTTTTGAACACTGAAATAGTGTGTAAAAAAGTTTTCTGACGCTTTTAAACTGTTAATTAACGCACCTAAATAGTCAACCAGTGCATAGTAGTTTTCCAACGAGCACGTACTAGTATTTATGTAGCGTGTACAAGATTTGTTTTAGCATGAACAAACTGAGATATCAAAATAGTGTGTATCTCCTAGGTCTGTCAGAGAATTTTGAGATCATTTTTGGATACCCTTTTTGGAGTACTCCCTACCTAGTTGAGAAGATAGATCAAATCCTTGCAAAATCAAGGTGTCAAGAAACAATTAAAAGGATTATTGATCAAAGGTATGTTATCTTCAAAACATTGAATTCTTTTTAATGTTGGTCTTTACCAGATATCATCACATCAAGATAGCCTTACAAGAAGATGGAAGTTGTGTTAGACAAGAAATACCCTATTTGGATGAAACACCCTACCACGTATTTCCAAAAGAAGTTGAACCTAAAATAATCGCATTTTCCTATGGGTATACCAATCCTAAACTCATTAATAATGTTAATAAAGCCAAAAATTCCTATAATAACAAGCATGATGAGGGAAACAATGATGGAAACAATAATCAGAATAATAATCAAGGAAGAAACAACGCCAATAATGGAGGAAATAATGGAAATTGTGGAAGAAATAGGGACCATCAAGATGAAGAAGCCACCAAAGAGATAGTAAATGAGATGGCACAAAATCCTCTTTTCATGAAAGTGATGGAAAAATTGCTAGAAAGAGATAGGGAGAAGTATTTCTTTGACCTAGCCCAAGAAGGAGTAAATCTCCCCCTAATTATGACATGTCCATCTTGAAGAAGGATGAAGAGGAAGAAAATCCAATGGAAATAATGAACAAACAATTCAAGATTTTCCAAATGTAGTTGGATAACATGAAAAAAATGGTTGACCCAAAACAGTTCTCAATTGAAGCTATATGCTCGTTACCATTTGATAAAAGTTTTAATTATGGTACCCTTCCCTCCTAATGTGGTCTTCTTGTAATATGATAAATATGAGGGAGCATCTGACCCACAAGATCATCTAAGGGAGTTTTGTGCATTAAGCCTGAAGTTTATGCATGATACTACTTATCTAAAGTGATTATTTCCAAGAAGCCTTGGAGGACCAGTGATGGAATGGTTCTCAAAATTTCCCTTGAGAATTAGAGCATTTGAGGAGTTAGCATCCAAGTTTTTGACTCACTAATCTTATAACATCAAACATGAAGTCACCATGATAAACTTGTGTAACACCAAATAAAGAGAAGGAGAAGCATTCTTGGTTTTCCTACAAAGGTGGAGCGTGGTATTTGCCTGATATCCTATGAGTGTCCCATAAAAAGAAAAGATAGATATCTTTATGAATAGTTTTAACATGGAAATAAACTATCGATTATGACTCCAATTTCCACCAACCTTTGCACAGATTATTGAAAATGAGGTTCCCATAGAGGAAGTATTGGTAAAAAATGGAGAGATCAAGATTTATAAGGAAAATAAGAGTTCTACTAACAATCACAATAATTCCAACAACAATAATCGGGCCCCTGCTAACAACAATAAATTTTGGTTCAAGAACACCAACAAGGGTCTTGTTAGTGATGGAGTTATTGAAGAAAATAATTTAAAAGATACTGCTTTCAATCTCACAAGAGGATCTAACCAAGCTAATAATATAAAAAAATCAGCAAAGATCTCGTTCAACAACAACAAATTTTCAAACAATCAAGAGGCTAACAAACCAAAACCTTTCTTTATTCTATCACCAAGAAGGAAATTCACACCCTTGGGTGAACCTCTTGAGAATTCTTTGAGAACTCTTATTGCTAATAAATTTATTCTTCTACCGGAATCAAGACCTCATGAACAACAAATCAAACTTCCATGGTGGAATGAAACTCATAATTGCAAATATCATCGAAATAAAGGACATAAAAAAATGAGTGCATGAGGTTAAAACATGTGGTGCAAGACTTAATAAACAATGGTGTGATCAAAGTGGAAGGGCCTCAAAAAAATGAAGATCATGTGGCCTTTAAATATCCCTTTTTTCAATCATGAGAAGGGGGAATCTTCGAATTCCAACCAAAACAACAAAAGAGGAAATGATAAAGTCAAATTTTCACATATCTATGATAAAGTTATCAATTCCTTGCCGGGACATGAGAACACTATCAATGTCATTATCGTAAAATATTAACCATCAAAACTGGCCAAAAAAAAAGATCAACCATCAAAGGAGACCACTCATATTGTTACTAGGGGGTAAGCATCAAAGATAACCTTACAAGGAAATACTCCTAATAATACTTTCCCTAACCAATCATCTTCTTCTCAAAGGCAATACAATCTTGTGGATCAATTGCAAAAGACACCCGCACAAATCTCAATCCTTGAATTGTTAAAAATTTCCCCTAATCATAAGGAGATTTTAGAAAGGGCTATTGTGGAAACCACCATTCCTACTAATTTAGATGTTGATATATTTTAAAACATGGTTGGTCATCTCATTTCACCTCATTGTTTATCTTTTTCCAAATAGGATGATTTGTCCGTCAACCATCCCCAAAATCTCCCACTGCATATAGAAGTGTTGATACATAAACTTCGTGTGAAAAGAGTCCTCATTGATGGTGGATTTGCGTTAAACATTTGTACATTTAGTCTAGTAAAAGACCTAGGGTTCTGTGAAGGGGTCATTGATCCAAAGAATAAGATTACCATTAAGGCCTATGATGACAAGGAAAGGTCTTCTAAAGGAATGTTAGATTTTCCCATCCAAGTGGGCACAATTCAAAAAGATATTGTTTTCCAAGATCTTGACATGGAATTAACTTACAATATCTTTCTAGAGAGGCCGTGGATCCATGAAATGTAAACTCCACCTTAAACATACCACCAATGTATTGAGTTCCCATACATGGGGTAGGAAATCAAATAAGTGGAGACTCAAATCCCTTCCAATATTGTAACATTATCAAACCTGTGAATCAGTCATTCATTCCACACAATAGTGAAGGGACTACATAAAGTTCTTCTAAAGAAGAAATTCAAGGAAATGACCCACATAATAGTGAAGGGGCTACATAAAGTGCTACTAATAAATCAATTCTAGAAAATATTTCTAGCTCAACATTGGTTGCTAACTCAAGTCAAAATAAAGCAAACTCATCTACATCAACTTAGGGTAAAGTGAAAGTTATTTTTTTAGATGAAGGTATCAAGAATACTAATGGGAGTGTTTCACATAAAAATGAGGAAAATTCAAAATTCTCTATGGTTGCAAATTAAGGAGTCCAAGAAACACATTATCGAAAGATGGATAGGTTAATAAAGAATTTTGAAAAATAGTGTAGAATTAAACAAAAAGGGGTAGGGGAATACTCCATATCATTTTTTGATTTATCTAACTCCCCTAAATCATAGAGGAAACCATCTAGTGATCATTCAAATGAGAAATATAATTCACATTTTGTAAGAGCTATTGATTCCTCGTCTATGGGAGAATAGGATAATGAAGTTTAGAAGTGGCTCTACAAAGATGAGGAGGCTTCAAGTTCTCATACAAAAAGGGTTCATAATGTTAGTATCCAAACACATCAATATGGAAAGGGTTACCAAATCATGAAAAAATGGGGTACAAAGGAAGAGGACCTTTTAGCGTAATAAATAAAGGGTTATTGGAACCTATAAAACCCGCATGGAGGTCTAGTGAGGAAAAATAAGGGATAGGATACCATGAACAACTTGAAATGATCAAAAGAACTCCCATAAATCCTATGATCACATCCATATGATAGATTCAGAAAGTATAGATTATTCCTTCAAATATGAATGGGATTCATTGTCTGAGGATTCTTTTCAAGACAAAGAGGTCGATGTGGGTCATTATTTTGTTCCTTTATCTACTCAAATCAAAGAGTCAACGTTATTCCAAGGATCAAGTTCTAATCAAGGGCCTAACATTCCTCAAGAATCACATTCAAGGGAGGAATCAAGTGGAAATCATTGGAAGGGTGAACCATGGGTACCTTCGTGGGTAGGAAAATCTAATATTAGGTTTAACCCACAATATTTTTATCCTCAAGAAACCAAAGAGGATTTGAGTGAGGAATATTTTGATCCATTTTTTATGGAACATCTTGAGAAAGCCCATATTATAGACTTAAGTGATACAATGTAATAACCCCATAACATAACCATGTCCTTGAATCCTGTGGATACAAATTTACCCAATGAGCCTTTATCCCTTATGATTCCTGAGATAATTTATTGGGACCTAACCGATCCAAATAATATACTTTCCTTCTCAAATGACCATTCAATGGCCCTATACCTAAATATGGTTGTACCCTCTTTCACCAATGAATTTGATCAAAGCACAAAAATTGAAGCAATAGGTCAATCTCTTAGTCCAAAAGAAATAAAGAAAAATAAAATATAAAAAATCAAATGTTCTAGTGGTGAAAACCACAATGTGGCAGTGCTAGACCCCCAAAAAAGTAAAAATAAAGGACTTTTCTGAAGGTGAAAACCCAATTGTAGCACCTAAGGAAGAGAGATTGGACACTATACTAGAACATGATGAGGAAAGGTCTCCTATATTTATTCAACCCATGGAGAAGGTAAACATTGGCACCGAATCATAACCAAAGTTCATACACCTTGCAACTTCATTAACTCTAGGAGAAAGACAAGGTTTCATTAAATTCTTCATGGAAAATCAAGTAAATTTTGCATGGTCTTATGTGGATATCCCAGGGCTAGATCCAAGTTTCATTATATATCATTTAAATGCAAGACCAGGGGCTAAGATGGTTAAACAAAAGCTAAGAAAGATGCATCCTCACATAGCCTTGATAGTCAAAGAAGAATTGGAGAAATTATTGAAAGTTGGTTTCATAAGGGTTAAATATTATGTTGAATAGATATCCAATATTGTACCAGTTTTAAAACATGATAAGTCAATTAGAGTGTTCATGGATTTCTTAGATCTCAATTTAGCATGCCCAAAGGATGACTTTCCATTAGCAAGCATTGATGCTATAATGGATTTGACAGTCAGACATTCTTTTCTCTCCCTTATGGATGGGTTCAGTGGACATAATCAAATCAAAATAGCACTAGAAGATCAAGAGAAAACATATTTTACTTGTTCTTGGGGTACTTTTTGTTGGAAAGTCATGCCCTTCGGCCTTAAAAATACTGGAGCAACCTATCAAAGGGAAATGACCACAATCTTTCATGACATGATGCATAAGTTTGTTGAAGATTATATGGATGAAATTCTAGCCAAATCACATGCAAGGAAAGATCACTTACCATTCTTGGAGAAGATTTCCACAAAGCTAGAGAAATTTAAGGTAAGGTTAAATCCAAAAAAGTGTGCATTTGGGGTACAATCTTGAAAAATGTTGGGTTACATAGTTTCTGAAAAAGGGAATAGAAGTAGATCCTAAGAAGGTCCAAGCTATCATGGAGATGGAAGTGCTAAAATATATAATCCAAATGAGTTCACTACAAGGAAATTTTCAATTCATGAGGAGATTTATATCCCAAATAGTCAAAAAATGTCATTCCTTTACTCATCTACAAAGACATAATTTTCAAGTGGGACACACAATGTGATGAAGCCTTCTACTTATTGAAGAAATACTTGATGAATCCACCTATAATAATGTCACCTATTAAAGACAAACCAATACTCTTGTACATTTCAGCAAATAATCTCTCTTTCGGGGTACTACTAGCTCAAGAGGATCAATATGGAAAAGAAAAGGCTATTTATTACCTTAGCAGAACCTTGGTCAAATATGAATGGGATTCGTTGTTTGAGGATTCTTGTCAAGACAAAGAGGTTGATGTGGTTCATGCTTTTGTTCATTTATCTACTCAAATTAGAAAGTCAAGGGTATTCCAAGGATCGAGTTCTAATCAAGGGCTTAACATTCCTCAAGAATCATATTCAAGGGAGGAACCAAGTGGAACTCATTGGGAGGGTGAAAAATGGGTACCTTATATTGATCTCTAAGTTTTCTTTGTCTATTAGTGTCCCACACTTTGTTATATTCAAGGCAGGTTGGTTGGTCATCACTCTAACCAAGCCATCTCACTAAGTCCAAGACCGAGAAGTAGTTACTGTCGAGCAAGTCAGAGGTTTGTGAGACTGAGAAGTAGTTATTTCCAAGAAAGTATGAGGTTGTTGAGTACTCAATGGATGCTAATAAGAATGATTTTCTAGTTGCATAGAAGAGTTAGTGCCAAGCAAAAGCATATAGTTATGTCAAGCGACACAGTATTGACCAAGCACCAGTGTTTGGTTATGTCGAGTAAAATAGATTCAATGGTTTACAACTCAAGTAACTCTTCATCTTTATAATGTACAAGAGGGTCTGTACTCTATTTTTTTTCCCCTTATCTTCTTTCTTGATTTCAAAAATTATCTTCCATATCTTTGTTGCGGCCTGCACAACATCTTCTATTTTCTTTCTTGAGATTTGAAAAGTCCTAAAACTTGGAGTGTAATTACTCTCATACTAAGTCATAGCATCTTTTGCCTCTTTAATAGTTATAGTAGGCATGAATTGCTTCAAGGTTTGCATTCTGATGCCCTTTTCAATATGAACTACATTGTACCAGTGAATGGTGATTTCCTTGAGAAGGTCTTCAGTCATATGGCTTTTCAGTTCAGATGGATCATACTTCCATCTCGCCATTTTCTCTACTAATGCATCCTCAATCATATTCTTCTCATCTTTGGTTCTGGAAGCATACTTCAATGATTTGAGAGATCCCATACCACTACCCCCTTTCAAATCTTCAATCCTTTTCTCAAAGGTAGGTGGTAACTTTTTGAATATGACTGTATCTTCTTATTCATCTTCTTTAGGCATTCTTAGTTTTCTTATGGATCTAGTGAAAGTAGGGGTAGAGGCCTTTGGTGTTTTCTTGGGGGCTATCCTCTTCTTTGTAGGAGGCTCTGCTTCTACCTCTTGTTCTTCTTTCTCAGATTCACCATCTACTATCTTTATATCCTCGCCTTTGCTTTAAGTGATTGAAGGAGGAGAGTCATAAGAATTTCCATATTTCTTTCCAATCTTCTCAATTCTCTTGCTTCCTCTCTTCAAGATCTTAGGAAGGGAAAAAAATATGAACATAAAAGAATATGCATACCAAGAGTGAACCAAAATTACACATATTGGTCTTGGATGCATGGATCCTCTCCACTTTTTTTCTCAATTGGATGAGCTACAACTTGGCAAGGTTGAATGAAAGATTGTTCTTGACCACTTTGTATGCCAATTCCACAACCTCACATGGTACACTTTTTAGTCGGCTTGGACTATATATATTTTGTGCAATCACATGAACACCAAACTTCAATTCCATGTCTATGGCTCCATTCAATTTCATGCCTCTTCCATCCCACTTGGCAAGAGTCTTCTTGGCTAGGTCATCCCGGGGTTGGGTTTTGGTTGCCTTGGATTTGTCAAGCATTGGGTACCCTGTCACATGGTGTACCATTGTCTTAGTGATCTTGACTAGTTGCTCCAACCAGAGATGCATGTCATGAACATGACTCAAAACAAATCTAATCCACTTTATCTAAAAGTTCTGTTACATATGCAAAATGTGGGTTAAACCCTTAAATTCAAGGTGTTTGTGTTCCGGCTTCAGAGTACCGTCTACACAAATTTTTTCATATGCTTGATTCATCTCCAGTGTGGCTAGTTGTTGAATGGTGCAACGATAGAAAGCTTGGATGTTTTTAATCAATGGTACCTTGGGAGGAATTTGTGAATGGCCTCCCATTGGATCTATCTCTTCTACAATTGTTGGATGAAGCTTAAACTTTGGCAGTTCGTAGACAACATTCCTCACTAACATCTCATATACCTTCTTAAACTTACTACTGGATGAAGATGCCATAATGCTCAGAGGATTGATAAATCTTCGCTGCAACTAAATCTTTCAAACAAAAATTTTCTCTGAGATCTCTATTAGCTCTTAATCACTCTATAAAGTGTAAACAATAACCCTTTGATTTCACCATTTATGAGAAATTTCATCATATATTTTCATTAAATGCTCTGTAAATGGTAATTGAGATAGCTCAGGTAGTTCTCCTAGGCTTTCTAAGAAGCTCAGCGAAGACTAACCTTTACATCTTTGAAACCATACAACCTGACTTAACTCGGTTAAGCCTGAGTAACTCGGATGTAACTGAGATCCTGACTCAGTTAGAACCATAATGTGTCCTAGTGCATCAATATGCAGATTTGGACTTGCTAGAATATCTGGAATTGGTGTATGATGGCTTGTATGCATAGTTCCAGTTGTCTCTTTGCATATTTTTTTAGAGATGGTGGATCCACCCAACTCACTGTTTTGGTTGCCATTCAATCCTTCATTGTTTTGGTCTGAATTCTTAGGAGACTTCCTTACCCACTGCTGAGTCATCTATGTTATGATTTTAGAAACTTTTGCATTGCCTTTCTCTAAACCAGTATCCACTTTTTCTTTGTTCATGCAATTCTTTCTTAGATGACCGAGTTGTTTACACACATAACATCTCTTAGTAGGATTCCTTTTTCTGAGATGAGTCTTTGCACAATTTGCACCAATATGACCATACTTACCATAATGAAAACATCTGCTCCATGTGTTGTAATCCCAATGAAAAATTTCTTTAGCTAGTTGTTCAGCAAGGTTCCAATTCTTAGTTCTGCACTTGGAAGACTTATGACCTTGTTTGTTATAATTGAAACATTTTCCTTAAAACTTAGGTTTCTTAGTGCATTCACTTACCCTATGTCCATGTTTGTTTCACCTATAGAATTTACCATTAAAATTTGACTTTCCATTACTCCAAGACTTATTTTTTGTGTGCCCTAACTTACCATAATAATTACATGTAGGTTTCTTGTTCTATTGAGCTCCTTGTTGTGAGGATTCACCTTGTTCAGTATAGCCTAATCCAGTCTGTCCATGATGTCTGAATTGAGTTTTCTCTGTCAAATAATCCATGCTTACCTATGAATTCATCATACTCTCATTAGTTTTATTTTCAATATTGAGATCATTCTACAGTCTTTCATTTTCAGTCCTTAGATTGATAACTTATTGATTTGAACTATTGAGTTGATTTATCATATTTGCTTGCTGAAGTGACAAATGATGGATTTCATTTTCTTTTTTCTCTAATATTGTACTTAGCAATATTTTATCTTCTTGTTCCATTTCTCTGTCATTTTCTTCTTGGTTCTTTTGTTACATGACTTCACATATTCTGACTAAATGAATTTCTTATTCTCTCTTCAAATTTTTGACTTCTTCATGTAAATTGAGATTATTTACAAGTAGGTCTTCAATGGTTGCATCTGCTTCTTTAGAACTTCTTTCCTTGCATAAATCTTCAATTCTTTCTTCTATGTAATTTTTATCATTCATTTGCATTGCTAAATCTTTTATTCTTTCAGGGAATGAGAGAGTTGCTCCTTGAGTTTTCTGATTTGACCCATGGCCACTTGTAGATGTAGCTTTTCATTTTCAATGGCTTTCTCTAGTCTATATATTTCCATTTCCTTTGATCTTTTCTCAAGCTGTTAAAATTATGATAAGAGAACCCTTAGCTCTGATACCAATTGTTTGAAATATATTGAGGCTAGGTGACTGAGAGGGAGGGGGGGTGAATCAGGAACCAATAAAATGTATTCACTTTTATCCTTTATTAGATTGACTAATCTAATTGCATGCATGAAACATAAAATAAATAAACATCCACAACACTTGACACAATATTTGGTTACCCAGAAACCTTCCAAATAGAAAGTAAATCTGGGGTGGGGATGGTACCCACAAGATTTAGTACTGCAGTATTAATTTATCATGTTAAAGCTTAAAATTGACCACTTCTAATGGCCTACCTGGTTAGGAGCAATAAAGATTGTTAGGTCCACCTTGTGAAAGGATTTGTACAATACAATTAAGTATGCAACTCTGTTAGGAGATTTGAAAATGACTGTTAAGTCCACCTAGTTAAAGGATTTTGCTGATACACCTGTTAGGATGAACTAATGGATGAATTTATATGCAACTCTAATTTTATGAATGAGATCCTTTGATATAATACAGATCACCTGAATGTGATAGACGAGTATCTGGTGTTCCTTTTACTATTTGTAGCCTTCTAATCAAACTGTCACTTCATGTTCGCATATCTTACTTCTGCTATAATTTCTATATACATAAATTTGGATATATAAAGTGTCTTACATATATATCTTATCCAAATCAATTACCTTCATAAGTCAGCTTCCATGATATAAATTAATATCAAACAATAAGAACTAAGTCGGCCCAATACCGATACTAAGGTCCAGTAATCCACTCAGGTGATGTACTGACACTCAGGAAATATGTTGACACTCGGGTGACATATTAATCCCTGGCACTTAGGCTACACTGGGTGATCGGGTCACATTGATCACTCAGAGCTGGTATGAAACTCGGGTAATACTAGTGACTCGAGTGATATTGATTCCCACTATCTTCTTGGTGGGCACTGCAACTGTTTGAGCTACATTGCAACTGCTCGGGTTGCACTTCAAGCTGTTGGCTCGGTCAACACTGTAATCATATAAGTGACTAAGTGTTTTGGCACTAATTGACAACATTTCTTTCCACAAGATCTAAAAAAGTAGAATGGATATAAATTAGATTGAGAGATCGGTTAAGAGTTGGAAAGAGGAGATCCGTTATCAACATTTGTAGTGCAGACTTAAGAATCAGGTACTGATACATTCTAGCAAGTGAATCAGGGTAAATCTCTTAATAGAGCGATCCTAATAGGCCTTTGTAAATCTCTTAACCGAGTGCTTACTTTTTTGTAAGTTTAAATCCTTTAACAAGGTAGATTGTACGAGTTTGAAAGATCTTAATAGGGTAGACCCCTCACAGGGTAGATCATTAGAAGTGATCAAAAATTTGTAGCCCTAACAGGCACACTTTATTACTGTAGTAGTGAAGATTTGTGGGTGTCATCCCCACCTTAGTTTTACCTTCAAGGGTTTCTTGATTACCAAAATCTTTATGTTATGTGTTCATAATTAGAAGTTAAATCTTTTACAACATTTCAGTTTATTTTTATGAATACATGGTTGAATCATTTTGTTAAGAATTGGTAGAAGTTTAATAGATCTAATTCACCCCACTCTCAGTTATTGCTTTCCCATATTAGACTTCCAACACCTTTGTGGGTAGGAAAACCTAAATTTAGGTTTAACCCCCAATATTTTTATCCTCAAGAAACCCAAGAGGATTCGAGTGAGGAAGATTTTGATCCAATTTCTATGGAACATCTTGAGAAAGCCCATATTTTAGACTTAAGAGATACAATGTATG
The DNA here is from genome assembly GCA_018584345.1 of Thuja plicata. Lineage (NCBI taxonomy): Eukaryota > Viridiplantae > Streptophyta > Pinopsida > Cupressales > Cupressaceae > Thuja > Thuja plicata. Next base: position 481,802 of record MU226908.1, read on the forward strand.
AACCCCATAACAGAGTCATGTCCTTGAATCTCGTGGATAAAAATTTACCCACTGAGAATTTATCCCTTATACATCCCGAGATAATTTATTGAGACCTAACCAAGACAAATGGTATACTCTCCTTCTCAAATGACCATTCACTGACCCTATACCTAAATGCAATTGAACCCTCTTTCACCAATGAATTTGATCAAAGCACAAAAAATGGAAGAAAGTGGTCAATCTTTAGTCCAAAAGAAAACATAAAAATTAAATGGTGTAGTGGTGAAAACCACAATGTGGCAGTTCTAGACCCAAAAAAGTAAAAATAAATGACATTTTCGAAGGTGAAAACCCAATTGTGGCACCTAAGGAAGAGATATTTGATACTCTACCAGATCATGATGAGGAAAGGTCTCCTATATTTATTGAACCCATGGAGAAGGTAAACATTGGAACTGAATCAGAACCAAAGTTCATACACCTTGGAACTTCATTGACTCTAGCAGAAAGGCAAGATTTCATTAAATTATTCACAGAAAAGAAAGTCAATTTTGCATGGTCTTATGTAGATATGCCAAGGCTAGATCCAAGTTTCATTATGCATCATTTAAATGTAAGACCAAGGGCTAAGATGGTTACACTAAAGCTAAGAAAGATGCATCCTCACATAGCCTTTCTAGTCAAAGTAGAATTGGAGAAATTTTTGAAGGTTGGTTTCATTAGGGTTATAGCTTATGCTGAATGGATATCCAATATTGTACCATTTTCAAAACATGATAAGTCAATTAGAGTGTGCACGGATTTCCAAGATCTCAATTTAGCATGCCCAAAGGATGAATTTCCATTACCAAGCATTGGTGTTATAGTGGATTTGACAGCGGGACATTCTATGTTCTACCTTCTGGATGAGTTTACTGGATATAATAAAATAAAAATAGCACCATAAGATTGAGAGAAAACAAATTTTATATGTGCTTTGGGTAATTTTTTTGGAACGTCACGCCCTTCGGCCTTAAAAATGTTGGAGAAACCTATCAAAGGGTGATGACCACAATCCTTCATGACATGATGCATAAGTTTCTTGAAGATTATGTAGATGAAATTCTAGCCAAATAACATGCAAGGAAAGATCACCTACCAATATTGGAGAATATTCTTACAAGGCTAGAAAAATTTAAATTTAGGTTAAATCCCAAAAAGTGTTCATTTGGGGTACAATCTGGAAAATTGTTGGGTTACATAGTTTCTAAAAAAGGCATAGAAGTAGATCCTGAGAAGGTACAAGCTATGATGGAGATGGAAGTTCTAAAAAATATAAGCCAAATGAGGTCACTACAAGGAAGGTTGCAATCCATAAGTTGTTTTATATCCCAGTTAACGAAAAAGTGTCATTCCTTTACTCAACTTCTACACAAGGACATAATTTTCAAGTGAGACACAATGTGATGAAGTCTTCTCCTTATTGAAGAAATACTTGATGAATCCACCTATACGCATGCCACCTTTTAAAGACAAGCCATTACTCTTGTACATTTTAGCAACATATCACTCTTTGGGGGTACTACTGGCTCAAGAGGGTGAATATGGAAAAGAAAAAGCTATTTATTACCTTAGAAGAACCTTGGTCAAATATGAGCTCAATTATAGTTTCATTGAAAGAGTATGCCTAGAATTGGTTTTTTCTTCCCAAAAACTACATCATTATATGTTGGTGCACAAGGTTAAGCTCATTTCTAAGATTGATCCTTTAAAATATCTACTTAGCAAAACAACTTTCACAGGGAGATTAGCAAAATGGGTGATGGTATTGAGTGAATTTGATATAGAATATGTGGATAGAAAATCCATCAAAGGACAATTTATAGTGGATCAGTTGGTAGAGTCTCCTCTATTGGTTGATCATCCTATTCAAGTTGAATATCCAGATTAAAAAATAATCAATGTTGAGGCAAAAATATGGAAACTCTAATTTGACGGATCATACATGCAACATGACTTGGGGGCAGGCATTCTCTTAATTACACCTCAAGGATACACAATTCCAAAGTCATATAAAATTATTTTTCCATGCATGAATAATATTGATGAGTTTGAAGCCCTATTAATAGGCATGAAAATGGATTTGGAATGGAAAGTAACAGAATTGCAAGTTTATGGTGATTCTCAACAATGATGAATATCAAAAAAAGGATGACATGTTGATGCCTTATAAGACGATGATAGATAGCTAGAAAGAGTAAATTTTTATTACTTTTGAGAAAATACCAAGGGACCAAAACAAAGCAATAGATGCTATGGCAACCTTAGCCTCTCTTGTTCAAGTACCCGAACAAAATGCTAGATATGAATTCTTGGTGGAAGAGTTGTTGAAACCCATATTTGACCTTCCCGACTCCCAAATCATATGCTTATTAATTGGAAATGACTCACCATGGTATGGAAATATCTTTACTTACCTAAAAGACTGAAAATTACCCTAAGACCAAACCCACAACCAAAAAGTACATTTTGTACGCCAAGCTTCCCGATATACCATTATTGCCACCACATTGTATCACTAAAGTCTTGACGGAACTCTTCTTAAGTGTCTAGAGGAAGAGGAATAAAAATTATCCTTACGATATGTTCATGAGGGAATATGTGGGTCTCATTCAAGTGGGTTAAACTTAGCTAATAAAAAAATTCAAATAGGGTACTTTTGGCCAACTCTAGAAAAAGATGCTTGTTAGTTTCTGAAAATATATCAGAAATGCCAATATCATGGGGATATGATTCATGTACCAACACAAGAGCTACATCCAATGACTACACCTTTTCCCTTTTATCAATGGGGATTTGATTTAATCAAGATTATTAATCCACCTTCATCCAACGGTCATAAATACATCATAACTGTTACATAATATTTCAAAAAATGGGTAGAAGTTGTGCATTTTTGCAATGGGGAAACAAATTTCAATGTTTATCTTAAATCACATCATTTGTAGATATGATATTCCTCATGATATAATAATAGATAATGGAAAATAGTTTAAAAGAAAGGATTTGGGTGAACTATGAGAGAAATTTCATATTGTACATCATTCCTCTTCAATCTATTATCCTCAAGGAAATGGTCAAGCTGAGGAAACAAACAAGAACATACTTAAGATTTTGAAGAGAACAGTTGATAATTCAGGAAGGAATTGGCATGTTCTACTAAACTTGACATTATGAGCATATAGGACAAGCATAAGAAAACCTATAGGTGCAACACCTTTCTCATTGGTTTATGGAACAGAAGTTGTTTTACCTTTAGAGGTTGAGATTTCATCTTTAAGAGTATCCTTACATGGTTTGATAACAGATGAAGATTATAGGGTTTCTAGGCTTCAACATCTTGAGCTACTAGAGGAACATCAAACACATGCATATGAACATCTTAAGGTTTATCAAGCTAGAATGTCAAGGAGCTACAACAAAAAGATAAAACCTAGAGTGTTTCAAATTGGCGACTTAGTATTAAGAGAAAACCCTAAGAATCGGGTAGAAAGAGAGAAGAAAGGGAAATGGTAACAAAATTGGTTGAGACCCTTCATTATCACATCTTCCTTTGGAATGAGGACTTACAAATTAGCTGATTGCGATGGGATGAATTGCAATAACTTATCAATAACATCCACTTAAAGAGGTTTTATACCTAAGTCAGATGAAAGTGTATAGGATGAAAGAGTATCATAAGAGAGAGTATCAGATGAGAAAAAGAATCATTCAAATATGGATCTTGAAAAAATTGTTATTTTGGTAAAAACCTGGCAAACAGGGACCTTGGTAATAAAATAAAATAAAAAATAAAAAATAAAAAATGATAAAAAAATGCAAAAAAGATAAAAAGTGCCTTGGTGAAAACCTAGCAATAGGCGCCTTGGTAGAAAAAAAAGTAAAAAGAGAAAAAGAGCAATAAATTCTAATGGTGAAAACTTTTGTAAACAGGTGCTATTTGACCCTAAAGTCTTTCCTATTTGCATTGTCCATTTACATTTTCCATTACCATTGTATATACCCTTGCATCCATCATTTGTGCATAGGCATAATAATTTATCTTAGCTACATTTTTCATATCTTGAGCTTTTGTCATACTTTGGAAGTCTTTCCCAAGTTTGACATTTTCCTATCCACCTCGAGGCAATAGTTGAAATCAAAGATTTCATCAAGCATGAAACAATTCAAATGAATAAATGCATCAAAGCATGGAACTTGATCTTTGACCTTGGATTCATCATCTCTTGTCACATTAATCCTTGAATTTCATTGACTTATTATTATCAGGATTAAAAAATACAAACCAACAGATGAAAATGGATGAAGATCTATTTGAAACAAGGATACAACACTAGCACTAAAGTTTGATAGGATACTTGATTTTATAGTCATGTCTTTCTAGCCAATCAATGATGTTTCGAATAGATCATAAATAATGAAAGCATGACATTTTTTTTATTCCTATGTGACTATTTTAAGGTTGATTCATCAAAGTATGCAAACTCATCTAAAGACATGATCATCAAAGAGTCATTGAGGAAATTTTCTATTGAGGGGATTAAATCTTTGTCTATTTACTCAAAAGGATACTTTGGTCATTTATATTTCCCATATCTCAATGCCAAAATCCACTTGCAATATTGAAACTGATGAAAATAGTATTCATACTCTCATAGTTTGGAAGTCTAACTAGTGAGGGCTATGCTGATTTCATGATTGAAATCCGAAGATAGAAGTATTCATATCATCATGGTTTATTAAATCTCATCAGTGGTGATTGTATGTGCTAGAGGTAGAGAAAATCTTGATGATGAAAATTAATCCATGCATTCTTATACAAAAGTGACAGTTAGTTGCATTCATGTTGACACCATCACAATTCTCTTTTAAATCAATAATATTTGACTTTATTAAAAAAACAATGCATATCATTATTAATTATTCTCATAAAACAATTCATTAAGCTGCATTTCAACCATTAAGGTGCATTCATCGATTAAGATGCATTTTCATATAAGTCTTATTACATTAGAAAATACAAAAATATTAAGTACAATGCATTTATCATTTAGTTTCATTGCACACAATGCATAATTCCATCAACAATAACATGAAGATCATTAAATAAAATCATCATCATACATTTTTCATCCATCTAAAGTATATTTTACATAAGACAATTCATCGACAACATGTAAAGTAAATGCATATAGCCATATAGAAATGCATTCATATATCATCAAAAACTAAAATTCTAACATATGATGACATCATAATGAGAACATGAAATCAAAAGTAGGAGAATTTATCATAAGAGACAATCAAATTTCCATGAAATCTATATCAAGGCACATCAAAAAAGATACATCAATTCTTGATCAAATGAAATACATCATGGTGCATAATCATACAAAGATGGAATAATCATATTGTCAACTAGGGGATCCATCTATCCCACCTGTACCACCTATTCCATATGTGTCTCTACCAGCTGAACTACCTGGATCTGTCTAAGGTACCTAACTAGTGGTAGATGTACTAGGACTTTGTGCCATAGATGCCATGAAACTCTACATCATATTAGAAAACCAATCCATTCGAATACTAATTCTTGTCATACCATCTTGTAAAACCCTAACATCCCAAGTCAAAGTATCTGGTACTTGAGGAGTAACAGGAATCTGTGGAGCCACTAGAGCCTGTGGAGTCACTAGAATATGAGCAACATGTCTAGCATGAGTTATATGTACCTTCCTGGCTACTCTTTTCCTCTGTTGACCCCAAACTAGTAGTGTAACCTAAGGAAGAGCCCTAACACCAATCCCTCCACCTCTCATCTGAACTCCTCCACCCCTCATCCTCACTCTCCCATCTACCTATAGCTCCACCTCTCTTTTGGACTATTTTTCTCTATGCTCCACCACCTTTCCCACTAATCCCTCCAACATAATCATCATCTGAGTGATCATCAATGTCAGGCATAGGCTCACTAGGATTTGTGTACCTGGGGAATCGATGTTGAGCAAACCACTATGTATAATCAGTTGTCATGTCGGATTCAACTACATGATCTTTCATATCCCAACCAATATGTGGAATCTTTTATATCTCATCACAAGCATAATGGTACTCTACCTTTTCTCCCCACATAGATCTCTCTACCTGTACCCATGCATACAAAGCCAAACCCTGTGGTATATCCTGAGTACGATCAAACTTTCATAGGACTCTGTAAAAGAAAAACCTCTCAATAATCAAAGGATTCCAACCTATCATCCATCATGAAATGAAAATTAATGGTAACTCCATATCATCCTCTCACTAGGAATTGCATCCTAGGTATGGTCAGAATACAAACTGATCCATGTCATTAAGCTCCCTTGTATAGGTAACCATAAGGCCACTTGGGATCTCTGACTCTAGCAACAATGGGTCTCATCATAGGAATATTCTCCCATGTCCACAACTATAATAAAATAGCACCATATCAATCAACCATGTGGTGTATATCATGGTACAACTATGCCAGTACACATAATCCCCAATCAAACCTCCAAGCATCTGCAATCATGTCCTCTAAAATCCTGCCCCAGCCAATGGAAAATACATGCCCTCGATGATCAGGAAGTAAGAATCTGCCGATCAATGAGCCCAACACTACAGGAAGTAGAGGGAATAAAAAAAACTATACCCAAGGAATTCTCTCATCACCAATAGTGGGATCACCAAAGATGCATTTTCATGTTGCACCATCATATGCCTGATTGTAATATACAAGATCACTCCATGTAGGGATCCTAAAGAATCTATACACATCCTCTGGGGAAAATTTCATCTTACCCATCAGAAAATCGAAGGTATTATGGTCTGAGTGCAAATTCTCAGCCATAGCGGTCGGTAAACCATGGTTCACACGAAACTGAGGCATCTTCAGCAAGAAAGATAAACTACATCGACCAATGACTCACCACTCCTGGGAAGACAACTGATTAGCCATGTCAAGAGGCCAAGGAGATAATCTATGGATACACAACTTCTGGAACCAAACCTGCTTTTAAATCAAGTGAAATCACATTAGTATCATCATCTAAATGGATCATTACAAGTAAATCAAGTTATCCTATCATCCTATCGCTCACCTAGAGCACATCAAATTTTTTCCTAACTCTATATTGTGAGGATGGAAACATCAGTAGTCATATCAACCAATTAGGATTGAAATCACATAACATTCATCAAAATGATCAAATTAATATCACAACACTTGTCTTTCATCACAATCTTAGGCCATATTTATCACTCAATCGATCAGACCTTCCGACAAATTAGATTACCTATTTAATCAGGTTTATTTCATCAAACTAGCTTACACATTATGTTACCTTATTGTACGTGCTACAAAGTACATGTGTTATTTCATCTATCACTAAGCGCTATTAAAAACATCAAACGTGCTACAACATGTTGTACACACTATTTCTTTTAGCACGCACTATTTAAACTACCATACATACTAAAAGAATTATTGATTTGCACTAGGGTTTGCTAAGCGTTACTAAATCAATCCTACATGCTAAAACTTACGTAGGACTATCATTTATAAGCACTATTTCACACTACTCTACACGTTATTTCCCTATGCGGATGCACTAAAATACGTTCCTACGCTCTATTCAAATCATTCTACTTGTTATTTCTTTAAAAATAGAAAAACCTAAAAGTTTAACGTCTAAAAATTCAAAAAATGTTGTAATTCATCAAATTGATCAACGAAGAAGGATTCATATACTCATCGAAGGTCTGTAATTTTCTAGATGCTGGAATTTGCGCCCTTGCTTGTACCTATGCTCTTGAATCAGGATCACCATCGCGATCAAGTCATTCAGTCCAATTAGAGTTTAAGAGGGTAAAAAGTTAAATTAAATAGTGAAAATGACCTATATACCCCTATATATACCTTTTTGACCTAACGGAAGGGTATTTTAACCTTTATGGTATCGAAAGGGTTGAAAATTCATTAACTGGGGCATTTTCAGATATCACATTATCAGAAATCAAATCATAATTGAGATCTATCATGTAATTTTTTATCAAAATTTTTGAGGTCAATTTTACTTTCATTTCTGAGGGGGCAAGATATCATCAGGATAGGAAATCAACGAATCAAATCTGGGGCAAAATTTTTTTTCAAATCATCATTAGTGGGGCATCTCAACCAGGTTGTTTTTCACATCAGGTGTTCATATTAGATTCTTCATCAGATCAGTGGCATCAGCGAATTAGTCATTAAGATCTGATCAGACATCAATTAATCAAGCATCTAACATTCTTTGAACCAAGACACTTCACAAATTGATTCAAAGAGGAGCATTTGTAGACACCTAATTTTGGTCAAGCAAAATCAAGCAAAAAAACAAAGTGAGCAATCAAGCAAAAATAATGAATTAATTGAATATCAAAGCCTTTGGATTAATTAAATCAAAATGATCAATTAATTATACAATTTATTTTAATCAATTAATTGTATAGTTAAATCAAATTAAATACAACCCCTTCAACGGTGCACATGGATAAAATAAATCAATTAAATCAATTAATTAATCCTCATTTATTCTCAACCACCACATGGGACAAAATTAAATCAGCCAATGAGAATGAAGGAATGATCTCACATGGATCGCTCAAGAGGCTTTTCTATCTCAACCATCCAATTTTTCTTTTCTATCTTGACCATCCATTTTGTCCCAATATTTGAAACCATTAACCTAACTCACCTCTAATCATGGTTAACCTAACTCGACCCCTACCCTTGGTAAATCCTTTAAACAACATGCATTTTAAGAGAAAATTACCACTTTACATTGGTCATTTAGAGCATCCTTATTTTACGAAATTCATCTCATAAGCATAGAGTTTCATTGTTGAATTTGCATAATAGTGGTCATAATTGAAGCATTTTAGTATAATTGAGCTAAAATACGGAATAATCACATCATTTAGATTCATATTTTCTCATTCTAGGACTGTCACTAATGGATGCTAAGCTTAGAGCATTTAATTATCACTTCTAGATGGAGAGCCATGAGATGCTCCTTGTCTATGTTTTCAATTCAATTAGCTTAAATTGCGTTATTTCAAAGTTGAATAGATGATGTTTCAAACCAATCTCATGAAGATATATTTTTCATATATACACATTCAACGTGTTGTTTTCTCCCTTTAACAAGGGTTTCCATGGGAAATATCTTGAGTCTTTTGTCTACTTTGTGTGAATGGTTTATGTTATATGCTTCTAAATTGTATTTACTTTTGCATGCTGGATCTTGTGGAAGATATTTAAGTATTATTTCAGATTTGTGCTTCCAACTAATGTCTGAAAAATAGCTTGATTATTTTTCCTTCTCTTGTTATCAACTACTTTAGATTGTTGGCCAATTTCTTGAGGCCTCATGTAAACAAGAGCTGCCTCCTTCACTTTGGGCTCTGTAAAACCCAGGTGTTAACCTTAGAAACTCTAAGTAGAACTACAATACTTTTGTAGTTGGGTTTATATTATTAGATATTGTCTTATACTTATCAATCATAACAACATACAGTGTATATCTAAATTGTCTCTATCCTGATATATCTTTCATTTTGCATTTTTAATTCTAAGATTTGGTGCCATACTATCCTAAAACAACTATAAAGCATCAAGAAAATAATGATTTATTAAAATTATGGTTACCAAGACTTAACAAAAATTAGACCACTACCTTATCCATTGGGTAGAGTCTAATATTCAACTAATATCACAAGTTTGTATTTATTATTTGAAAACTAAAGCCTATGTTGAGTATTCAACACATCACGCCATTAAATCATGATTTACTTATATCACTATTTTCCTTAGACTGATCTTGCAATTCGTAGTAAGTGTTTAATTTCTTTCTCAAAGGAAATATTTAATTTTCCCACAGCCAAAATCTTATTTTATTCTAATCACACATTCACAATAAGATTCATGAAGATGAATTGATCCATTTTGAACATAAATACTATTTTAACCAAAGAAGAACATAATAGGAGACAAATTCATTGTGAATTTTTATTAATATTTATAAAATACAAAATTTACTAAATAGTTCAAACACAAGGCTCCATTAACACCTGACTACAATCTATTACTAAAATGAAAAAAATTAGTATAGAACATCCCTAAATTTCATAACCCTTAATCAAAACAACCATGATTCCCTTTATATAAAAATAGAGCAGAACAAGCTATCGGCTGTCAAAAGTTGTTAAGATGTGATCTGTTTATAATGGAATATGATCTAAAGCATCGTTTGAAAAACTTAACAAAATGAAAAGAACCATCCACACTTGCAAAATTCTTTGCACATAAAACTATACTGCATCATGTTGAATGACACCTACAGAAAAAAAAACAACAACAGTAGAATGACTCGACACCAAGTTGTTGCAAAATATGACGAAGAAGAGAAAAACAAGGAGTACACCAGGTATTTTGTAAACATTTCCAATTATCAACACATCACTACTCAAAATAGATGACTCATATTTCCATCTTGACACTTTGCATGCAGAAATAGAATTACTCTCAATGTCCCTTTTCTTTATCTCTAGTCGGGCCTACAACAAGTGTCATGGGCCAATTAAATTCCTTGATGTTACCTACCCTTTTATTGGATTATTTACCTTTTCCATCAACAATAACCCTAATATCATGGATAAACTAAGAAAATATGCCCTTAATAGAAATGAACCTATCAATGGCCTCATAATATATTTGTTCATTGAGAACATCACCATTTTCCATTTTACTAATGAACACCTCAATAATGCAATCATATTTTTGTAACCACTCGTCCAAATCCTTTAGTGCTGACTCATTGTTTAGAAAAGAGGGGATTGTCCATTGCTTCAATTATTTGAATATTCTAATTTTCTCCCTCATTATTCCTATTTTCCCTTCTAAGTATTTCACTTTGGATGCCAACAAGTCATACTTTTTACACAAGTCCCTGAATTATTAAGCAATTTTTAAGATGAACCTAGCCGTGGTCTTGAGGCCACAAATCTCCCTTTGTAGGAGCTTTATAACTTCACTTATTTCCCCAAGGTCCCTCAAAGATTTGTCATAATTTTTAACACTTTCATAAATATTTACAAAAGACAAAAAAACTTCAGGAAGATTATTACTAATACCTTTTATCAAATGGGAAAGGGTTTCCCTGACCATTGACTTGATTTTATATTTTTCCAAAATCTTTTCTTATGCCAATTCCACTTCCTTCTCTTCCAGTCTTGTATTAGCTTCCGTATTTTTTATTTTAAATTATCTATCTCATCATTATGGGAGGATGGTTCTTGTTTTTCCATATTCTTAGCAGCACCAGATTGTAGCATTTCTAATATTGTAGTCAATTGAGCATTATGGACCAAGACCCTTGTATAATTTGCATCCATTTCAACCCTTTCCTCAATATTATTTTGTAGTGGCCTCTCTTAAAGTTTGGTTGGATCCTTGGTGAGCATGGTGGTATGCATTGTGTAGGTGATTTCCTCATACGTTGAAGTATCCCTCAAGGTTCTGATCATAACACCATTACCTCCTTTTTCTTCTACATCAAATAGATGTTGGGGTATTTCTGTACTAGGATCACTAACCCATTGAACTAGTGCCTTCAATGTTGGATGGTACCTTGAACAAGTAAACCCTTTATCCTTTTCAAATTCTATAAAAACATTTGGTTTGGATACTATCTAATTTGATCTAAAAGGAACTCTCCTCTAGGTTCCATGTAGGAATCAACATAATCTCACTTTACTTAACTATTTTCCAAGCCTCATCTGGACTTAGATGACTTAAGTTAATATCAACTAAAGTTGTATTCTATGGTATTCCTTTTGATGGTTCCTTTACCTTTATCTATAAGACTTTAAACTTGGGTTTGTTTACAAATTCATCACCACTCATGAAAATTATGGCAACTATAGCCCTTTCATCCTTTTCTTCTTCCCCAGAGGGCTCATCTTTGTTAGGAATAAGGTGTCTCAACCTTGGATAATTCCTATTATTATTATTTTTTTTGTAAAATATATTTCTTGCAAATAATGTAATTAAGTGTGAGTGTACATGTCTAGTTGGCATGTTGATGTGTCACTCCACTTGATGTGTCAGCATCTTGAATTGTGTGTAAGGAGATCATGGATGAAATGGTTATGATGAATTCCTATGACACGTAAGAGCTATTTCTAGAAGATTCAATGATGGGTGAAGACATGCAATGACATGTGGCAACTGATAAAGTTGAGTACTGTACCCACAATCGTGGGGTTCGGGCTGAATGGTAAAACCCTAATATGACTATCTTTGGAAGTTGCCCTAAAAAGGAAAGCGCATGATATAAGCATTTTTTAGGGTTGCTGATAGATATAGGAAAAGAGTGTATTGTTGGTATGATCTGGTGCTACTAGATTAGTCTTTGTGTGTTGATTGTCTCTTGAAAGAACTTGCATTGCAAGTGTGTTGTAACCGTTGTGTTGAAGATAATACATTGTGCAAGTTTTGGAGTGTTGGGGTTTTTTACCGAAAGGTTTTCCCCAGGGTAAATCATTGTGTCATTCTCTA
>MU226908.1:498756-509850 GCA_018584345.1 Thuja plicata
TATTTGTTTTGTAAAATGTATTTCTTGCAAATAATGTAATTAAGTGTGAGTGTACATGTCTAGTTGGCATGTTGATGTGTCACTCCACTTGATGTGTCGGCATCTTGAATTGTGTGTAAGGAGATCAAGGCTGAAATGGTTATGAAAGATTCCTATGACATGTAAGAGCTATTTCTAGAAGATTCAATGATGGTTGAAGACATGCAATGACATGTGGCAACTGATAAAGTTGAGTACTGTACACTCTTCCACAATTGTGGGGTTCGGGGCAAATGGTAAAACCCTAATATGGCTATCTTTGGAAGTTGCCCTAAAAAGGAAAGCGCATGATATAAGCATTTTTTAGGGTTGTAGACAGATATAGGAAAAGAGTGTATTGTTGGTATGATCTGGTGCTACTGGATTAGTCTTTGTGTGTTGATTGTCTCCTGAAAGAACTTGCATTGCAAGTGTGTTGTAACCATTGTGTTGAAGATAATACATTGTGCAGGTTTTGGAGTGCTGGGGTTTTTTACCGAAAGGTTTTCCCCAAGGTAAATCATTGTGTCATTCTCTATTTTTTCTGTATGCATGGTATATGGCTGTAATATGATTGTTAAAGTAGTTAATGAATCTAAAATTGTAAGGATTTAAAAGAATTTGCACAATACTTTCCTTTAGAGATTAGCGTAGGAATTTGTTTCCGCACCCGAGTTTCCTTACAATCTTCATCATATGATTCATTAAATTTGACACCGAGATGATCACTCACAGGAAACTCTCTTGGGGGTGAAGAAAAAGGCTAATCCACCTCATTTTCACTTATGTTAAACTTGACCAATATATTGGACACCTTATGTTGTTCTTCTCCTATTTGAAGTTTTATCTTTGAGAACCAATTGTTGTCCTGGATCATTAGTGCCCTAAGGCAAGTTTTGAGGATCCTTTATTTCAATCTTTTCTCTTCATTGATAGATATCTTCAAATTTATTCAGCATCAACTCAATCCTTTTTACTGGATTTACTTCATATGGGTAATAAGTTGTAAATCCTGGATACCTTTTCCTCATTTCATCCTCAATCCTTACTAAGAATTCCCACTTCATTCGATGTTGGGTGATTGTAGCAGAATCCATGCAATTTCTAATGACATCCTCATTATGATCCAACTTGTGCAAATATAGCCCTCTCTTGACGTGGTCATGCTTCAACCAATGCATAAAATGTTTTGGATCATAGCTACTCTATTTACCAAGCTTCAAAGCATATATGGAAATAAAGAAATTTTACACCTCTTGTAAAGCATCATTCTCAACACTGAAATCCCAACACGTGATGAACTTTGGGAGGAAAGATCCCTTCCTCTCCTTTTTCAAATAAGTCTCATGGATCAAAAGGAACTAACATTTGAACTCTAAAAAAACAAGTCTAGGAGATACATAGTATGAAAAATGGTGAATGTCATGGGGACATCCATATACTCTAATCCATGTGTAATCTAAAAATAAAAACTAATCATCATAGTTGAATCTTCTAGTTTCATCAAGTCTTAATTCCTTGGGTCTCATTACGTCCATTAACTTGTGAGGCAACATTTCCATCACAACTCCCAACCATCCATAAACCTTCATGACAAAATGTTTATGGAAAATAAGATAATCAACCATAAGAATAGTCTTATCCCATAGGTAACCTCGTCTCTGCACTGGGGTCATTCTTCCTCTACCATTTAAGAATCTTAATCTCGATTCTCTTGACTATTAAAATTCATGTTGGAAAAACATTAAGTGGAAAATAAAAGATGAATACATGAATTTCACATCTAGAAGCTTACATTTGACCTCAATAAGGCCCTCATGAATCCTTTTAGAAATATAAGAGGAAAAATCATATTTGACATTCACATAGTTGTGTTGTATTCTCATTGCTATCAACATTATCCACACAATAACCCTATTAGCTGCATCCACTCTTGGGATCTAGAACAATGTATAATAGGTTGATTAAAAGTAGTACCCAAACTTATTCAACTCAAAGGGTTCCTTCTCAAATTGAAGGATGGGAATTTTCTCAAATATCAAATCCTTACATATGAAAAGGGACAACTCTCTCAACCTGTATGTTAACTTCTTGTTCTCATAATCTACTTCAATCTTCTCAGGTGAAATGCTTCTAGTGCAGATCTATACAAATCATTCTCTGATTTCTTGAGAAATTACATCCAGAATCACATGACTAGAAGTATTGTGCACAATTATGGATGAAGGATAATATTTGATAGCTAGATGTTTGATTAAATAAAATTAAACAAAGACCTCAGGTACTACTAGCTTCGTCGTATCTAATGACCATGATTTTCATTTAGGAATAGGATCATTCCTATTATTATAGAATTAAGAAAATATATTTCATCCCCTCTCATATATCTTTACACCTCTACATTATGCACAAATATCTATAAACAAATTTCCATCACTGTTGGTCATAGATGACCTAGGGAGGGTATTAATAAAATTAGTTTGAAATTATAATTTAATAGGGGTTTTAGATGGGGATTCAATATTATCCTCTGGAACCTGGGCATGCTGAGGAATCTTTTTAGGCACCACTATATGCTTGACATTCACAGGCTGAGAAACTAACTCACTAGCCTTCTTCTTTCTTGGTGTCTTGGCTTTATGTTCCTTAGGGTCAGATGTCTCTGTAGAATCATCCTTTCTCTTTCATTGAATTTTTTCTTTAATTGGTCACTTTTCATAAATAATTTCTTCCTCACCCTGAGGATTTTTTGTTTTGGTTGTAGTAATTATGGACATTGTGGGTTTTCTATGGGTTACCCCACCTCCGTAGACTGAAAAATCTCAGCATTTTCTTTTTTTACAACTACTTGGGGTTTATCTTTTTATTTCCTTCCTCTTGTATCTTTCCTACCCTTTCCCCTCCCCCTATATGAGGAACTCTCACTTGTCCTTTCCTTTCTCAGCATTATGGGTATAGAAACAATATAAATCCTAAAGGACTAAGCACTTCTACTTGTAAAAAAATATAAATTTCAACACCTTTGCAGGAAGGGAAACAAACTTGCAATTTCTTAGAATTTAGAAAGGAAGACACAAATAGTATTGGCTAATGCTTCACTAAAATCCACCGAAAAGCCTTTACAAATTCATAAATTTCTTTAAAAAACACTTATCCCAGCTTTTTCTTCTTGTAAGTGTTCAAATACAAAATGCAAATGGCTCTTCACAATTTATTTCACATACTTCTCTACAAATTTTCACTTTAATGGCAATTCTCCTTGAAGAAGTAGCCATGATTTCCTTTGAATGGAAATCGTTGATCATCTAAATTTGGCAAGGATCAAACAACATGAATATATTTGGCTTCCACCATGAAATTAATACAACTCTTGAAATGACATCCTACACATCTGTGTAACTAATTCATTCAATTCATTTCTCCTCGCAGAAATACGGGGCTCACAACTTTACATGCATTCTATCTCAAAATTCCCCTTCACTTCCACCATCAAACATTCCATTCATGCCTTCCACTCACAGAAACTTGGGGTGTCACTTAATTATTTTTAAAAGAGTAACATCATGTATCTATTGCAAAGATATGTGACTCTTAACATATATCACAAAAACACGAGGTCATTATAATTCATTATTGTTTTCATTTTGTTTCCATTCCTCCATGCCAAGGAATACTTCTATCAACATTACTTAGTGGAAACCAAGGGGATCCTTTCCTCTATAAATAAGTGCAGTTACTTTCTTTCCCTGCACTTCTGCATCACTTATAGTTGAATGTTCCTTTGGTCCAAGGAAACACGGGGTAAATTTGTTACTTCCTTTTGTTCAACCACCATGCGCTTCTGTTCTAATTTTTCACCTAGTTAACTTTATACCATGGACTAGAGGGACAAAATAGCATACCTCTAAGCAAGAGTAACCTTTTTTTTCTGTTGCACGACTTGACTCCTTTAACAATATGACACGGGAACACGGGCTAGCATTGGATATTTTCTTAAATCGGTAAATCTATGATGACGTAGGAAAAAAAGGGGTTGGCCCCCTATTGAGGTAAGACCCTTGTTTGGTAAATTTTACCAGCTAAGGAGGTAAACAGTGGATTATAACGAGACCAAATAAAAGAAAACAAAAGAATTCTATAGTTGGGCAAATTTTTAAATCAAAGACTCTTAATTAAACCTACAAATTTGACCATATTCACAACATAAATTTGGAGGTCCTAAAAACTTACTAGCCTATGTAATTAATGGTTTCCTTTCTCTCTCTCATCCATGATCCCATAAGCATAACACCCTTTTCTAGTTGGTTGCATCATACAGTCTTGTGTCATCTTTTATGTGTACTCTGGTTCTTTCCATGTGAGCACTTTTTATCTTGCAATAGCATTGAAAGTGTGATACTTGAAATTGAGACATTTGGTTCATCAAAATATCTTCAAGTAGTTGATTTGGAGCCTTTTTTTAGTACTAACCCCTTTGTTGTGTGTATTTTTATTTTTTTTCCTTTATTTTTTGTTTGTTTGTGTACCCTTGCACATGGTTGTATGAGTTATGATGCTTGGTTTGGGGGCTTGTTCCCTTTATATTAGTGATCTCTCTCTCTCTCTCTCTCTCTCTCTCTCTCTCTCTCTCTCTCTCTCTCTCTCTCTCTCTCTCCCCNTTTGTGCTCTCTCTCTCTCTCTCTCTCTCTCTCTCTCTCTCTCTCTCTCTCTCTCTCTCTCTCTCTCTCTCTCCTAATTTACCATGAGTACACATGTAGGACTCATACTCCTATTAAAGTGGGGGATAAATGTAGAATTTTAAATTGTATCCCTATGAAATTCCCTGCTTACATAGGCCTTATTTTAGAAACATTGTAGTCTCTAGCATCAGTTTTATCTTATATCAGTCTGATTTTGCATATATTTCTATCATCCTCTCTTCAAATACGACCTCTAGTCCCAATTTGGTTTTGTCTTGGGTGGACCAAGGAAATTCGGAGGACATGGGTGACTTGTTTCACCTTGTTCCCAAAAGTCACCACATTCCCATAGGTTTGGCTCCATATTTTAATTGTGTAATGATCATTTGGTTTTAGACGGGATTCATGGCCAGTATTAGCTTCCTTTTATTTTTACACCCTGAAATGATTAGGAGAAGGTATATAAGAAAGATACCCTCCCCCATTTTGGACATATCTAATTACATTTAAGATATCTCAACTACAATTTAGCATTTCAATTTGTAAGGTAAGAGATCAAGCATTCAAGGAATTTTGTCCCACCATATACTTCATTGTGGAAAGCTTCAAAAACCTTCATTGAAGCATATCTTTTATAACTACCTTTTATAACCTCATTATAGGTAATATTTTCTCTCTTTCTTGTATGCAAGAGAGGATGGGGAATGTGCGGGAAGAGATATAGATAGATCTAGAGAAGGACTACAATATGCAACTAATTTTGTCAGAGAATACTAGGAAAAGGTGAATAAATCACCCGTCAAGGACTAAGAAAACCAAGTTTCCCATATCCTCCCACTTTGGCCTGAAATTTAATTTGCAAGTCGGCCATAGTCTTTGGTTGCCATATATGGTGCCAAGATTTGTTTTCCAATTCGTAGTCTCTTGGTACATGTAGAAACCCACTCTTTCTTTCGATTTTACCCTATATTATGAATTTACATTTACATTTACATAGTCACATTCTTCACATATATAAGGATCATTGTATATGCCTAGTGCTTGAGCCTTCTTGAGCCTAGTGGATCACTTTCCTTCCAATATAAGAGATGAGATAGGCCTAAGCTTCCTAGTTTGTTCATTCAAGCTAGTCAACCCTATTTTCCACCTTACAATATATGTGTGTATATGTATATGTATATGTATATGTATATGTATATATATATATATATATATATATATATATATATATATATGTATGTATGTATGTATATATGTATATGTGTATGTATATGTATATGTATATGTATATGTATATGTATATGTATATGCGTATGCATATGCATATGCGTATGTGTATGTATATGTATATGTATATGTATATGTATATGTATACATGTATGTATATAACCATAAAAACAATTGAAACATTAACTATTAAAAGAATGAAGTTTCATACTTACCTGGGGTTTTACCCGAACCTTACATTTGTCCATTTGATCAGGTGGAGTCCTATATTTTCATACTGGAACCAATAGTTCTTCTTCTTTATATTTTTTATGAGAGAATTCACTGATTTTGCATCCAAGTCCTTTCTTATCTGTTGAAGATCTTTGAATATTCAATATTGCATCTAACTTCTCCAAGATGGATTTGACTCTTTCCTCTCTCTTCTTAGTTTCTTCTTGATTTTACTTGAGAGTCTTGACTTCTTGTTCCAAATTTTTGCATTCATCATATTTTCTCTTGATCACATTATTCAAATGTTTTTTGATCTTTTCATCTTCTTCACTTTTGGCTCTTAGATTTCTGATGGTTTCATTTTCTACCTTCAGTTCATTGCTTACTTCTGTGTGTTTTGTCTTGAACTTTCAGATCTTCTCTTTTAACTTTTAGATACAAACATTTTACATTAAAGATTTTATGATAAGACTTTGCTCTCATCTTCAACTAATTCAAAATATTCATAAATGAGAATAAACTCATTCTCATCCATGGTGGATGTAGGTGTAAAATGTTCAACCTCCTGGATCTCTTTGAGTGGTTAGACTCTTCCAAATGAACTAGCTCTAATACCAATTGTTGAACGTCCGATATATTGAGAGGGGGGGGGGGGGGAATCAATATACCCTNTATTGAGAGGGGGGGGGGGGTGAATCAATATACCCTTAAAAAATTTAAAACATTTAAGTAGTATCCACATAAAATATTTCACACTTTGTAGAAAATAATAGAAGGTAAATAACACAACAACACGTAACACTAGATATTTTCCATGGAAACCCAAGATGGGAACAACCATAGAGAGGTTTAACTCTCAAGTATTAAGTTACCAGTTAATTAATACAAAGGGTGGCCCACTACTAGTGTGGCTCAATGTCGGTTGGATCAATAGTGATTGGGCTCACTACCCTAAATAAAAAATGGAATGAAGTACATAATTGAACTAATAAGATTGCATCAAGGTATGCACAAACTATATTTGTCACTGAGGTTCTTAAATCCTTCTTTACCGGTAGTGAATCATCTATAATATTTCTCTATTTATATCAACAGTTAGCATATACAGATCATTACACATTCTCACACTAACATTACACATATATTAAATTTCTTAGATCACCAAATATATATATCATCATGAGTATGCCATCCTTCCATGTTGACAGAAGTAATCAGTTTCACCTGAGACCCAAAGATAAGACAATATGACTAAGTAAAACGTATAAATGCAGTTGATCATAAAAAACATTTCTTTCACATGATCATATAAAGGTTTAGACCAAAATATACATATCCCATGGTAAACTTGAGTAACTACCGCTAATACTATAAATGTTGTTGTTGATGAACTATAGAACCAGACCAAGAGATGTAACAGTAAAAAAGTTGTACCAAAATGCCTAGAGTGTTGTCATCAATGAAAACTGGAAAGTCGGGGAGATCTAACATACATATACATATACATAGTAAGGTGGGAAATTAATTTCATTGTGGAATGCATGATATTTATATTAAGTTTTTGTAATTATTGTAAAGATCTGAAAATGTTTTTACATAACCTCCTCTCAAGGTTAGTGTAGGAACTTGTTTTTCTACCTTAATATATTTAGAAATAGTAGTCTAAAGAATACCAAAATTAAGTGATGAAACTTCTCAAAAACATGATTTGCCCTTGATGGAAGGGTGTAAACATTAGCCAAAGGAACATAACCATTGGTATTAAAATGAGAAAAAAATTACACTCATGATGTATGATCCACTACACCTATATCTATGATATCTCTAGTATCCATATCTCTAATGCAAACATAATCAGAAGTGAACTCAACTATTTTACCTTATGAATTATGAGTAATTTTATATATTGAACAGAGATCAAAGGTCAATGAGGGTACACAAAGAACACTATTGAAAAATTCCTTTTTTGTATCAATAAATTATTTTCTACAAACCTTAATGTATGTATTGTTTGTAATATCTCCAACTAGGACTTTACTTGATTTACCATAAAATTCCCAATTAGAATTTGGATTGCACTTGGGAATGAAAATTTAACTTAGTCTTTATAATGTTCCATACTGGGAAGAAGTAATATATAACTCATATCTTTCTAATCCTATTTTGATGAGTACCAAGATTTATCTTATAATATCTTGTTCTTTATTTCTCATGATGACAACCCACTATATCCTTCTTCTCCCATGCCACAATGAGTGGAGAAGTCCACCTCCTTATATGATGTGTTGGGCCTCTTTTTAAGGGACACATCCCATTTCCTTTAGCTATTAATTGCACCGCTTGGGGTATCACTAAGATTTGTAATATTATTGATTCTTTTATAAACTAATAGTTATGGTAATCATTGGTGATTCCATAATCATCGAGTCTTCATAATATGCTCATCTTAATAAATTCTATAATTGATAACATGAGGTGGTCATTACTTATTCATCACCATTTACTAATTCTTAGAAGGATTAAAACTAGAATACTTAATCATCCATGTGTAGTCATTTATTATCATCGGTGTCCATGATCACAGATAACTTAATTATCATGATACCATTTAGTATGGCACTGGCTAAGCTTCAGACAGAATGCACCAAAGACAAAATAAAGTCAAACTTTTTTTTTCAAATTCATGAAAACACAACAATTTTTTTGTGGTTTTCGACCAAAAACTATGTAGATCATGAAGAATAGATGCTGAAAATTTCACAAAAATCCATGGTGTTTTCAGATTTTTCAAATTTGGTCAATGGTGCATTCTTTCTGAAGCTTAGCCGCATCCATTTAGTATTTTCCTCTTAATCGGCTAGGTATAGGTCGATATCCTATCATTAATAGACTCCTCAACCAATATGTCAAAGTTGGTAGTATTGCTTTGTATTAGATAATTTGGAAATGCAATTGATGTGTTTGTAAGGTCGATCCATATGGAGTATTAGTCCTTTAATACATAACCTCTGCACCAAACACTTCATACTAAAAAATAAACTTCATTATCATTGCATGCATTTATTTCTAATACATTCACTACTACATATAATTTATTTCCCTTCTGTTTATCTGTCTTGGATGGTTCAATGCTCATGTGATATATTGGATTGTCGTCTTTGGTTGATTTTTATTGCTCTTGCAATATTATTTTGGCGTTGTGTCTATTTTAACAATTCTCTTAACAATGTGCATCCATGACTATAAATTCTATGTCTCAATCTGAAAGCCTAGTATATAATTTAATTTGATCTTTCCTCTTTGATGATCAGTTTTCATCAACTGTTTATAATAAGGATATTCCACACATCATAATTAATGATTATGACTCCATACAAAAATGACTGTATATACATATACATATATACTTCTCCGCATATACACATTCTATATACTTCTCCCCCTTTGACATTAATGACAAAGGTGTGCAAAAAACTGTAAGTCTTCAATATACTTACTCCATGTAGACTTCTGGGTACTCAACTTGAAGAGATTGAATCTCTTTTTGCCAAAAGACTTTCATTGCATCAACAGTTTGAAGATGCGTGCATAAAGCATATGTCAAATTTTCCATTTTCATTAGATCCATGCAAGGACCTTGATCATATGTCTGTATGGTGTTATCAATCTGTTTGATGTTCTCATTGAGAATCGCTAGAGATGGCGCAAGTGCATTCCTCAACTGAGTCTGCCTTATTCTGATCTTGCTAATTTCTAGTTTTGCCTTCTCAATTTTGTCCAGCTTACCTTGATAGACATTATTGCATATGTTCATATCTTGTGTTGAGGTTTCAACTGATTTTCTTATGTTATCAACCATTTCTTCTGCTTCTGCTATCTTTTTAGTGTGCTCATAGGTGAGCTTCACTCTATCCATACAGTTTGCTATGACTTTCTTTCCTTTTTTTGCCAATTCCTTCAATATAGCCTGCCCAATCTTTAAGGAATTTAGATCTAAGGTAAAGTTCTTTACCAAGTCATTTAGTCTCTTTTTCTTGTATTCATCTTCTGCAATCTTAGTAGCTGATTCTACTAAGCTAGTGAAATGTGACTTGAAGTTTGATAAGATGTTGTCCACATCTTCAACTGATTGTACTTTGGCTACTTTCTGATCAGTAGGCACTAAGTCATTCAAAATGTTCACTGTTTCCAAGAAGCGAGGGTTCCTCATCACTTGTTTCTCTTTTTCCTTTTCCATGGCAAGGACGCTGATCTTGATTAGGTCTTCTTCTCCCCATGCATCCAAACTTGCGGAGTCAAGAGTTAACCTTGACAACAATGAGGTAGATGGTTGAGTGGATGGTGAGAAAATAGTGTTCTGACTTGTATCTACACACTTACTTTTGACATGAATTTCCTTCACTGGTGTCTCATTACCTTGAGTATTTTTCTCCTTATCCAAGTCTATTGGATTAATGGAAGGAACTTCATCCTATTGTAGAGATGTGTCATCTGTGTTCATTTCCTCGCTGTTTACAAATTCTTCATCAACTTTATCCATATCTTTATCAGAAGTTGTCATAGATATTTTTACATTGTTGACTACTATAGTGTCCTCTGTATCTTTAGTTGTCTCAGAGGTTATTGTCACTGTGGGCGCTGAATCCTGTGGACCTGTCATAGGTGCAACCTAATTTACTAGAGTTGTAACCTGTTTGGGAGGAGCTAGAGTAACTTTTTTTGTAGGCACCGTTGGTGGATACATGTGTCTATACATAAATACTTGTGCAAATGCTTTTTTAGTCTCCTTTCCAACCTGCTCATACTCTTTGTTCATGATCTGAAGAGTTCTTGTCTTAGTTCAGAGATGAGGCTTTACTAGATCTAACAAAATAGCCTTCTCATCATGTGAACAAATAGGGAGAAGATTATCCAAAGTTTCTTCTCTAATCTTCATGTCCTCTTCTATAGCATGTCT
>MU226908.1:524343-553359 GCA_018584345.1 Thuja plicata
AGCAAAGGTATATATTTGATTATATTGATCAGTGAAGTAATGGACCTACAATAGATCTAAAAATCTACAATTGAGTTGTATGTATGAACAGATCATTAGTGTTTCAGTTTAACCATTGAAGCATATAGGCCTCTTAACCAAGCAGGACTTAAAAGCCTTTTTCAATTGAGATACATCCCAAGGAGTATCAAAAAGTTTGATCACAAAAGTAGAATTGGGTATGCCCGATACCTATTTATAGGCCAGGAGAGTTTGATCAAGGATGGTAGCATTAGATGTCAGATACTAGTTGACAAACTATTTCTAAATCCTCTAAGAAGGTCACACCTAACAGTGTGATTTTAATCTTTAACAGGGTTGGCTCTTAACAGGGCTCACTTCAGAAGAGTGAAAATTTGGGGTACCGATCCTAGTGGTTTCTCCCTTAACAGGGTTTCCGCATTAAAAATCCATGTGTTATGTGTGTATGATTCATTTCTTTACTGTTTTGTATCTTACATAGTTGATTCTTGATTTATCGGTATACTTTGCATATTTATTGTGTTTCGATAAATAGATGACTGCTTATCGGTAAACATACATAAGAAGGTTTGACAGAGAAATCCGACTAGTAAATTGATATAAGTATTTCATGGATTCATCTTGTAGGACAGAAGATAATTGAGACATAATTTGTGGTTATAAGTTTGAAGGGTTGATTTAAGGATTAATTTTTCAGGCCACTGATTCACACCCCCCCCCCCTCTCAGTTATTACTAACAGAGTGTACCAAGAGCTTTGTCTCTTTGATTAAGATATTTCCTCCTTTTTTTAGCATTTTTGGCTTCAGGATCTTAGCAAAAAATGATTCACTTCAATTACAAGTTCAACAAAAAGTCTCCATATCAGATATCCATTTTGATGGGTGTATTAAGTTAGGAGTTCTACTTTAGGTAAATCCGTGACCAGCAAGAGAATGCAACAAAATACTCCTCACAATATAAATAATCAAACCCTTTGTTCACAACAAACTAAGTAAAAAAATATTGAACTTCAAAAGCTAAAAAAAAAAATTTAAACAGCAAAAGCATCTAAAAAATACCTTGTCCACTACAAAGTTGACAAAAGAGCTTTCTGTCAAATTTTGGTTTGCAAAAATTGGACTTTGTTCACAATATCTATGTAAAATAGAAAAGGCCTATATTATGCACTTTTGAAACACTAGAAAACACCTAGGTGATTTCACTGATATCTCAAGCACCAAACCTTTGTAAGCTCACAAATAACAACTTAGTGAAGGAGTGTTGTTAGATATAAAGAAATGAAAAATCAATTCATGGGAAATATGGGATAAAAATAACAAACAAATGCTCAACTACAATGCACGAGGACTCACCAACACTCCTTCCTTGGAAATTAAGAAATCCTAGAAAAAAAATTCTTAGGAAATATTATATCATCCAATAAGAAGTCATGGCTAGAAATTTAGGAAAATCCAAAAGCCTATTGAAACATATTGAAGGCCAATTTCATAATTAGTGCAGCCTATAAAAATGTTAACATGTCTAGTCTAAGTTTAAGCAATTGTTCGCTAAAGAGAAGAAATTAGATTGCAAGCAATAAATCATCATCGACCAACTAAGCCACAACCAATAGAGGGGTCAAGCCAAAAAAATATCATGAAACCTAAATAATTAATCTTGCATTCACAAAAGATTTATACATAGAGTTGACCAGATAAGAATGCAGACCACTAAATCAATGATACCAGAAACACTAGTGCATGAGGCACTAAAAATGCATGCTTACATAAACACATGCAATAATAAATCACACATTGATAAGAATTATGTAATACGACATGGATTCTCTAATGTCAACCAAATATAGTAAGGATATGGTAGCATTAGCATTGGTCGAGGCTCCAATGAGAAAATATCTATCAATTGACAAAAATAATCTCTAACGCCCTTAGTTTTGTGAACCTACACAAAAAGTACCAAACTATATGATGCATAAAGGGGATCATGAAAGATAATTTTTAAATATTTTAAGGTAAAATACAATGACACTAATGATCCAAAGAAAACACCTCAATCCTAGTTTATGAGCTTGGTAGAAACTACAAGCTGCAACACCAATAGTTCAAATCCAACCTCGCAAAGCTAACTATGCTACAAAATATGATATGATTTATCCAAGAAAAGTGATTTGTAAATGATAGAACCACCTATCTTTGTTGATATGGAAGAACTTCCAGATATATTGATATGATTACACATAAGGCTTCAGACAAGGTAGAAAAGTCAACAACAATTTAATGCACTATAGAAAAGATAATTGCATCTTTGTGTGCTAAGAAAATGGTGCTAACAAAGCACACAAAAAAAAAATCAAATTGCAAGAAAAAAATTTGGGACTTCAAATATAGGCTAATAAAAATTCTCAATGAAAGGATGTCGATTAAAGACTTTGATACCATGTTGGTGTATCAACCCAGAATCAACAAGATGAAATATAACCTTCACACACATGACAGAAGAAAATCCATTTCACCAATCAGAATGATAACTATATTGAGATTTTAATAATGTACAAACACCCTAAATATATAACATAGTTGTTGGTGAGTAGCGATAATTAATATCTAACTACCAAATATTAGATGCAATAACACTATTAAATACTAATAAATAATTATATTAGATTTGTAAGTAAAAATTAAGCCTATGTAGATGATAGAACTAATTTTATACAAGGTTTAATGAATCTAGTGGAAATTGTTCTATAAAACTTTTAATATTTCTGAATATTTTCAAATGAAAAAAAATAATTTAACATTAGTAACAACACCATCAATCCAGGATTAGATTAAGAATGGAAGAATGCAATTCTTATATATTTAAAGGAAATTTCTATGTATGTCATAATTTTGGTCACATGGATAATCAATACAGAGCTAAATAAATAATGTTTAGGAAAAGAAATTTGAGTTGTTTCAAGTGTGGTCGGACAGATCACTATACTAAATAATGCAAGTCTGATAAAGTACCGACAAGTATTGGATGTAATAATCATATTTCAGAATCTAGTGGATCTCAAAACTAGAACATGGAATGGAGAAATCAATCTAATGGTGCAGATAGTTCGATCGTTCTGGATCCCGGTACTAGTCCTACTGATAATTGAGTTGAATGCTTGGGCTCAAGGGGAGTTCTCAACATGCTAAATCATACACTCCTTTGCCTTGAGGAAATAATGTTCAGACACATGTATTCCTCTAATATAATGACTAGATAGACAATAAATGTGGTTATTGATTCATTGAGGTGATGTACACAAAATGGATGAGTTGCATTAGTGATATTCAAATTTTGGCAGGAAATTTAAGTGTGATGTTTTGTGGCTTTAGAGGAAATTTTGAAACATTTGGCACTGGAACACAAAAGAAAAAAATTGGAAATTTTTAGAGAGTATGTGAAATAAGTTTTCAAAGTTATGGCACCCAAGTATGTTGTTAGTGCATCCATAGAAAAGAAGATGAATAAGATTGAAATAAAGGAGTTTGATCACAGTCATATCAAATAATTGGAGGTCAGATTGCCGGTGGACATAATGTAAAAAGTGAGAGAGCTAGGGCTCAACATTTGGGGAGAATCCTTGCGGTGTGATGACAAGGATTTTATCTTTTCCATGTTGAAGTAGCTTCAGGGTGAGACATTGATATTGCACAGACCATGCATCATAACAAGAGAAGTAATTAAAGTGATCATTGGTCTGTGTAGCATTGAAAAATTAACTGCAATGAAATCTATTAGTTATGATGATGTGGAGGTCCTACCATTGATCAGAATGGATCAAAGAAAATTTACAATTCACATCATTAAAGATCCTATTATGAGGTATGTTGCACATAACATGTATTAAAAAATTGAATTCCATAATCATGACGGTATTACTTTGGCTATAGTTGTGTATATGACATGTAAGATGTTGTATGAGGATGCTAAAATGGATTTGTGTAAAATTCTATTGGAATTTTTTTTGTTAAATGTGGAAATGTCAGTGGATCATAACTATGGTCTCATTTTTGGGTCATTGGTTATGATTCTGGTGTTTAACTTCATGAAATCTTTCCCTGGAAAAGGAGAATTTTATATGGAGGACCGACATTCCAATCAGTAGACATATTTACAGGTACCTGGAAGGGCTGGAAAATAAAATAGATGCTTGTAAGGTATACTTCTTATCTCTTTAAGAGAGACTTAGTTCAGATATGGTAGTTACTAGTTTTATACCAGTAAGGCATTATGATAGAGGTTCCACTTTGGAACAAAAGAGATTGGAAGTATTCATCGGTGGTTCACCCTCTAAACCTAAGAGGATGAAGATAAGTGTGAAAGGAAAGGAAGCTATTAAAATTTTGGTATATGAGAATGAAGAGGAAGATGCTAGTAGTGAGGAAAGTGTTTTTGAGATAATGAAGAGGAGTTAGAAGACTTTGTAGCTAAAGAATAAATTTCTCCAATAGGATCAGAACCTGTTGATCTTGATGTTGTCAATTCAATGTTGGATAACAAAGAGTTTGACAAATTTTATGGTTTGTGGTCTAAATATTCTCTATCCAACATAACCCTTGTGCTGAAAAAGCTTATCGATCATTTGATTAACAAAAATATATTCGTATCAAATATATCTGGGTTTCTACCTAGTGAGTTGGTTGCAAAAGTATAGAAAAAATTGTTACAGTTCAGTGTTGACTACTGGACTATGGAAAGGAAAATTGGGAAGAAGTGTGAGAGTGCTAAGAAGATATTGTCTCTGCTTATTGGTAAGACCAGAACCTGCCTAGAATAAATCACAAAGGTCTACTGGTACTGTCTTTGATGGCCTATTGTAGTTGACAAGTTACGAATGAGTGTCAAAGTATAGACAGTAAGTACTAAAACTATGTATGCAAATGCTAAAAGAAAGAAAAGAGAAAAATAGTTAGCAAGCAGATATGGAAAACCAAGAAAAGTAGAAAAAAAAATTGTTTTTTGTATTTTTATGATATTTTCTAATTTTTAGGTATTTTTTAATATGAAAAAAAATTGCAAATATAAAAAATAGAAAACAACACTTAGGATAAAAAAAAAAAAGGCAATAATTATGTTAGTGGAGATGCTAGAAAGTGAAAGAAACAATCCATAAGCACTGATGCTCATTGACTATATGATGCAGGAGCATCATGGGATCTTGGCAATCTTGCATCAACCAAAAATATGTGTTTTCCTATTTTCCTATTTGATCAATCTTGGTGTTTCTTTCTACGATCATTCTATGTATATGTTCGGGGTCTGCAATCCTTACAGCGTGTTCATGGCTTCATTTTGTACATTCTCCTAGGTTTGTGCATCATTTGGTTACTTCATGCATGATAACTTGCAAATTCTTCGCAAGACTATCTTGTTCTTCATGTTTCTGGCCAGTCTTTGTATTTTCCAATCTAGTGAAGGTTTTTCCTTATCGGAGAAGCTTAACGACCCATTTATCAATGATGTTAGGTTTGTGGCCGACCTACTTGAGGGATCCTATTTCATATTTAATTCATTGGAAGTTGATCCAAATTGTTTGGGTATTGACCTATTGCTTGTAACACATTTTCTTTCTTATTGGGAAATGTGATCTTTCTAGGTTGACCTGATGTTTGCAAAGGATTTATAAGCTTATGGGTTTATTCTTAAAGGGGGACACTTTCATAAGATTATCGTGCTACAGTTTTATCTAAGGATTTTATATGGGTTTTTGATAGTAATCAGGTATGTTTTCTTGGTATGTATGACTGCATGTTGCAAATCCATTATATATGATTTTCTAATGATAATAAAGAAGGTTGATCTCTTACTTCTCCACATTATGCTAGTTGCTTCCATTGTATAGTTCATGCTGAAAGGATTAGACAAATCTCTTTGAGTTCCCTCCATCCTTGACTACATCAAGTTGTATCAGAGCAAGGTTTTGCAACCTAGGATTTTGCTAGTGACGTGTCCGAAGAAAGGATCTGACCTACAACTGCTAAAGATTGTGAAAATGCCTAGGAGAAATGCTAGAGGTGGAGAAAGGAATACAGATCCAACTGTCTTGGATTTTTTGAGACAAATTTATGCTAGATTGGAAATATTGGAAACTTCTCAGAGGAGAAGACAACATATAGAGGATGCAAGCAATGAAGAAGGAGATGAAAAATTCAGAATCAGGTTGGGGAAGGAGAGAACAATGAGGAAAAACCATATTTGATTCAAGAAGATGAGAGGTTCATGCGAGCCTTGACTAATGTTAATAAGAGACCTCATTTTAATCTACCTGACTATCATGGTAACCTTGATTCAGATTAATTGATAGATTGGATCATTGAGATGGACAAGTACTTTGAGCTTGAAGGAACTAGTGAGGAGAAGAAGGTAAAATATGGTTGTACCAAGTTAAAAGGACATGCAACCTTATGGTGGGAAAATTTACAAACAAAATGGTAGAGAAGAGGTAAAGACAAAATCAAATCTTGAGATAGGATGGTGAATAAATTAAAAAATTAAGTTTTTGACTGAAGATTACCAAGTAAGTCTATTTCAGAAGTTGCAAAACTTGAAGCAGAAGGTGTTGTCTCTATAAGATATATTTTTTTATCTTTATTTTATGTCAAATGTATAGACTCAAGAAGAACTAGTCAATGAAAGGAGTTAGTCATATATTTGACTATTCGACAATTCACACCAAGCCAGTCAGTGAAGTCATACGTAAGAGAGAAGTCGGTAAGTGCAAAGAGTTAACGACGGAGTACCAAGCATCTACAATTATTGAGTTTTACATTGCACCAAATGGAATGAAGGACACCGAGTGGATAATCACCAAGTACTAAATTTATTATAACTGAGTTGAAGGAGTTACTCAACCAAGTTAGACAACAAGTCATGAACACGATCAGATCATATTTAATGCTTTGTCACAACATTAATTACATTAATACAAGAATTTATAATAGTTTTTTATATGATCAATGATTCAAATAAATCAGAGTGAAGATCTAAGACATGTATCAAGTGGCAAAATAAATTTTTCTAGTACCAAGAAAAACAACAAGTACTGAGGTAAAAGTGACATGGTCACCAAAAAAAAAAAAAGATCTAGTGGTTAAGAATGATTCACAGTAACCTAATACATAAGATTAAGAGGCATAAAATATTATCTATATTGGATGATTTACAAAGCAAAGAACATCAGAGAGGAGGGTGATATTGTTGAAGAAATTTGTTAAGAGTTATTTATTATTGCTGAGAAAGTTAAGGGATTTATTTGAAGAACAAAAGGCAGAGAAGAGAGCACCGATAAAAATTCAGCTACATCATAGAAGAACCAAGTAGTGTTATAGTTTGAGATTGAGGTAACACATATCAAAGCACATAGATTCTAAACATCATTTACATTTGATGCATTTTTATAGACATTATTGAGTTATTGATACTATTGTATTGAGAGATTTAAATCCCAATACTAGGTAGATCTTAATCAATCTTATATTTTTAAATCCTTTAATAGGGTAATATATAAGTGTAGAGTTTGTAAAATCCTCTAACCAGGTAGACCTAACAAGTCTTTTTATACTCTTGACCGGGTAAGATATCAAAATGGCTAAACATTGTAATCTCTAACCAAGCACCCTTTATACTACAGTTGGTGAAGGTTGTGGGTATCATCCCCACCATAGTTTTTTCCTCTAACCAAAGATTTATGCATTACCAAAATCATGGTTTTATGAGTTCTATTGTTTATTGTTTTGATGTGATGTTTAATAAGATTTATATTACTTTCATTTCAAAATTATGAACTCAGAAAATAGCAAGTAGTAGTATATGGTTTATAGGTAGTTTCAGTTATGAAAAATTTAGTTGCACTAATTCACCCCTCCCCTCTTAGTCCCAAATTTCAATAGTCATTACAACAATTAGTATCAAAGCTTCTACTCTTGAGTTAAAAGGTTTGACCACCTGGGAGTTAAAGATCTTAGTTATGCAAAGTTTTAGGAAATTCAAAAGGATTGATGACCTTGAATTTGAGTTGGAAAGTAAAAGAGATTTAATCATTGATATGAAAAAGAAACTTGAGAAGTATCTAAGGATTAGAAGGAAAATATATGATGAAAATAAGGTTACACAAGAACAAGTTGATACACTTGAGACAACATCTAAAGGAGGTGTGGTTGATGAGTCAAAATCAGCTATAAAAGATCTACTAAGAAAGAATGATTCACTTACCGAGAAGTTGTGAAGATAGATCTTGAAACCAGCATGATAAGAATGACCAAATTAATTGAAGTAAGAAGGAATGTTGAAGACAAAAAGAAAATGGTAGAAGATTAAAAAAGACAATTTGAAATCAGGTTAACTAAAAAATATTATGAGAATGACCCAAGTTCACTATGATATGACCGACCAACTTCAGAATGCAAATTAAGATAACACAAGAAAGGAGTTTGAGAAACAAGCACTAAAAGATGAGATTGAAAGAATGGATCAAAGATCAAAAGCTAAGAAGGATGCAAATGAAATACTAAAAAGAAATGAAGAAGCACTAAAATCTTTGGACCAAAAATTCTAGAATTAGAAGCAAAGGAATGACAGAAAAAAATTGGATATAAAAATAATAGCACTACCGAGAAAGGAGAATCATCTAATCTACAGAAAGATGAAGGTACTGCACCCCCACCAAAATTAAAGAATCCAAGTTGCAATTATTGTGGGGAGCCTGGACACACTGTTAATATCTACAGAAGTAGGAAAGGTAAAGCACCGAGTCCAGCTAAATTTGATGGTTATTTATTTAGATGCAATAGGTATGGACATAAAGCTTTTGAATGAAGAACTAATCTTGCTAACAACACAAGGAAACCTAATTTTGATGGTTAGTGAAAAAACTGTAATAAGTATGGACACAAAGCTGAAGAGTGTAGAAAAAAGAAAAGAAATGAAAAGTGGAAGCCTAACCGAGAGAATGATAATACTGAATGAGCAGGTAATCTATACCTTGGGAATATAATACAAGAACTTCATGTTTATCCTATGGAAGGTATGGACACATTGCTTTAAATTTCATGTTGATGCATGGAAGAAATAACCAAAGAGCATGGAGGAACCCTGGCATGGAATTTTTTCATTGTCATAAGGTAGGACACCTAGAAAGAAATTATAGATACTAAGGAGATACATTGACTAAAGATGAATCTATAGAGAAAGCCCCAACTACTGTTGATGAAATCAGAGAAAAAATGAACAAAACCTGGAGGAGAAAGACTCAAGATGATGGAACATCATTCGGAACCATACACTGTACTATCTCTACCGAGGTGGTTGCACTGAGCTCCACCTAATTGGTGTGAGATATGTAGGAACTACATGCTTATTATAAATCTTACTTCAGTCCCTAAGCATTAGAGTTAAGATCCATATCACCATATTAAGATGTATTTGAAAAAGTTGTGAAAGTTTTGTATGAACATGGTTATATATGGTTATTTTGTTTTACTCGCTAAAGAAGTGTAACTATGTAGTCGATATAAAGGTAAAAAGGGACTCGGCAAGCACATTTATTATAAATAAATTAAGTCATTTGAAACCCTAATCATGGAAAACATATAAATAGGTCAGCTTATTATTTATTTTGAACCTAATGTTTTCAAAAGAGCATTGAGCATATTGCAGAGTGATTTTTTTGTTGAGCATTCAAGCGATTTCAAGGTAATTATGAATCTTTGTAAGAACATTGAGATACATTTTCAAGATAATTTTTGTACACCGAGTTGTGTTTGCAAAGTAGAGTATTACCAAGCATTCCCTAGTTTGTTCAAGTGATACATTTTAAAGTGATCATGGCACCTAAGATGCAAACACTAGGTCTAGTGAAGAATGTCAACCAGTGAACCCTAAATACAAGTTGCCCCCATCTATAGAAACATAAATTGACATGACAAGAGCATTGTCTTCAATACCACTATGAGTTCTTTTGATTGAAGACGTTCCCACATTCACTCATTGAAAAATTGAATAACTGTGTGTAGCCGAGATTGATGCTTCATTCAATAAGCTATGCATGGATGGAAAGGTTAAGGATGAGCACACCAATCTGGAAAATAAAGGATTGGTTCATGCTATACATTTATCAAGGGTATATAGAGTTGAATGGGTTAGGATGGTAGTTAGCCGAGTACATGACTATTTTATGTGGCTGGATGAATTGATTAAGATAACTAAGGATGTGTTGCACATCATCATTGGATTCCCTATTGGAGACAGACCCAAGGTGATTAATAAAATTGACAAGGGTAATCTCACTGAGATAACCAAGGCACAATGGGATGGCAGAGGAATGAGTATATCTACTGTGATAGATCCCAAATTAAGGTATGCATGCAACATGACATCTTACCGAGTATTTTGATCATCCTGAGTGGATAGTGTACCATGTGGATTAGTTGATCTAGAATACAAGATAGTGAAGAAAGGACTACAAATAGATTTCTGTGAAGTTTTGCTGAAGCAGATAGAAGACAACATCAATGCAATTAGAAAGGAAAAGACCAACACTTTTAAATTTTGTTCATTGTTGGTATGTATTTTCTTCTACTACCAGAACTCATTTCCCTCCATTGAAGATGTAGTATGGAAGACTGATAGGCCAGTCATATATTAGATACATGAGTATATAAAAAGTCTATAAGGAGATAATTTTGGTAAAATCATGTCTGATTACTTTCTGAAGTTCCAAGCTAGAATGCATAAAAGATATAGAGTTCCACCTCAACTATTTGCAAAATATTAGGATAACATATGTTTTGAAGTAGATACTAATGTCTGTATAGTTAAGGTTGTTAAATCGAGAGTTGAATGGATTCAACCAATGGGATAGAGATGGGATTTGATACTGGTTCAAAACAGAGTGAAGATTTATTATCTAAACCAATTGACCCCAATGAAAAGAGGGATGGAACTTATGAGGAATTCAAAGAAAAAATCAAGCAAGGTATTTTGGAACCTAGGTCAATTAAGAAAGCAAGTAAAATGATTAATGTTTTATCAAAGACTCTTGGAGTTGATGAAACTTTGGATAAGAACACTGAAATTGCACAAGCCATTGTTGTGGTTCAGAAGAAAAATGTACACTTTCCCTCATTGAGTAAGAGAGGTATTCCAAGGAACACCAGATCATCGGTACAACCTAAAAAGAAGAAAACTACAGAGATAGTTCAACTAAAAGGAAAGACTTATGAGAGAACTAGAGGCAAGAAACAACCTGCTAGAACAAGGAGAATATCATTACTTTGAAAATAGACTGAAATAGAATCTAATGATCCTAACAAATTTGTACCTATTTTAGAGCTCTCACGAGTTCCACTAAGTCTTGATGAATTTCTAGATGGATTAAATAATTCATGAGGATTTGGAGGATTTATGCAAGTGAAGTATCTAAAGAGGAATGAAGAAGATAAGAAAAATATTGAAGATGTAGTTGTTGTTACTTTAATGAGATACATAGTGACACCTATAGAGCTTGCAGATAAGCTACAAGAGGAAATTTACAACAAAATTGATGTAAGGTGAAAGTATGAAATTAATGCAGAAAAGGAGATGAGAGAGAGATCTCTTGTGCATACTATTCCTAACGTGGCACCATCAGAAATTGAAGAATAATTGAAGAAACATTCAAAGAAATTTCTAGTCAAGGGAAGAGCCCTAAGGATAATGAACGGAGACCTACAATCAGTGGATAAGGATACAACTATAAAATGGAAAGAAAAATTTCAAATAGATGATATTGAGAAATAAGAAACTTAGAAGAGTCAAGGTGAAACAATTACTGATCAGGTAAAGGAAAGCACCAAGAAAATAGATCCTATTGATCTAACTACTAAAAATGTGGAGATTATCATTGAAGACTTACCTGAGGAAGAAGATCCCACAAGAAAGATATCAAAAGATGAAGATATAATGGATGTACAAGTATGGGACATCAAGTACATGGATGTTGATTACACATCATTGCAAAGTACAAAACCAATAATTGAGAAAGTACTCAGTTACCCCAATGTACAAGATGTTGCTACTGACACTACACCAGAAACACATACTATAGCAACTGAGACACCTATAAATAGATATAAGGTAAGGTTGATGAACCTACTGGCACTGAGGGAAAGTAACATGAAAAGCCACTGACTGACCCTATCAATGTACAAAAGACACTAGACACACAAAGTGAAATGTAGCAGGAATCAAATCTTAAGGAAAAGACTAAAGAAACATAGAAGGATGAAAAGAAAGATGAAGAAAAACCCATATAAGAATAAAAGTAGGAGAAAGCATAGCTAGTATACATACTCAATCTCTAGATGCTATTGGAATTAATGGAAAGTGTGTACTAAGAGGGGAGGGGTGAATCAGTTACTCTAAAACTTGTGTATCTTTTAACCTTTATCCTTTAGGTAATCAATTATTTATCCAACCATATGTTCTATACTATCTTGATGTAAGATTTATCAATCCATAAACTTAATCAATCATGTGAACATTCATAGAAACATTCATGAAATTAATTGACACATAACACAAGATATGATAATGTAGAAAACTCCTATTAGGAAGTAAAAAATACGGTGGGGATGGCACCCACAAATTCTTCACTATCTGCAGATTGGAAGGGGTCAGTTAAGGCTTACAATTTGATCACTTCTGATGATCTAGCCTGTTAAGATTATCTGTGGAGACCTGTTAAAGTCTACTCAGTTAAGATATTTAGCAAAACTGTTGAGTGTGAACTTGGTTAAGAGGTTTACAATTGGATGGTTAAATCCACCTTCCTTGAAAGGATTTTTACACTTTGCTTCACTTGTTAGAATGTAAGAAAATTACAATTTGACCTGGTGTATGCATTCTCCTATTGCTGATTACAGATCCATTTAAGATTACATGTATAAGTATATAACCTAATGTGATGAATAATACCTCTGATGCTCGGTAGCCTCTATTCTTAGTTATTGATAACCAAATTCACCTTTTGTTGTTTTGGTTCTTGAAACTTTCAGTCTCATCCATATATGTGCTTGTATGCTTCATTCATCCTCTCATTCATTCTCACATCATTTATAATGAATGACTACAAGATCTATTTATAAGATAGATTGACCTAATTAGGTTTCACATAAAACAATATTAACTCTAAGATCACAGGTTTACAACTTTACCTTGATCTCCTAGTCTGTGTTTTAAATTAGTTAGACTGATTAAAAAACTTAGATTAATGTTTCTTGTCCCTAAAGAAATAGTTTTAAAAACAACTCAAGACTCTATAAATAGAATAAGACTATTTTATCTGACGTGGAAGTCAAATCCACTTTTTGCGGGCTTCAACTTACTTTCAATTTTTGTCAGTCGGTTATGCTCTGAAGTCAGTTAGAGTGTTTCTCGGTGTTACTTGCTTGAACTGTCTCTTGGGTTCCTCTTTGACTGTTCTCTCGGTTTTCACTATGACCTTCCTGTCAGGTTCCACTGTCGGGTTCCTCTTTATCCTTTCCACTTTGCATTTTTGGTTTACACACAAAATTGTGTCATCGGTTTTTTTTGTACTTAGAAGTTTTTGGTGATCCCTGATATCTTTATTTTGGGTTTTCTCTTTGTCTTGTCTTTCGATGTATGTTTACTGAAAGTGTTCTTTGCATACTAATGGTAAAATAATGTCATCAATCTCTCCCTTTGACATTAGTATCAAAAAATTATATGTGCAAAATACTAAAAAAAATGTTTAGTATGTACATCATATATATTCCTTAGTCATTTCATGACTCCCCCTATGTTTATGTCGGTATAGTATAAGTGTATGTACATGATACTTTACTCTTTTTCTATACTAGTTTCCCATCTGTACATATCATTATTTTCCCCCTTTTTTGATATTAAGGGAAAAGGTATATACCTCATAGCTTATCAAAAATATGAGTGTGAAGACTTCATGTCTTCCATCATTTTCTCCCATTGGTCCTTCAAGTTTTCTAGAGTAATGTGCTCGAGTGTAATCCTTGAGTGCATATCATAGATGTTGTCTACTATAGACATCTTGGGGGTGGTGATCAGTTGTCTTGCTAAACTGATATGTTGTTGAAGTAGTGTTATATTTGGTAGAAGTTGAGCTTGGATCTCGGTTACTTCTTCCCTGAATTGTGTTTTAGCTTCCCACAATTACTATTTTCACCTTTTTATCTCAATAATCTTTTCACAATGCAACTTTATTGCATTGTCCTCAGTGGTTATGCCTTTAGCACTTGTAGCTATATCATAATCTAACTTTTCTATCTGATGACTATGCTCCTTATTGAATTTTTTAAGTGTGCTCAATTGTTGGATCAAGGAAATAGTTTCAGTAATTATTGGATCTAATTCACTTATGAATTCTTAAAGCTTTACCTTGTTTTCTGCCACTTCTTGGCTGATCTTTTCAACAAGTTTGTGATGATATTTTTGCTCTTCTCTCTCCTCAATTTCCTTTTCTACATCAATGTTCTGCATTGTAATGGCTTCATTGAGAGTGGCTAGTTGATCAAGAATAAGTTTATTTTGATCAACATCAACATCAGGTACAATCTGATACAAGATGTCCCTAATTTTTTCTAGTACCATGGAGTCTCGGTGTTGCTTTCTCAGCTTCTCTTGTAGTGCCTTCCTTTGGCATATTTCACCATATTCTTTAAGTGCTTCATAGTCAAGTGTAGTTGGGTCACATTTGGGTATCTCAATTATCTCATCTAGAGTGACTTCCAACTTACTCTTTTTGGATTTCTTCTTCTTCTTCTGAGTTTCACTTGAATGTAGAACCATAGCCATCTTCTCATCTTTGTCTATTGTGCTGGATGAAGTGATTTGTGGTGTTGCCTCTTTTTTCTATTGTGCTTCAGTGTCAGCTTGTCAGTTTTGAGTGGATGTCTCCACATCAACCTTTACATTATCTGTAGCAACTTGTTCGGTTACCTTAGGAATGTCATCTTTTGTTTTTTCTCCTTCATCGGTATCTTTATGTACTTCATCTTCCTTTGTTTGTGCATCTTTCTTAGTAGTGTCTGCATTTGTTTGCTTTAAATATCCTTTTGTAACCTTGTCAGTTTTGGTTACATTTTGAGTGTCTCTGATGACATTCTGTTCATCAGTGTTGTCTTCCTTTCCTTCATCCCCTGCATCCTCGAGAATTCTTGAATCTTTGTCAGGTGATTTGTCTTTTTATTGAAGTATATTGATGTCTTGCATCAATATTGGCATATTGCTTAATATGTTCACCTGTGAATTTTCAAATTTTTTGATTTGTTTGTCAATCTTGTCCTTGATAACAGTGACA
Organism: Thuja plicata; assembly: GCA_018584345.1. Taxonomy (NCBI): domain Eukaryota; kingdom Viridiplantae; phylum Streptophyta; class Pinopsida; order Cupressales; family Cupressaceae; genus Thuja; species Thuja plicata. The sequence continues at coordinate 539,731 of MU226908.1, forward strand.
TCTTCATCTTTATGTATTTCTTCTGTTGGATCATCGGTTATGTCAATGATGGTTTTGTCCACAATTTTTTCCATAGTGGTGTTTGGCCATATCTCATCTACAACATCTGTATCCTTGTTTCCTTTGGTATCCAATTCCTCCTTGTCCAATTCAACATCTGTGATAATGATTAGTTTTTTTGCCTCAATAGCTTCATCATTCTTGATTTACTAATTCTCGGTTGGAGCTCTCTGTGGCTCGGGACTTATATCCTTTTCAAGAATGTTCAATATATTTCTCCATTTGCCTTTAATCTGTCAGTCTAACTCTAGTAGATGTCCTTTTAGCACTTCCTAGGCTCTCATCTTTGGTGAGAACCTTTTAGAATGTGCCTTCATCATTTCTTTGATTTCCTCCATTTTGGATTTGGGAGGCATGACTGATACTAGGGCTCTTTCCTTGATTTCTTTTTCGGAGTGCAAGGAAAATTCCATCTTGCCAATATTCTATCTTGAAGTTCTTTGGGCATTTTGTCCGATAGTTGTATAGGGAGGTATTTGTATATGCACATCATCTTGATGATTGCCTCCTCAATTTTATTTTGATCCAAGGGATCCAATTTTAACCATCTTCTTACTTTGGAATCAGTAATTGATCTTGATTTGATCATTTGTGCACATACCTCATCAATGGTTTTAGGAATCTTGTTCTTTTCCTTGTGAACACCTTCATCTTGTTCTGTGTCCTCAATATCTTCTTTGGTTCTAATGAACTTCCTTCTCTTTTTTGGCCCTGTTTTCTGTGTAGCCAGTTTCCTCTTGTAGGTTCTTACTTGTCCCTTCTTCAAGGGTGAGGGACTTGATTCCTTAGCTATTTGGCTTCTCATCCTTGAAGTAGTTGTGGTTCTTGGCTTGTTAGCTGGTATTGGTAATGGAGTATCTGACTCTATAGACTTAGAGTCACTTACCTGCTCAACCTCACCGATGGGTGACTCTCCCTCAGTTTCTTCCTTTTGTTTAGTTTCCTCCTCTACAACCGACAGTCTTTTCTTCAAATTCTTAACCATTTTATCTTTCTTCCTGTCAATTTTCTTTACAACCAATCCAGTTTTAATTCTTGATTTCGCCTCCTCATAAGTTCCAAACTTTCGTTATGTCTTGTCTAATGGTTCATTTATCAATGCATCGATCGCATTGGATGCTTGATAAATATTTACCTCATATTCCAAAATTTGTAACCATGTTGTCCTTGGTACAACAATCTTGATGTATGTGTGGTTGGTTTCAACCATGAAACATATATCATTCTTGAATTTCTCAATAAGTTTCTCAGGGATCCTTACTCTTTTCTGCATTTTTTCCTTGAATCCATTAAAGTATTCATCCATAACTATTTCAAAGTTGTCTCCCAGTGGTGTTATGTATTCACTGATCTGTATGGTGACTGGTCTTGTTGTATCCCATTTTACATCTCCTACTGATGGAAATGATTCTTGGAAGTAAAAGAAAATGGACATGATAAGTGATCCAAAATTACATGTGTTTGTCTTTGCATTTCTAATTGTTCTCAGGTTTTCTTCTAACTGGTTAAGTAGAAGTTCCAAAAGATCCAATTGAGTACCTTTCTTCACAATTTTTTATGTTGTATCCACTGCTCCAAATGCTATGTTGTTCATCCTGCTAGCTTGGAAGAATTTGTAGCCTAAGACACATGCTCCGAATTCTAGTTCATCAACATTAATAGTGGATACCTTCAATCCTCTGCCATCACACTTGGATCATGTGTTATTTTCAATCTCAGCCTTGGGTGGTTGTTTCAATTCCTTTACCTTATCATTTATAGGGTAACCGATGAATACATGAATAACATCTCGGGTTATCATTTTAGGCTCATCCAACCATAGCTTGTGATTGTGAATTCAGCTCAGGTATAAATGAATCCACTCAATTTTGAATACCTTTGGGAACAATAGGGCATTAGTGAGCCCTTTCACCTCTATGTGTTTGTTCTCATATTTTATGGATCCATACTCATTACATAGCTTCTTAAAATCTTGTTCCACCTCTAAGTCGCTAATTTCTACAATCTTGCAGTGGATGTATGCTCGCACGTCTTCGACGAGAAAAACCCTAGCTAGTATTTGTGAGAATGCTCCAGCATTGTCAGGTTGTGATGCAACCTCAGGGAAAATATTGTAGTGGGGTTCCTCATAGGTAGAATTCTTGATAATTTTAACCTCATCCTTCTTGATGCTCTTCAGTTTGATGGTTCTTGAATTCGTGGCCATTATTTCAGATATTTAGGGCTTTTTGTGAATGCGTAAAATAGATTTCTCGGTTATCGTAGGAACTTATTGTTAACTCCTGTAGTGGTTACTGATCTGTTTGGATTTTTCTTGGTTGAGTTGAAGTCACTCTGTGATGCTATCATTTTTTTCTCAAATTTCTCTCCTGTCACTCTTCTTTTCTCACTAGTGAATAATGAAACCCTTTTGTCACCCCTTTTATAGACGTTTGCCCTAAAATTGAGTCATTAATGCTCAACCAATCCTCGGTGTGTGAAGATGGATTTGTCAGGTTAAACACTAACTTCTCCTTCGATGACAATGCGATGCTTCAAGGAAGTCATGTAACTTCTTGCTTTTACCAACGGGTTTCATTTTTTTGCTAAAACAACTTATTCAACTTGCTTGATTATCGACAAGTCTCGGTTTACTCTATCAACTTATCTTTTTCATGTTAACTGACAATTCTTGATAAGTTCAGATAGTTTTAGCTTTGAGAGTATACCAATAGATTTCAATATGTATTGCCTGATGGGATAGTTATCATAGATTTAAACAAGTAATATCATGATGTTTGAAAGCTACAATGTAAACAATTATTGTTTTGTCATTGATGTCAAACCTTAACTGGTGAGACTATTGTTATCTATTTGAGTACCATATCCATTGATTGTTGAAGAAGATTTGAAGGCAAGGATAACAAGAAGACCGAGTGAAATGGTTGATTTATGGGAAATTACAAGGGTACTTGATCAGTTGGAACATTGACAAAGTAATGTGTTGTTTATCTATAACACTAAGTTATGATGTCAGTTTACTGGGAACAGTATATGTCGAGCGAAGTGTGTGTTGACTGAGCACCAGTGTATGTCAAGCATAATTTCTAAATGTTGACCAAGAACCATTAAATTGCTGAGGAAAATAGTGATGACTGAGTGGAAGAACACAGTGTTGGCCGAGTAGCAGTATTTTGGTAATTGTTGAGATTTGAGTTCTCTAGCCAACATAATTAAATTTATTGGTATATGTAAATTTAATTAAGGATAAGCATGATTGGTCCATACTATTTAAATGTGCGGGTAACCGTAATTAATGCTTGGATTCAAGATTTAGTTAGTGATTTCTTTGGAGAAGTAAATTAAATGTAAATGATGGAAAGATCCATTGGATCTGACATAACCTAAGATCTACGATCTTGATTAAGCGGAAAAGATTTATTCTATCTAGATGAAGAGGTATAAGATAACCTCAAGGGGTTTTTTCAAGTAATGAGATGAATGTGAAAAGTGTAACCAAGAGGATTGCATGGTTAATTGAATGATTGGTATGATCTAGTAGAGAAGGCTGAACAGAGAAGCAAAGAGTTACGAAAGTGATTTTTTTCTGGATTTCCAAGAAGATCTAAAGATTGAAATGAGAATGAAGGCCACTCAGTGAATTAGCATTAGAGTTGAATTGGATCCAGATTTGCAAAGTAAGTTGTATTTATCATATCACACCTACTGATTACTTCCTAACCATTGTATCAATCAAAATCCTTTAACCAGGTTGACCTAATAGTCATTGTATAAATCCTTTGAGAAAGGTGACATTCAGGTGGAATGTTCTAAGACCTCTAACAAGGCCACTCCTGACAAGGTGATTAAATCCTTTAACCAGGTCCCATTTAGCAATGTGTTTTGTAAGCTTTAACAAGGTTGGCTCCTAGCAGAGCTCACTTTAGAAGAGTGAAAACTTGGTAGCATGTTAATGGTGGTTTTTCCCAATTTGGGTTTCCACGTTAAATATTGGTGTCAACTTGTGTGAATGTTTATGTTGTGTTTTACTGTTAATTTTCTGCAAGCTAATTACATTTGAACAGTAAACTGCATATTTATGTTGTTGACTTATGCTATTGCTACAAAGCAAATTTGAGTTTTTTAAAGTGCTATAAAGTTTCAATTGGTACATCTAGACCTGAGGATAACTAATTCACCCCCTCTCAATTATTCTAAATTCATTCTAACAATTGGTACCAGAGCTTTGGTCTCTTGAAAATAGTTTGAAGGTACTTGGAGCAAAATATCAAGATGTATAAAAAGGAGATACCAAAGTTGAACAAAGATAACTTCCCTGCATGTCAGAGTTTGATGAAATTGCATCTGTCTAGTATTGGTGATCCTGCTAAGCACTATATTGAACATGATTATGTAGTCCCAACAACACCTCTCACCATTGAATAGTTAAGAGAAAAGAAGGGACACAATCAAGCAAGGTTGGAGATTGTATCATCCCTAAGTTATCCTGAATTTGAAGACATAAAGAATTGTACAAATGCAAAGAAGATGTGGGATGCCCTAACAACCATCTATGGAGGAGATACAAATGTGTTGAGAGATAAATCTGAAAGTTTAAGAGGTAATTTTGATGAAATAAAAATGCAAGAAGGAGAAAATATAGTTCAATATTGTGGTAGGATAAAAGAAGTTGTGAATGCCATTAGATGAGATAATGGAACTATTGATGATAACACTATTATGAGAAAGGTGCTAAGGAATCGTCTTCCTGTATATTCTATTAGAGTCTCTGCAATTCAAGAATTGAGACGTAATCCTAATAATAATTTGACTTTGGAAGGTCTGGTAGGCAGACTTACTACATTTGAGATGTCAAATTTTGATAACTACACTCCACAAGCTATTGATTCTACATTCAAATCCTATTTGGTCCTTAACAAATCAAAGAAAGGAAATAAATGTGTGAGTAGTGACAACGACACTACAAATGATGATCTAGAAGAACTTGAGGCACTTATGGCAAGAAGACTATCTAGAGGAAAAGGAAAATTCAAAGGTAAACTTCCTATCATTTGTTTTTCATGTAACAAAGTTGATCATATTGCTGCTAGATGTCCTGATAGGAACGAGAAAGATGAAAGAAGAGAAAGCAAGTACAAAGACAAAAAGGATGACCGAAACCTCAGAAAGTATAAGGATTACAAAGACAAAGGTAAGAAACCTTTCTATATAGCTGAAGAAGCTTATGACAGTGGATGTGACAATTCTGATGAAAATGATATAGAAGTTGTGTATATTGCTATGAAAGATGATTATGATGATGATGAGAAAACTGCATTAAATTCTTATATAAGTAAAGGTGAGCATTGGATTATTGACAGTGTGTTGGAACCCATGTCGACAAAGTGACTTACATCCATTCTTGTTCAGGGAAGTAACTATTCACATATGTTTACATATCTTTTATAGCTTTTATTTTCTATTATCTTTATTTTATCAAAATGTCATTATGTGTTCGTTCACTTTCATATGTCTCATGGTTTAATGTTTTGAGATTCTCATTACCTTAGAATCATTTTATTAAGGTTCCTTTTCAATAAGAGAATCTAGGAGCCTGATCTTGTGACTTTCTCCCCTTAAAGACATCATCTAAATTAGTATTGAATATGCTTTTGTGTTGTTTTCATATAAATCCTAAATACAATTAAGGGGAATTCTACACATCTTATCATTGCATTATGAATCTCTAAAATCCGTATTGGTGATAAAAGCAAAGAGGTAATATTTTATGAGAAGAATTATAACTTTGATTTAATGATGCCCTTAAATGTTCCAACTAGTAGTCTATCAATATTTTGGAAAGTTTAAAATTGGTTTAATTAAACTTTCATGAATTTGAATGATTATAAATTTCATGAGATAAGACGATACTGTTATCTATGATTATGATTTGAAAATTACAATGTGTTATAGTTTGATTGATAACAATGATGATAAATGATATCTCCTTTTTCACATATATGATACACTCTAATTCTTATAGAATGACTAGGTTTTTCATTATTTTTGGTGTAATAATAATATTGGAAAAGAAGTTAGTAAATATATATATATTTTTTCAAAATACATTATGCTTATGAATATGAAAGGAGATTTTTGTAAAACGTTATCATGAAAATATTGTTAAAAGAGGGTTATACTGTGTTAATACTATGTTACTCTTGAAAACATTCATAATATTATGTACTTGTATTCTTATTCGTTATCCATGATATTAATGTATGTTTAATGATTTCTTTTTAAATCTCGAGCAAAAGTTATATTATTAAATGTGAGATTTTCATACTATTTGTTATAAAAGTTTTGTATAAATAACAAATAAGAAGATTACGTTATAGACTTGGTTTATTCCTTTTTTTTTTCCCCATGCTTGATTATTATCATGTGAATCTCATCTTGTATTTATGGTTATTGTCTTTTTAAAGAAATCAATGTTAAAATTTTTATTATAACCCATATCATATGTTGCTTACTATTTAAACATTTCTTGATGAAAATAATCATGGACCTTTGATAATTAAATCATTTTGTTTTGTGTTATTTTTAATATTCAAATCTTTTATTATGATTAAGGTTTATTATATTTTAACTTTTATGTATGCGCAGAGTTGGCAAGCTGGGGACATTACAGTCTGCATTATACATGACAGTTGACCACAATCAACGCAAGAGGTCACTCAATTTTGAAGGATATAATGACCCGTAATTTGTATGACAATGATCTACAAAAGTGGAAATTGTTACATGTGGAGGACTCAGCCCTAGACTGAATGATGTGATTAGTGGTTATAACACTTAAAATATATGGTGTCAAGAATAGTGTTGGCATTTCTTATGGATATCATGGACTGTTCGATGAAAACTTCCCTAAGATACATTTATCAAGAAAAGTTGTCTAGAATGTCCATATGTCTGGAGGTCACGTTCTTGAGGTCTCTCGTGAAGGTTGAAATGTTCCAGATATTGTTGATAGTATGGAAAAGAGGGATTAACATGTTTTTCTATTGGGTGGAAATGAAATCCATACTGGGGTGAATGCCATCCATAATGAGTGTCGCAAGAAGAAGATGAAATGCCATAGCTGTTGACAGAAGAGTGTGATCATTCAAAGATCACGCACCAACAAAATGCAGCGTCATAGTCATCAACTTCGATATGCTTCACAGTAATAAAGAAGAACTAAGCTGGTGGAAAACATTTGTAGTCTCCATGCAATACAGAATTAGTCTCTAGAATACATCGACAGACCTTACTCATCACACCACACCTCCATTATACGCAGGCTGCCACCCTCATCAGAAATAATGGCATTTGTCAATACAAACAGCAGGGGTCGATGCGAACAGTAGATGTCAGTGCAAACAACATATCAAACACTATAGTCGCTGAATCCTGCAAGACTCAAATATATTTTTGTATAGCAGATCAATATAATAACTTGAAAACCATTAACAAAGCCATCAACTTCAGTGCATCAGGCATGGATTACCAATGCGACTCGGGATATATATATATATATATATATAGGTTAGTTTATAGCAAAAAGGTGTGATGATCTAGTGCACCCTTTAGTTTTCATATTTATAATCATTCAAAAATCTGAAAATAAGGATATAATAACATCAAATAAGAAGAACATGATGACTGATATGTTGAAACTATGGATTCTTGGGGAGTGATGGAATGAAAGATAGTCAATTTCAAACATTGTATGCAAGGATCTGATATATGTTTTCTTATCAAGCAAAGATAAGTCTGTATTTATTTCATTGTGCAATCATTTTTGTTATTTCTTTACAATCAAGTCCTTCAGATAAACCAATCAATATTCCTTAAAGTGATAGTTTTGATTTGCGTATATTTCAATTTAAGTTTATATTCTGTATATTCAATTGTTTCTTTCTCATTTTCGATGGTTAAAATCTTATTAATTAAAGTATTGATCAATTAGTCCATCATCTGAGGAATAGTATTAAATTGAAGTATTTTTAAACTTTTTAGTTATATGTGCATCTCATAATGCCTTTAAGGTGATAAGATTTTGTTTTCAAAGCTGTCTCTGAAGTTGAATGTAGGATTGAAGAATTATCGACTCTATTGCCCATTATTGAAATAAAGCACTGGTCTCTCTTGTTAATTGAATTGCGGTATAAGGTTCTATTGTTTCAATTTTTGAATTACTCTTTTCTTTCATCTTATCCAGTTCATATCTCAATTATATCACACAATTTTAATAACATTATATTTGAATAACACATATTTTTAGTTTTGCGATCTTATTAACACCTTGAGAAGCAAGAGTTGAAGTTATCAGTTATCTACTATAGGAAACCTTTAGAAGACTTTCAAGATAAGTTTTAAAGTGCAGGCCCACCAGCCTTGGTTCTGTGGAATCAGAATTGTAGGAGGTTGTTGAAACCTCATTCGTTGGCAAATCAATTATATCTATCTTCATTGGATAAGAAAAATCCATAAGAAGTCCAATCTATCGATTTGAGCACCAACACAGTGGTTGTTCACATCACATGACTGGTGATAAGGATAAATTTGAGACCTTAGATCAGTGCAATGGTGGTTATGTTAAGCTTGGTAATGATGCACCATGTCTTGTTAAAGGGAAAGGATCAATTAAATTGACTGACAAGATCAGATGTAACAATGTATATTGGGTTTATGATCTTAACTATAATTTATTGAGTGTTGCATAGCTGAATACTTCTGGTTACAGAGTTGAGTTCCATTACAAGAATGCAAAGATCTATGATTCCACTGGAGAACTAGTTGGAAGTGGAGATAAAACAAAAGGTAACATGTTCTATCTGGACTTAGCTGATGAGACATGCTTGTTTGCACAATATAATGATGTTTGGTTATGGCATAAAAGGTTGTGTCATGTAAACTTTGATAACTTGGTAAGCATAAGAAAATTGAAAAAGGTTAGAGGGCTGCCTAAGTTAAAGAAACCTAAAAATGCAATGTGTAAGCAATGTCAATTGGGAAAAATGACTAAATCTAGTTTCAAGAGCAAGACTCATACTTTTGAGGAAATTCTAGAATTGGTTCATACTGACCTTTGTGGCCCCATTGGTGAGAAAAGTTACTATGGAGATAAATATTTCATTCTATTTGTTGATGATTACTCTAGAATGATGATTGTTATGTTTCTTAAAGAAAAATCTGACGCATTCCAATCATTTAAGTGTTACTTGGCAAAAGTTGAAAAAGATACAGGTAAAAGTCTGAAATGTTTGAGATCTTATCGAGGAGGTAAGTTTATTTATAATGAGTTTAACATGTTTTGCAATGACCGAGGTATAAAAAGATAGATGTCTGCACCTAGGACACCACCACAGAATGGTATTGCTAAAAGAATAAATAGATCTATCATGGACTATGCCAGGACACTAATGATGGATCAAAATGTTGCATAGAAATATTGGAGAGAAGCTGTGAGTACAGCAGTCTATACCCTGAACATAGTACAAGTCAAGAAAGGTACTAATGCTACACCTTATGAGCTATGGTATGGATATACACCTAATGTAAGATATTTCAAAGTTTTTGGAAGTAAATGTTTCATACTAAAGGATAACAGAAATGGGAAACTTGATGCTAAAGGTGAGGAAGGAATATTTCTTGGCTATTCAACTAAAAGTAAACCATATAAGTGTTTGAATTCTAACACTAAAAAAATTGTGGAAAGTGCAAATGTTAGAATTGATGAATATACAGAAAGAAATGAAAGAGAAAGCACACAGGAACCTGAAAGTTACAAATCATTTGTTTATCTAGATGAGGAAGATTCTAATGTATTACCTAAACCTAAGAATGAGGTTGTCGAGCAACAGCTAGCACCTGTCGAGTCACAGAATGAGATTGTCGGGCAACAGGAGGTAATTGTTGAGCTATCTGATGGAGATGCTAAGACACATAATCAACTTGAATTGAACGAGATTAATAAATCTAAAGAAAAGAAAGAACCTACTCTAGAAAAGTATGTGAGGAGGAACCACAACCCTGACCAAATCATAGGATCAAAGGAATATGTAGTTATGACAAGAAGTAAGTTGAGAGATGGTACATGCTTTTATGTGATTTTGAGCCTAAAATAGTAAAAGATTCCTTAGAGAATGAAGACTAGATACAATCCATGAATGAAGAGATTGAATAGATTAAAAAGAATAAGACTTGGACACTTGTACCTAGGTCGAATGACAAAAATGTAATTGGTGCTAAGTGGGTATTCAAAAATAAGCTGAATGAACAGGGAGAAGTAACAAGGAATAAAGCTAGATTGGTATGCAAGGGTTATGCAAAAGAGGAAGTAATTGATTATGAAGAAACATTCACTCCATTTTCAAGGTTGGAAGGATTCAGAACCTTACTTGCATATGCAGCCTACAAAGGTTTTAAATTTTATCAGATGGATGTAAAGTCAGCATTTCTGAATGGGATATTAGAAGAAGCAGTGTACATTGAACAAGCTGATGGATTTGTTGACCCAAGCAAGAGGAACATGGTTTGTAGACTACACAAGGCACTATATGGACTGAAGTAAGCACCAAGAGTATGGTATGATAAATTGCACAATTATTTGATAAAGATTGGATTTGCAAGAACCAATGACAACAAAAATCTGTATTTGAAGACAGAACAAAATAAAGGTACTTTATTAGCTGAAATTTTTGCTGATGACATTATATTTGGTGGACAAGATGTGTTATGCCAAACATTTGCAAAAGAGATGCAAACTAAATTTGAGATGTCTATGTTTGGTGAGATCAAATTCTTTGTTGGCTTACAAATATATCAAATGAAGAATGGTATCTACATTACTCAATCAAAATATGTCAAGGAGATATTGGACTCTTTTTGAATGGAAGAATCAAAACCAGTGAGTACACCCATGGCTACTGGACATAAGTTAACAAAAAATGATGATACAAAAGAATTGAATCAAACCCTTTACAGGTCAATGATTGGAAAGATACAATATGTTGTGCATAGCAGACCTGATATTTCTCTGGCTATTGGAATTGTTGCAAGATTTTCTGCCAATCCCAAGGAAACTCATATGATGGCAGTATAAAGAATTCTAAGATATTTGAAAGGAACAGATGAATATGGTCTGTATTACAAAAAGAATGATAAGTTTGAGCTTAGAGTCTACACTGACTCTGATTGGGCTGGAAATGTGGATGACAGGAAGAGCACCATAGGTGGTGTATTTCTTTTGGGAAAGAGATTGGTTTCATGGAATAGCAAGAAAAAAAATTGCACCTCACAATCTACAGCTGAAGCCAAGTATGTGGAAACAACAGTTAATAGCTCTAACATTGTGTGGTTGAAGATACTACTGAAAAGTATGAAAGAGGAGATCACAGAAGCAGTTGTTATGTATTGTGATAACATGAGTTCCATTAATATTTCTAAGAACCCTATGATGAACTCTAAGAAAAATCATATAGCTATCAATTATCATTACTTGAGAGAGCTATTTCAGAAAAAGGAAGTGAGATTGGAATATGTGCATACTAAGGAATAGTTAGCAAACATATTTACACAAGCACTACCCATGGATGCTCATGAGTATCTGCGAGGTAAATTAGGGGTGATTCCCCTAACTGAGGCTAACTAGTTAAGAATGGAACTGTTGCATCAAATGTTATATTTAGAATATTGATGCACATGCAGTCACACTTTAGGATGTTGCCTAAAGCTGTGAAAGAAAGACAAGGACAGAAAAGAGGATCAGTCATAAGCAAGATGACAGGAAAAACATGATACTGAGTTAGAATAGAAGAATCTGCATGATGAAGATGTCAACATCTTTGGCATTTTTGTCAAAGAGGGAGAGTTTACTATACTTAGAGAAAAAGGGAGAGTTTACTAGAAGAGGGAATCTACAGATGAACAAAAATAGAAAGATTTCAGTGTGATTATAGACACAAAGGGAGAAATGTTTTACAAGATGAGAATCAGAATGAAGCTAAAGACATTAATGAAGATTTTTTAATATCCAGGAACACAGACAGACTTTTTGGATTGTATGGTAACTACGTTTGTAAAATTATTGTTTTAATGTTTAGTTTTGCCATCAATGCCAAAGAGGGAGATTGTTGGAAAGCTACAATGTAAACAATTGTTGTTTTGTCATTTATGTCAAACCTTAACTCATGAGACTATTGCTATCTATTTGACTACCATATCTATTGATTGTTGAAGAATATTTGAAGGCAAGGATAACAGGAAGACAGAGTGAAATGGTTGAGTTATGGGAAATTAAAAGGGTACTTGATCAGTTGGCACATTGAAAAAGTAATGTGTTGTTTATCTATAACACTAAGTTATGATGTCAGTTTACTGGGAACAGTATATGCCAAGTGAATTTTATGTCGACTAAGCACCAGTGTATGCTGAGCATAATTTCTAAATATCGACTGAGCACCAGTAAGTTGCTGAGGAAAAATAGTGATGACTGAGTGGAAGAACACAGTGTTGGCTGAGCAATAGTATTTTGGTAATTGTTGAGATTTGAGTTCTTTGGCTGACATAATTGAATTTATTGGGATATGTAAATTTAATTAAGGATAAGCACGATTGGTCCACACTATTTAAATGCACGGGTAACCATAATTAACTCATGGATTCAAGATTTAATTAGTGATTTCTTTGGACAAGTAAATTAAATGTAAATGATGGAAAGATCCATTGGATCTTACCTAACCTAAGATCTACAATCTTGATTAAGTGGCCAAGATTTATTTTACCTAGATGAAGAGGTATAAGATAACCTCAAGGGGTTTTTTCAAGTAGTGAGATGAATGCAAAAAGTGTATGCAAGAGGATTGCATGGTTAATTGACTAACTGACATGATCTAGCAGAGAAGGCTAATTAGAGAAGTAGAGAGTTGTGAAAGTGATTTTTTGACAGATTTCCAAGAAGATCTAAAGATTGAAATCAGAATGGAGGTCACTCAGTGAATTAGCATTAGAGCTGAATTGGATCTAGATTTGCAAAGTAAGTTATATGTATCAGATCACACCTACTGATTACTTTCTAACCATTGTATCAGTCGAAATCCTTTAACTAGGTTGACCTAATAGTCATTGTATACATCCTTTGAGCAAGGTGACATTTAGGTGGAATGTTCTAAGACCTCTAACAAGGCCACTCCTGATAGGGTGATTAAATCCTTTAACCAGGTCACATTTAGCAATGTGTTTTGTAACCTTTAACAAGGTTGGCTCCTAGCAGAGCTCACTTTAGAAGAGTGAAAACTTGGTTGCATGTTACTGGTGGTTTTTTCCCAATTTGGGTTTCCACGTTAAATATTAGTGTCAACTTGTGTGAATGTTTATGTTGTGTTTTAGTGTTAAGTTTCTACAAGCTGATTACATTTGAACAGTAGACTGCATATTTATGTTCTTGACTTATGTTGTTTCTATTGAGTAGATCTGAGTTGTTTAAAGTTCTATAAAGTTTCAATTGGTACATCTAGACCTGAGGATAACTGATTCACCCCCCCC
>MU226908.1:553409-584372 GCA_018584345.1 Thuja plicata
TTCCCCCCCCCCCCCCCCCTTCTTAGTTATTCTAAATTCATTCTAACACATGATGTATCTTTACTTATGCTAATTTGGAATTTCATCAACATATTATGGAACTGATGTAAAATACTTCTTAGTGTAATGCAGTTCCATACTTACTTGTTCTGCTTAGGTGGGGATGGTGATGTCACCAGATCCATTGGATGGGGTGTCACCAATTGCATTGCTCGGTCCAGCTTCATTATTGTTTGAAGCTTTCCTCCACATTTTGCCTCTCATCCTCCAGATCTCTTCAATGGTGTTTCCATTGGGAAATGTGTTGGTCTCTATCATTCGGTCTCTATAGTATTTCTTGAGATGACCAACTTTATGGTAGTGTAAGCATGTCATTCTGGGGTTAGTCCAGCCTCTAGACTTTATTGTCCACTATCTCATATAGTTTGCAGAAATGTGACCAAATCTTCCACATGAGGTACAATTTGTCCAAGTATTGTAATCCCATATATACTGGTTACCGACTCTCTTTGGTTGATAGGCAGTTTCTTGACCTTTAGGCTTCCATGCTTTGTTTTTCTTCTTCTAGCATTCAAGAGTTATGTTCCCATTCATTTTGCAAGTAGGACAGTATTTGTCCATGTAGGTTTCCTTCTTTGGTTGTTTCATATTAGACTTACATTCATATGTGTTATGTCCTTTCTTGTTACATTTATAACAAAATCCTATGAATGAAGATGTGGATTTAGGAATACCTTTCATTTTGCCTCTGCATACATTTGATGTGTGGCCTTGCTTTCCACAGTGATTGCATGTCATCTTTCTTGGTCTTGGATTTGCATAGACATTCTTTGGATCAGCTTAATTGGGTGATTCTCCATTCTGGGTATAGCCTAGACCGGTGTTTTTGTTGATTCTTTGTTTTCTATCAAGAAAATCATCCATTCTTTTATTGCTTTCTTCAAATTTTTTGATAATTTCATTATGCTGCTGCTAAATTCTGAGTTCTTGTTTCAGTTTTTCATTTTCTTCCCATAGCTCACCGATAGCTTTTATTCTTTCAATGAGTTCAACAATCATTCTATTTTCCTCTTGACTCATAAGAATAATCTGATTTGTAATCTCATGATGATGTTCTGTTAATCTTTGTATTTCAGATTCTTTATCTTGTAGCTTTTCAGTAATCTTCCTTCTATCATCAATAGCTAGTGTTATCTCTTTCTTAGCTTGTCTAGTACTGTTCATGACATCAATCATTCTTACTATCTATGTTTCTTGAACGATTTGTAGAGATTTCACTTGTCCATCCAGATGTTGATTGATTTCATTTAGACTTGTGATGCTTTCTTCTGATGTGTCTAATGATTTGGTTGTATTTGATCCTAAAGACACAAAGAAATCTGGTATCTCTTCCTCATGGTAATCTGTTTCATTACAGCGAGACGCCATAATCTTTCTTTCATCTAACATCTATCTCATCTCGATTCTATCTTCTTTATACTACTCATAGAAGATCTGAATTTGTAGCTTCTGATTCTCAATACTCTTGTTAAGTTTGTACTTCTCCATTGTATGATCTTTTCTCTTAAGCCTTTAAGCATTTCAAATAAGAGTCTTAGATCTAATACAAATTGTTGGAATTAATGGGAAGTGTGTACTAAGAGGGGAGGGGTGAATCAGTACCTCTAAAACTTGTGTATCTTTTAACCTTTATCCTTTAGGTAATCAATTATTTATCCAACCATTTGTTCTATACTATCTTGATGTAAGATAATTTATCAATTCATAAACTTAATCAATCATGTGAACATTCATAGAAAACATTCATGAAATTAATTGACACATAATAAAAGATATGATAACACAGAAAACTCCTATTAGGAATTAAAAAATCTTGTGGGGATGGCACCCACAAATTCTTCACTATCTGCAGATTGGAAGGGGTCGATTAAGGCTTACAATTTGATCACTTCTGATGATCTAACCTGTTAAGAGTATCTATGGAGACCTGTTAAAGTCTACTCGATTAAGATATTTAGAAAAACTATTGAGTGTGCACTTGGTTAAGATATTTACAATTGGATGGTTAAATCCACCTTCCTTGAAAGGATTTTTACACTTTGCTTCACTTGTTATAATGTAAGCAAATTACAATTTGACCTGGTGTATGCAATCTCCTATTGCTGATTACAGATCCATTTAAGATTACATGTATAAGTATATCACCTAATGTAATTGAATAATACCTCTGATGCTCAGTAGCCTCTATTCTTGGTTCTTGGTAACCAAATTCACCTTTTGTTGTTCTAGTTCTTCAAACTTTTAGTTTGATCCATAGATGTGCTCGTATGCTTCATTCATCCTCTCATCTATTCTCACATCATTTATAATGAATGACTACAACATCTATTTATAAGATAGATTGACCTAATCAAGTTTCACGTAAAACAATATTAACTCTAAGATCACAGGTTTACAACTTTACTTGATCTCCTAGTCTATGTGTTTTAAATCAGTTAGACTGATTAAAACACTTACATTAATGTTTCTTGTCCTTAAAGAAATGGTTTTAAAAAAAACCAAGACTCTATAAATAGAATAAGACTATTTTATCTGACGTGGAAGTCAGATACACTTTTTGCAGGATTCAACTGACTTTCAGTTTCTGTCGGTTGGTTATGCTTTGAAGTCAGTTAGACTGTTTCTCAGTGTTCCTTGCTTGAACTATCTCTCAATTTCCTCTTTGATTGTTCTCTTGGTTTTCACTATGACCTGCTTGTCGGGTTCCTCTTTATCCTTTCCACTTTGTATTTTCAGTTTACACACAAAATTGTGTCACTGGTTTTCTTTGTACTTAGCAGTTTTCAATGATCTATGATATCTGTGTTTTCAGTTTGCTCTTTGTCTTTTCTTTCAGTGTATGTTTATCGAAAGTGTTCTTTGCATACTAATGGAAAAATAATGTCATCAGATGCAACCAAGGAATCACATTCCAAATGCTCTACTAGAGAGAGAAGATTGATCGAGAAAAAGAAAAGCAAAAAGAGGAAACAATTCATTGACTTGAGAAATCCAATCATCATACTAAATGGAGACCCAAATATGATGAAGCCCAAAGAATCACGTATTTATGCTGAGATTGTAGCTCAAAAGGATGAACAAGACAAGTTATTGGTAAAGAAGAAAAAGGTAGACATCTTAGAAGATGTAAAGGAGGTTTTACAGTAAATTATTCCTGAAGTTACAATTGATGAATCTAAACCCCTACTAGACCAAGCTCATAATTTAGTCCAACAAATCAAAGGACCAAACAAGGACATGACCAAATACATGTTAAAGATTCACAAGGAGTCTATGGAGAAGAAGGTGATGGCAGACTTATTGAAAGAAACTGATGTTGAAAAGGTAAATCTTTCCAAGTTATGTACAGATATTGAAAACAAACTCACATCCATCATAGAATTGTTTCAAAAACTTTGTATTCTTTCAAATTTTATTGATGAAATCAAGAAGACAGAAGTAGATATTGAAAAAGAGCTGACTGAGCAGCTTAAGAAGCTAACCACCGAGCCTGGAGCATTACAAAATTACTACTCAAAAATTTAAGAGCTCGTGGGAGTTCAAATTTCAATGAGACAAGAGGAGGATAAGCTTAGATTTAAATTTATTGAACTGCAAGTATTATTAATTTCCCATATCCAATCGATGTAGATACACATGAATAAATTCAAAGACTTAGTCGATTATCTAGATGTTAGCTCACTAGACATTTTTTTTATCTTAGTAGTAGATATTATCAAGCACATTGTTATACTTTAGAATATCTGAGACACATGGGAGACTATACTTTCAGGGATACAATAGAGGTATAAACATATTTTTGAGAAATAATTTTTAGTTTTGGCAGTTTTTGTCAAAAAAGGGGGATAGTTAACTATGAATATGTATTTATAGTCAAAAACACAAAAAAAAATATAGGTGCAAAATAAAATAAATAAAGGATATGCATAGAGTGTAACATCCAAGGGGGAGTTACAAATTTTGATGACTTTGAAGGTTTTTGTCAAAATGTCCAACTAATGCCAAAGGGGGAGATAGTTATCTCTATAAGCTATATTTTGTTGTCATTAGTTTATTTCAAATTCATATAGTCAAGAAGAACCAGTTGGTGAAAGGAGTTAGTAATATATTTGACTAGTCATTAATTCAAACCAAGCCATTCGGTGAAGTCATACATAAGACAAAACTCGGTAAGTGAAAATATTTAATGACAGAGTATTGAGCGTCTACAGAAATCAAGTATTACATTATATTGAATGCAATGAAGGACACTGAGTGGATAATCATAGAGTACTGAAGTTCTTATAACCGAGTTGAAGGAGTTACCCAACTGAGTTAGATAGCGAGTCGGTGAATGTGATAAAATCACATTTAATTCTTTGTCACAACATTAATTACATTATAATATTTTGTTACATGATCAATGATTCAAATAAATTAGAGTGAAGATCTAAGGCATAGATCAAGCTGCAAAAGAAATTTTGCTAGTACCAAGAAAAAAGTACAGAGGTAAAAGTGACATGGTCACCGAGCAGAAAAGAAGATCTAACAGTTATGAATGATTCACAACAACCTAATGCATAAGATTAAGAGGCATAAACTCTTATATATATTGGATGATTTACAAAGAAAAGAACACAATAGAGGAGGTTGATATTGTTGAAGAAAGTTGTTAAGAGTTATTTTTTATTATTGAGAAAGTTAAGGGAGTTATTTGAAGAACAAAGAGCAGAGCAGAGAGCATCAAGAAGAAATTCAGCTACAGCAGAGTAGAATCAAGTAGTGTTATAGTTTGAGATTGAGGTAACACATATCAAAGCACATAAAGTCTGAACAACATTTACATTTGACTCATTTTTACATACATTATGGAGTTATTAATACTATTGTATTGAGAGCTTTAAATCCCAATACTGGGTAGATCTTAACCGATCTTATATTTGTAAATCCTTTAATAGGGTACATCTCTAAGTGTAGAGTTTTTAAAAATCCTCTAACCAGGTAGACCTAACAATTCTTTTTATATTCTTGCTTGGGTAAGCTATCAAAATGGCTAAACATTGTAAGCTCTAACCGAGCACCCTTTATACTACAGTTAGTGAAGGTTGTGGTTGTCATCCCCACCACAGTTTCATCCTCTAACCAAGGATTTATGTATTACCAAAATCATGGTGTTATTATTTCTACTATTTATTTTTTTGATGTGATGTTTTATAAGCTTTATATTACTTTCATTTCAAAGTTATGAACTCGGAAAACAACAAGTAGCAGTATATGGTTAATAGGCAATTTCAGTTATAAATTTTTTAGTGGTACTGATTCACCCCTCCCCTCTAAGTCCCAACTTTCCATAGTAATTCCAATAGAACTATTTTAGTGTTAAGAGTTACAATAAGGAGTTTTCAAGCTGAATATTAGATCTTGTCATGTAGATGATGAAGTTGAACAAGTTTCTCGCTACCTCAATGGTTTAAGGGTGTCAATACAAGATGAAATCAAACTATTATAGATTAGGAGTGTGGAAGAAGGTTACAAGTGGAAGTTCAAGGTTGAAGAAAAGTTGAAATGAAGGCATGAGAAAAGGAAAAGAGGTAGTAAAGGAATATTTCATAGAGGTCAATCGAGTACTAATACTGGAGGAGGAAGATCTTCTGTCGATCAAGGAAGGAATGAGTCAGAAACTCAGGATAATGAGAGATATAGGAGGAATGATAGGAGTACCTATTGTAATGAAGGAAAATGTAGTGTTGAAAGAAGGAATTTTAGTGGCACTTGTTTTAAATGTAGTGAATCAGGGCATCAAGCCTTTGAGTTCAAACAAGGCAACTCTGAGAAGAAGGAAGAAGGTAGCAAAAAAAAATTGCAGATGAAGAGTCCACTAGATTAGTAAACAAAAATCAAGTAGAGGAAGGAGAAACCTTCATGACTCAGAGAAACCTATATCATAGAGAACAAGATAAGGAATATTTACAGAGGAAGAATTTATTCAAAAACATATCTAAGATACAAGACAAGGTGTGCACTCTTGTCATAGATAGTGGTAATTTTGATAATCTTACTTCACGGGAGTTGGTGGAAAAGCTAAATTTCCAGAGATTGAAGCATCCAAAATCCTATGAGATCGCATGGATACAAGATGAACACAAGGTATTGGTAAGTGATCAATGCCTAGTCAAATTCGAGATTGGGAAATATTATGATGAGGTTTTGTGTGATATTATGCCTATGGATGTGTGTCATATCTTGTCGGGAAGACCATGTCAGTATTATATGCAAGATATAGATGATGGTAGGAAGAATGTATACACCATTATTGCTAATGGAATGAAGAAAATCATTTACCTTTAGAGGAACCCCTTAAGAGTGAAGTGTGTACTAGTGAAAAGGTTTGTTTAGTAGATGTCATAAATTTCTTGGATGGCATGAGGCACGATAATGTGTGTTCTATTTTAGTACCCAAGAAGTATAAGGATATTTTATTAGTAGAAGAATACCCAAAAGAAATAATTAGATTGTTGAATCAGTATAAAGGCATCATATCAGATAATATCCTGATGGATTAACACCTTTTAGGAGTATTATCCATTGTATGGATTTGATATTGGGGGCTAGTTGGCCTAACAAAGAAGAATATATGATGACATTGGCATAGAATGAAGAATTGAATCGGTAAGTGAAATATTTGTTATAGCAAGGCTTAATGAGAGAAAGTCTGAGTTTGTGTGCAGTGCCTGCAGTGTTAGCACCTAAGAAAGAAGGACAATGGAGGATGTGTACCAATTCTAGAGCCATCAACTGGATCACAATCAATGATTGGTTTCATTCACCAAGGATGGATGATTTGATGGATTATTTGAGTGGGGCCAGATATTTCATCGAGATAGACTTGAAGAGTGGATATCATTATACTATAATTAGAGAAGGTGATGAGTGGAAGACCACATTCAAGAAAAATTAAGGATTGTATGAATGGTTAGTAATGCCTTTTGGATTGTCTAATGCACCTGGTAGTTTCATGAGGTTAATGAATGAAGTTCTAAAGATATTCTTAGGTAAGTTTGTCATTATGTATTTGGATGATATATTGATTTTTAGTAAGAGAAAAGAGGATCATTTGATACTTGTTAAACAAGTATTGTAGAAGTTAAGGGAGGAGAAGTTTCTAATCAACCTCAAAAAGTGTACTTTCATGAAAGTGGAATTAGTGTATTTGAGATTTGCAATATCTACTGAAGGGTTGAAGATAGATCTTGAGAAAGTGAAAGCCATTTTGAGTGGCCTACACTAAATATTTTTGGAGAGGTAAGACCGCTTCAAGGGATAGCTAGTTTTGACCAAAATTTCATCAGAAAATTTAGTTCAATTTGTGAACTGATGACTAAAACTATGAGGGGAGATAGGAAGGAATTTAAGTGGACACATGGAGAACAAAGGATTTTTGAATCATTGAATAAAAAGGTGATTGGAAATTGGTGTTAGCTTTACTTGATTTTAACAAGGTATTTAAAGTAGATTGTGATGCTAGTGGAAATGCAATTGGAGCTATCTTGAGTCAAGAAGGGAGCCATGTTGCATATTTATGTGAAAATTTGAATGATGCTAAAATATGGTATTCAGTTAATGATCATGAATTTTATGTTATAATCCAAGCATTAAAGAAATGGAGACATTATTTGTTACCTAGGGAATTGGTGTTTTATACTAGTCATCAAGTATTGAAGTACTTGAGCAGCCAAGGTAAGTTAAATCGGAGACATATGAGATATGTTGAGTTCATACAGAGTTATGCATTTGTGTTGAAACATAAGAGTGATGTATCAAATAGATTTTTTGATGCCTTGAGTAGGAGAAGAGATTTTTTGACTAAAATGAAGATAACATTATTGGGATTTGATGAGTTAAAAACATTGTATGAGGATGATCCAGACTTCACCGAACCTTGGAAATCTTGTAGAGAACCTATATTTTTAGATAGAAGTAAGTGGTTATATTATTTTATTTAGGATAGAATTTTATTCATACCCAGAAGTTGTATGAGAGATAATCTCATTAAGGAGAAACATAGTGGGGAATTGGTAGGACATTTTGGCATTAACAAGATAGTAGCTTTGGTAAGTGAGAATTAATTTTGGCCACAAGTTCAAAAGGATGTGGGAAGTTTTTTTCAGGGTTTTTAAGTGTGTCAAGATTCAAAGGGTAGTAGTTATAATGTGGAATTGTATACACCTTTGACAGTACCATTCAGACCTTGGAAAGATGTCATCATGGATTTTGTGGTCAGTTTTCCAAAGACACAAAGAGGCTATGATTCAATTTTTGTGGTTGTAGACAGATTTTCTAAAATGACACATTTCATTCCTTGTAAAAGAAGACTAAAGATGCAGTACATGTAGCTGACCTATTTTTCAAGGAGATTGTGAGATTACATGGATTACCTAAAAGCATTGTTTCTAATAGGGATAGTAGGTTTTTTGGTTATTTTTGGAGAACACTTTGGAAGAAGATGAAGGATTTTTTGAATTACAGTTATAATTTTCATCCACAGACTGATGGACAGACTAAGGTTATGAACAAGAGTCTAGGGACTTTATTGAGATGTTTAGTTTGGCATAAGCCAAAAAATTGGGATTTATTTTTTTCTTAAGCAAAGTTTCCATATAACAATTTTGTAAATAGGAGCATAGAGAAGAAACCAATTGAGGTTGTTACTGGTTTTAATCCTAAGGGATTGGCAGAATTGATGGATATCATTCATTATGTTAAGAAGAGTGTTGAATAATTTAAAGAGGTTATGAAATCATTACATGAAGAGGAGATACATCATTTGGAGAAAATGAACCAAGCCTATAAAAGAAGAGAAGATAAGAAGTGAAGACATAAGTAATTGTAGGTAGGAGATGAAGTTATGGTGTACTTACATAAGGGTAGATTTCTTGTTTGTACTTACAGTAAGTTAAGGATGAAAATTTTTGGTCCTTGTAAGATCTTGAGGAGATTTGATTCAGGGAATGCATATGAATTAGAGTCACCAGAAGACAAGGATATATCACATGTATTAAATGTTGTACATTTGTATGAGTATCATGAAATAGATTTCAATAGCAGTGATGGGTCATATATTTAAGTATCCTAAGAAGTAGATGGATCAGATACAGAAAATTTTGGACAAAAGAGTTGGTAGAAGTACAAGAATTAAGTAGTATATGGATTATCTTATTAAATTAAAGGACAGACCTGTAGAATATTCTTCATGAATTTCTCAGGCCGAGTTTGACCATTTTTTATTTTCCTTTGGCCCCAGTAAAGTGAGAGGCTCACTTTTCAAATAACCCTGGGTGTCTGATGCAGGAGCATCTTTGGATCTTGGAAATCTCGCATCAAGCAAAAATATTTGTTTTCCTATTTTCCTATTTTATCAGTCTTGGTGTTTCTTTCTGTGATCATTTTTTCAGGTCTAGGATCCTTATAGCGTGTTCATGGCTTTGTGTTGGACATTCTTCTAGTTCTGTGCATCATTTGGTTACTTAGCACATGAGATCTTGCAGATTCTTGGCAAGACTATCATGTTCTTCATGTTTCCACCCAGTCTTTGTGTTTTCTAACCTACTTGATTTTTTTACAACCTACTTGAGGGACCAAGTTTCATATTTCATTCATTGGAAGTTGATCCTGATGATTTGGGTCTTGACCTATTTTTTGTAACACATTTTAGTTCTTATTGGGAAATGTGATCTTTCCACGTCGACCTGATATTTTTGAAGGATTTATAATCTTATGGATTTTTCCCTAAATGAGTAGAGTTTCATAAGATTATCTTTCTATAGTTGTAGCTGAGGATTTTGTAAGGTTTTTTTTATTATAATCACGCCTGTATGCCTGGCATTTATAACTGCGCGTTGTATCTATCCATTGTATATGATTTTTGTATGATAATAAATAAGTTTGATCTCTAATTTATCCCTTTTTTTCTTGTTTCTTCCATTATGTAATTCATGATGCAAGGATCAAACAGGTCTCTTTGAGTTTCCTCCATCCTTGACTGTATCAGCATACCTACAAAATTAGTTAGTATTAAATACTGTAAAACTAAGTTTTAGAGGTTTAGAATCAAAGGTGTTAAATCTAAGGTGCATGCGCTATTAATGAAGGCATCAAAAAAAATTCTAAGGTGCTAATACATAAAAGACTTGCAAAACCAATGATTAAACATTTGCAACAACTTGTTAAGCCTAGAATCTTTAAGGTAGACCTCAAAAATAGTGAAGCAAGTAACAAAACAAACAAGTTAGTTCTCAAATATTACATGTTTTAAAATTACAAAACAACCACAATTAGATATCTCAAGTGGAGGTTCTAAAAACCAAGCACAAGAAATAAAGAGCGCAAGCACTAAACCACATATGCATGCACTAATCTAAGACTTGTAGGTCAAAAACACACAAAAAATTCTAATTCTTTTTTAGAAACATAGGGATGTGGGTCTAAGTGGACATGCCAAAATGTGATGATAGAAATATAATTTTTAAATTAAATAAAATGAAAAAAAAAACTCAATCCAAATACAACCATATACCTCAACACTAGATGAGCTAAATAGAAGCACCCAAGTGCAATTATTATTCTTTTGGTGGTGGTGAAAGTTAGAATGGTCTCATAGTAAATACACTAATAGGATAGAAATCTAAAGCGATTTTATAATTGTAATGGTAACATGAAAGAGGATTGGAAATGATTTTGGCATAAGCGTGATGCAGTAAAAGTAGACATTTTTTTAAGGGAGAAGGATCCAATTTATATAGTTGGAAGAGGATGAATGGACGGTTGAGATTAATATTTAATGAAGGGTTGAGATTGAAGGAGATTCAATCAATTGAATTGGATTCATAGCATTTTTGACACATTACAAGGAATTTGGAATACCACTTGGCATGGGGAAGATGGCAAGGTGTGCTCGTTCATGTATGAGAAACCTTGGGAGATTATGAGAGTGACATGTGGAAAAAAATTTAGAAAAGTGGAAGAGGTGTAACTGGAGACGCTTGACAAATAGAGAAAAGTGAAAGTAGTAGGGCGGTTAAAGGATTGAAGTGTCATCTCCCACATGTGTGAGCACCAAATATTTTATTTTGTCACATGTTGAGCTAGATAAATGAGGGGGGGGGTAGGAAAGTGACAAGTGCATGTCACATTTGGGAGTCTGATTTTTAAATTAGGATAAATGCTAATTAGGTTAGGAATCATGAGAATTAGATAATTAATCAGGAATTAATTAACTAATTAGGATTTAGATAAAGAGGAGGCTTAGTCAAAGATTTAGTTTAATTAATTGAGATTAATTAAATCTTAGGAGGAATAGGCATGGGTTGTTTAATTATTTAAAATAAATTAAACATTAGAATAATAGGAAAAAATAACTAATTATTTAAATTAGCTATATTGGGTGATGGGGATAATAAATTAAATTCTATTTATTCAATATTTAGTTTTAGAATAATAATTAGGGACATGAATTCATCTAGTTCACCTAGTTAAATTTAGGGTGTCTACAACATCAATTAGATTTATAAATTTTATTATTGTTGCTAATGATTTAGAGGTTGAGAAAATAGATGTGAAAATTAATTTTCTTCATGGTGATTTGGAGGATATTTATATGACACATTCAAAGCATTATATAGTAAAAGGTAAAATTAATTTAGTTTGTAAATTGAATAAATATTTGTGTGGCCTCAATTAGAATCATAGGATGTGGTACCATAAATTTGATGCATGTGTTGAGTTTGAGATTTGAGGATTCTAAAGAAGACCATTGTGTTTATTAAAAATCTAATGGTGCTCATTTCATGTACAATGCATTATATGTTGATGATATGTTCTTTATTGGTAAAGGGAAATGTATGATTTTAGAACTAAAGTCTCGGCTTGCTACTAAATTTGAAATGAAAGATCTTGGTATAGCTAAACACATTCTTTAGATTGAAATTAGAGGAGATAAAGTAAACAAAAAGTTATTGTTGGGATAGAGTAAGTATGTGAACTCAATTTTAAAAGGTTCAACATGTAGGATTGTAGATGATTATGTGTTCCTTTTACAATTGGAACAAAGTTTTCTATTTCAGATTTTTCTACATCTCCATCAAAGATGGAAGACATGAGTAGAGTTCCTTACCAAAGTATGATTGGAATTTTTATGTATAATATAATTTTTACTATACTATACATTTCCCAAGAAGTGGGAGTTCTTTCGAGATATATTTCTATTTCTAATAAAGTTTATTAGGAATAAATTAGAAGAGTCTTCAGACATTTTAAGGGTACCTTAGAGTATTTTGTTTTTATCATGGTAATATGATAGGAGATGAAATTTCCCTTGATATTTTTGGTTATTTAGATTTATATTGGGTATGTGATATTAAAACAAAAGGAGCCACAAGTGCTTATGTGTTTACATTATTTTCTAGGGTAATCAGTTGGATGAGTAAGTGACAGGTTTTGACTAATTTTTCTACTACTGAAGCTGAGTATATGACAACTACATATGCTTGTAAATAATTAATTTGGATTCAGAGACTATGTTAAAATATTGGAATAAAACAAGGAGAAGTGACATTCAAAGTGTGATCTTTCTACTTAAGAACATGACATTTCATGTCAGGAACAAGCACATTGATGTTTATCATTTTTCTAGAGATATGGTCGAGCATGGAAAGGTGAAGTTAGTTACTATAGAGACTTTGAAGAATCATCATTTTGCTAGAGATATGGTCAAGCATGGCAAGGTGAAGCTAGTTAATATAGAGACTTTGAAGAATCTTTCACATTCATTAACTAAGGTTGTGAGCATAAAGAATTTCATGGTGTTAGAGTCTATGGCCCTCTTGGACCCTAAAAATTAAACCATGGTGTAGATACTTCCTTTGATCTTGAAAGGTGTTTGAAAAGTGGGAGATTGTTAGGAAAATTGTGTCTCAACCTTGAATTTACATAATTTTTTAATTTTTTGAAGTCCTCAAAGAAATTTTACAAATTCAATTTTGAAATCCTTAGAGGTCCCTAAATATCTTGAAAGTTTCCATAATTGGCATAGTAGGCCATATTTTGATAGTGCATCTCGCAATATTTTGAACACTTCAAATGATTTTTCAATCAGATACTAGGTTCAATAATTATGGCATTCTAAAGTTGGGTTGAACACACCAATTTTTTTGTAAAAGGGATTTACCCAGGTTGATGTTTTTATTGACACATCATAGGGAATCTAAGGTTGTAGATAAGCTAGGTACCACTTTTTAGGTGGTTTTTAGCCCATGGTTTTGTAATATCATTTTACGGTTTCATGATTTGTATCTCATATGTATTAGGTGCATTAGATAGAGGTTCAGTGTATGAGTCTAATAGTTGTTGAGTTACCTTTAGATCTCTAGTTGGTGGATCTCTTGTGAGAATATTTCTCTCCAAGCATATTGTAATTTGTTATTGATTCTTGAATATTATATTAGAAAGCTTTTGGAGAGTGGGTCTTTTTCTCCTGAAAGGGTTTTCCCCACACAAATCACTGCATTGTAGAATGCTGGTGAACTATAACTGATTGAATGTTTGAATTCATTTGTTGATAGTCAAACTGAGTTATAGATATGATGATAAACATTATCATCTAATGTATTTTCATTGATGTCAACTTATTTGAGTATTATTATGGTGGAAAATTTTTGTTGTGAATTGGAGATCTAGAACAAACAAATTTTATGTGGTTGGAAAATGAAGATTTTTGTATACACCAAGAGACAATGAACACTGAGCAAACACAATATATACCAAGCATAGTGGTAACTGAGCTAGGGATCACCGAAACAACAAAGTTAATACTAAGGCCAAGTAGTTAATTCAAATTGAGGCCGACTAGGATGTTGAGTTGGCAATTGATGATTTTGAGGTAAAAGATAAAGTTTGTTATTTGATCAAACAGTCACGAAAATTCAAGGAAGATCAGATGGAAAAGATTGAAATGTGTTTTTAACATAACTGTCGAGGATGGATCAAGAAGGAAAATGAACAGTGGAGATTAAGCAAAAATATCTGAAGGATGGAAATTAAATGAGCTATGATGTCTATATAAGAGACAAGAGATTCATTTTGAATGAAACCTGATGCACACACATGCGAATTTTATGCATGACTAATCAAATTGGTTAAAGATAGAACTGAGCATTTTCTACAAACATAATCGAGCGATAGAGGAAAGAGAAGAACAAGCATGAAGTATGAGATGAACTGAAGAATTACAAATTGATTAGAGGTATTATGTACTTAGCATAGATCTGAATATCTACAAAACAGAGTTGTATTTGAATTAGATCACTGTTGTATCAATTTATCCATTGTTACAGATTAATCTCTTAACCGAGTAGGACAGTGAAAGTATTTATTATAACATTCAGAGAATGTTGAGTTTTTTCTTGTTGACCCCATAGTGAATGCATGGTCAAGAGAGAGCTGTTAGTTTTAAATCCTCTAACTAGTTCACATTTAATAGTGTTCATTGTAACCTTTAACAGGGTTGGCTCTTCACCGAGCTCACTTCAGAAGAGTGAAAATATTTTGGGTTACCGATCCCAGGTGGTTTTTCCCTTAGCAGGGTTTCCATGTTAAAAAATCTATGTATGAATGTGCATGAATGTGTGAATTTTTATTCTACTTTACACTTTATTTTATTGACCTAGATCGGCAATCAAAGTATTAATTTACTGATACTCGGTAGACACTATTGATGATAGTTTGAGATTATAGAATACATTTTCACCGAGGTGAGTTTTATATGATTGAATTTGTTTTGGTATACATCTGGAGAAATTTGGGACTATAGAATAATTTGTGAGAAAACTAATTCACCCTCCTCTCAATTATTCTAACAATTGGTATCAGAGCTGACAGTGCTTAGAAGAAAGTTTTGAAGGACTTAAGATAAAGATCACAAGATGTATAAGAGAGACACACCAAAGTAGAACAAGGATAACTTCTCAACATGGAAAAGAAGAATGAGACTATACCTATCAGGAATTGGAGACAACATTGCAGATTATCTGGATAATGAATTCATTATACCTTCTGCACCTTTGACTATTAATTAGATGAAAGAGAAATAGGAACATAACCTTATCATGGTAGAGATTTCTTCTTCACTCACAGATGCTAAATTTGAGGACATCAAGACATGTACAACTGCCAAGAAGATGTGGGATCAACTTACACTAGTTTATGGAGGAGATGTAAATGTACTGAGAGCCAAAGTTGAAAGTCTTTATGGAAATTTTGATGATATGAGAATGAAAGGAGAGAACATAACATAGTACAGTACCTAAATTAAGGAAGTGGTGAATGCTATTTGAGGATCTGGTGGAACCATTGATGAAGACACTATTATGAGTAAGATTCTTAGAACTCTATTACCTATTTATTCTATAAGAGTCTCTACAATACATGAAATGAGAGCTGCACCTGGAAATAACATTACTATTGATAGTATTGTTGGAAGATTGATTTATTTTGAGCTAAATAACTTTGATAACAGTATTGTGCCATCTATGGAGTCCGTATTTATGTCTAATTTAAAAAATGGTAAATCTAGTAGAAAACACATAGTCAAAAATAACAGTGATAGTGATAGTGATGACAAGGAACTTTATGAACTTGAAGCTTTAATGGTTAGAAGATTGCACAGAGGTAAAGGAAGATATAAAGGTAAAGTACCTTTGATATATTTTAACTGTAAAGAGATTGGCCATTTTTCTGCAAGATGCCCTAACAAAAATAATGATGATAGAAATGATAGATCTAATGACATGAAGGATGACCAAGACTACAAAAGCAACTGACAATATGATAGAAGAGATAAGTGAGACTATAAAGATAAAGGTAAGAAAGCTTGTTACATTGTTGAAGATAAAGTTAATGATAGTAGTTATGACACTGATGAAGATATTGAGATAGTGTTTGTAGCTTTGAAAGATGATTCAGATGAAGATGAAAGGTATGTAGAAACAACACTTATCTCTAAAGTTAGTAAAAATGACATTTGGGTTATTGATAGTGGTTGTACACATCACATGACTAGTGATAAAGGAAAATTTGAATTTCTTGAACATTATGATGGAGGATCAGTAAGAATGGGAAATGGCATACCCTATCAAGTTAAAGGAAAAGGTACTATTATGCTGAACAATCAAATCAAATGTGAAAATGATTATTGGGTAAAAGGACTTAATTACAATCTGTTGAGTGTTTCATAGTTGAATAACACAGGTCACCAAGTTTCATTTGAGAATAGAAAAGCAAGAATATATGATGGAAAAGGAAATTTGATCGGTACTGATGAACAATCTAAAGGTAACCTATTCTATCTTGACATAGCTGAAACTACTTTCTTATTGGTAAAGAATGAATATATATGGTTATGTCATAAAAGACTTTGTCATGTAAATTTTGACAACATGGTTAAGATGGGTAGAAAAAGAAAAGTTAGAGGCTTACTGAGCTTAACTAAACCAGACCCTGTAATGTGCAAAAATTATCAAATGGGAAAGATGTCAAAATATAGTTTCAAGAGCAGGAATTTTTCATCTAATGATATTTTGGAGTTAGTTCATATAGACTTATTTGGACCAATGAGAACACCGAGCTATTATGGGGAAAAATATTTTATTTTATTTGTTGATGACTACTCAAGGATAATGATTGTCATGTTCCTAAAAGAAAAATCTGAAGCATTTAAGATGTTTAACTGGTACAAATCTAAAGTAGAAAAAGAAACTAGTAGAGATCTGAAGTGTTTGAGATCTGATAGAGGATGTGAATTTATTTTTGATGAGTTCACTAAATTTTGTAATGAGTATGGAATTAAGAGACAGGTTTCTGCACTGAGAACACCACAGCAGAATGGGATTGCTAAAAGAAGGAGCATATCAATGGTTGATTGTGTCAGGACATTAATGATTGAGAAAGGAGTTTCACAAACATACTGGAGAGAAGAAATCAGTATAGTTGTTTACACACTTAACCAAGTACAACTAAAGAAAGATTCAAAAAAAACACCTTATGAGCTATGGTATGTGTATCACGGAATGTAAGTTATTTTAGAATATTTGGAAGTCATTGTTACATTTTGAAAGATGAGAGAAATGGAAAATTTGATTCAAAAATTGATGAAGGAATATTTCTTGGATATTATACTAAGAGTAAAGCTTAGTAATGTTTGAACAAGACAACCAACAAAATCATTGAAAGTGCAAATGTAAATGTTGATGAATTTTTTGAGAAAAATGATGAGGACAACATGAAAGAACCTGAAGATTACAATAAATTTATTTACTGGGAAGAACCTGATACTATACCAATGAAGATGCCTAACATTACCATGCAATAGGGTAATGTTATCGGGAAACATGTAGCACAGATAAAAAATTAGGAAAATACTGAAACTGAAGATCATGAACCAGAAGACATTAAACATACATAAGAAGATAATGAAGAACAGAGAGCTGAACCTGTACTTGCTAAATATGTGAGAAGACATCATCCACAGAATCAGATTATTCAAGATAAAAGAGTAGGAATGATAACAACAAGTAAGTTTAGAGATGAAACTTGTTTAATTTGTGAATTTGAGCCTAAGAATGTTAGAGATGCATTAGAAAATGAAGAATGGATTAATGCTATAAATGAGGAAATTGAGAAGATACAAAAAAACAAGACATGGACATTAGTACCGAGACTGAGTGACAAAAATGTAATTGACACAAAATGAATTTTTAGAAACAAACTAAAGGAAGATGGGAATGTAACCAAAAATAAAGCAAGATTAGTTTGCAAAGGGTATGCACAAGAAGAAGGAACTGACTATGGAGAAACTTTTGCACCTATTTCTATACTTGAAGGAGTAAAAATACTACTTGCATACACTGCATATAAAGGATTCAAGGTATATCAGATGGATGTTAAGTCTGCATTTTTGAATGGAATACTGGAAGAAGAGGTATATATTGAGCAACCTGAGGTATTTGTTGATCTTGATTAGACACACATGGTATGTAAGTTACACAAAGCTTTATATGGACTAAAACAAGCACCGAGAACATGGTATGAAAGATTGCATTCTTATCTTATAAGTATTGAATTTATTAGAACAAGTGACAACAATAATTTGTATTTGAAAGGAGAAACTGATGATAAAACTCTTATTGCTGAAATCTTTTTTGATGATATTATATTTGGGGTAATGATAACTTATGCACTTCATTTGCTAATGAAATGAGAAAAGAATTTGAGATGTAAATGTTTGGAGAGATAAAAAAAAATTAGGATCACAGATTTTAAAAAAGGATGAAGGTATCTACATTACTCAATCAAAATACATTACTTAACCAGTCAGAACACCAATGGTGATAGGATGAAAACTAACAAAAGAAGACAAGATACCTAAGGTAAATCAGACTTTCTATAGATGTATGATTGGTAAATTGATGTATGTTGTACACACAAGACCTGACATTGCACATGCAGATGGAATAATTTCAATATTTTGTGCTAACCCTAGGGAATCACATATGAGTGTTGTGAAAAGAATATTTAGATATTTGAAAAATACTGAGGATTATGGACTATGGTATAAAAGAGAAGGAAGGTTTGAATTAAAAGTTTATACTGATGCTGATTGGGTTGGGAACATAGATGATAGAAAGAGCACTATTGGTGGAGCATTCTTTATTAGAGAAAGACTAGTTACTTGGATAAGCAAGAAGCAAGGATGCATATCTCATTCAACTGCAGAAATAGAGTATGTTGCTCCTGCTACAAATTTTTCTAACACAGTATGAATAAAACAACTTTTGAAAGGAATGAATGAAGAGATCACTGATCCAGTGATAATACAAGTGTTATAAAAATTTCAAAGAATCCTATGATGCATGCAAAGACAAAGTACATATCTATCAAATATCACTACTTGAGGGAACAAGTACAATATAAACAAGTAATACTGGAATATGTGCAATCAAAAGAAAAACTTGCAGACATATTCACAAAACCCTTATCGAAGGATACATTTGAGTACTTGAGAGGTATACTTGGGGTTCATCCCTTGTCTATTGATAACCAAGATGATTAGGAGGTTGCATCAACATACATGAAATTGGAATATCAGACATGTTGATGAAAAATCTGAATTAGATTGACATAGACATGTCAATACACTGAAAGGTACCTACTACACTGAAAATTGGAGATATTTTATTTGGCTACTGAAGAGCTGCATATTTCATTTTGGCATTATTGTCAAAGGGAGAGAGTTGATCGATGAAATATAAAGGGAGAGAAATGATCAATGAAATATCTATCCACTAAAGGGAGAAAAGAGAAAGGGAGAGACATATCTAATCTACAGAGAGATTCAAGAACAGAAAACTTAGAACTGCAAGGATAGTCTACATGGTGAGGCTTTTTTTTTACTGACACAGTTTATATTCAAGCTAGGGTGAGCTATAGAATTCTTACAGTTGTAGAACAAAAGTTTGGTATTTTTTTATATGGTGTTTTATATTGCATATTTCATATTTTGTTTCCATCAATGCCAAAGGGAGAGATTGATGAACTATAACTGATTGAATATTTGAATTTGTTTGTTGATAGTCAAATCGAGTTATTTATATGATGATAAACATTATCACTTAATGTATTGTCATTGATGTCAACTTATTTAAGTATTATTATGGTGGAAAATTTTTTTTGTGAATTGGAGATCTAGAACAAACAAATTTTATGTGGTTGGAAAATGAAGAGTTATGTATGCACCGAGAGACAATGAACATTGAGTAAACACACTGTATACCGAGCACAGTGATAACTAAGCTAGGGATCACTGACACAACATGGTTAATACTAAGACTGAGTACTTAATTCAAATTGAGGATGACTAGGATGTTGAGCTAGCAATTGATGATTTTGAGGTAAAAGATAAAGTTTTTTATTTGATCAAACGGTCATGAAAATTCAAGGAAGATTGGACGACAAAGATTGAAACATGTTTTTAACACAACTGTCGAGGATGGATCAAGCGAGAAAATGAACGATGGAGATTAAGCGGAAAGATCTGAAGGATGGAAATTAAATGAGTTATGATGTTTATATAAGAGATAAGAGATTCATTTTGAATGACACCTGATGCATGCACATGAGAATTTTATGCATGACTGATCAAACTGGTTAAAGACAGAACCGAGCATTTTATGCAGACATAACCGAGTGACAGAGGAAAGAGCAGAACAAGTATGAAGTATGAGATGAACTGAAGAAGTACAAATTGATCATAGGTATTATGTACTTAGCATAGATCTAAATATCTACAAAATAGAGTTGTATTTGAATCAAATCACTATTGTATCAATTTAACCATTGTTACAGATAAATCTCTTAACCGAGTAGGACAGTGAAAGTCTTTATTATAACATTTAGAGAATATTGAGTGTTTTCTTGTTGACCCCATAGTGAATGCATGGTCAAGAGACAATTGTTAGTTTTAAATCCTCTAACCATGTCACATTTAACAGTCTGCATTGTAACCTTTAACAAGGTTGGCTCTTCACCGAGCTCACTTCAGAAGAGTGAAAATATTTTGGGTTACCAGTCCTAGGTGGTTTTTCCCTTAGCAAGGTTTCCATGTTAAAAATCTATGTGTCAATGTGCATGAATGTTGTGGATTTTTATTCTACTTTATACTTTATTTTATTGATCTAGATCAGTAATCACAGTATTAATTTACTGATACATGGTAAACACTATTGATCATAGTTTGAGATTACAAAATACATTTTCACCGAGCTGAGTTTTATATGATTGAATTTGTTTTGGTATACATTAGAGAAATTTGGGACTGTAGGATAATTTGTGAGGAAATTGATTCTAACTAATTCNTTCCCCCCCCCCCCCCTCTCAGTTATTCTAACAGAATGCATGATATTTATGTTAAGTTTTTTGTAATTATTTTAAATATTTGAGAATTTTTTTACATAACCTCCTCTTAAGGTTAGTGTAGGAAGTTTTGTTTCTACCTTAATTTCCTTACAAACACTAGTCTAAAGAATACTAGAATTTAAGTGACAAAACTTCTCACAAACATGATTCACCCTTGATAGAAGGGTGTAAACATTAGCCAAAGGAACATAACTATTGGTAGAAAAATGAGAAAAAAAATACACTCATGATGCATGATCCACTACACCTGTAGGAATGATATATCTAGTCTCCATATCTCTAATGCAAACATAATCAGAAGTGAACTCAACTCTATAAGGTAGTCCAAATTTCATTAGAATTTTTACAAGATACAACATGCTATCTTAAATTGGGATAAATGTACATAATGAGTGTACCAAGAGCTTCATCTCTTCGATGAAGTCATTTCCTCCCTTTTTTAGCACTTTTTGGTTTTGGATCTTAGCCAAAAGTGATTCACTTCAATTGCAAGTTCAACAAAAAATTCTGCATGCCAAATATCCACTTTGATAGTTGTATTGAGTTAGTAGATCTACTTTAAGTAAATCCATGACCAACCAGAGAATGCAACAAAATATCCCTCATAATATAAATAATCAACCCCTTTGTTCACAACCTAATAAGTAAAAAAATATCAAACTTCAAAAGCCAAAAAAACAACAAAAATAACAAAAAACCTCTGAAAAATAGCTTGTCCACTACAAAGTTGACAAAAGAGCTTTATGTCAAATTTTGGTTTGCAAAAATTGGACTTTCTTTGCAATATCGATGTAAAAAGGGGAAATGGTATTAGGAACTTTTGAAACACTAGAAAAAACCTAGGTGATTTCACGAATAACTCAAGCACCAAACCTTTGTAAGCTCACAACTAACATCTTAGTGAAGGAGTGTCTCCAGATATAAAGAGATGAAAATTTAATTCATGGGAAACATAGGATAAAAATTACAAACAAATTCTCAAATACAATGCACAAGGATCCACCATCACTCCTTCCTTGGAAATTAAGAAACCCTAAAAAAAAAAATTTAGGCAATAGTATATAACCCAACAAGAAGTCGTGGCTGGAAATTTAGGAAAATCCACAAGCCTATTGAAACATATCTAATGCCAATTCCATAAACAATGCAGCCTATGAAAATGTTAACATGCCTAATCTAAGTTCAAGTAATTGTTGGCTAAAGAGAATAAATTATATTGCAAGCAATAAATCATCATCGACCAACTAAGCCACAACCAAAAAAGGGGTCAAGCCAAAAAATTATCATGCAGCCTCCATAATTAAGCCTGCATTGACAAAATACTTGGACTTAAATTTGAATAGATAAGGATGCAAACCAGTAAAGCAATGATACCAAAAACACTAGTATGTGGGAATTCAAATATAGACTAATAAAAATTATCAATGAAAGGATGCAAATTAAAGACTTTGATACCATGTTGGTGTATCAACCCAGAATCAACAAGATGAAATGTAACCTTCACACACATGAGAGAATAAAATCATTTCTATGTTGGTGTATCAGCCCAGAATCAACAAGATGAAATGTAGCCTTCACACACATGAGAGAATAAAATCATTTCACCAATGAGAATGATAATTGTATTGAGATGCTAGTAATGTACAAACACCCTGAATATATAACATAGTTGTTGGTGAGTAGCGATAACTAATATTTGACTACCAAATATTAAATGCACTAATATTTTTAAATACTAATAACTAGTTATCTTGGATTCCTAAGTAAAACTTAAGCATATGTAGATGATAAAACTCATGTTCTCCAACATTTAATGCATCTAGTAACAATTTAGAAGATAGAAAAATTGTTCTTGAATGCTATGAAAAATGGTTGTTCAATTCACAATCAAAATTTTAAAGAACATTAATGTTCCATTACACATATTAAATGTGAATGAATAAATTCCTAATACATAATATATTTTATATTACACATTATTTAACTCCTTTCCCTTTTCATATTGTCTATGTTCTGCATCAAAATTCAAACATGCTTGAATCACAAAAATGTACCATCATCAATAAGTAAAGTAGAAAATATATCTTTGGAGATTAACAAATTATTCCTTATGCTTCATAAATTAATTATAACTATAAGGCATCCCTCCATACCTTGAATTTTAACAAGTACATGTTATTATCATACTTTAATCATGTCATAAGAATATTCCAAACTTTGGAGGAACTTAGTATCATTGATACTTTATGATTATTGTGAAAATCTGTGAAGCTCTATTTACTAACGGTGATTTAACCCCAACTATAAAATGTGAAAGATTAATTTAATAAAAGTATCATTTTAAGATTATCTTCTCTTGTATTGAACTTTTTTTGAAAGTCATATTTTACATTGACCCTTGAAATGAAGGAAGACTACTTGTGAGAAAAAAGGAAAGCATCACAATAGTCTAAAATTCTTAAAGACCCTTTCATAGTTGATCTTAAGTGTACCTTTAGATGTTATCTACCATAACTTAGGTTGATGTGATGTTAAACCATTTCTTTTCAGACTCCATCTCTCTGAGTCACATCTACTCTTCGATGTTATTTTTGTTCTTCCCAAAGCTTCCTTCTCTGATCAAATTTGGGAGCCATGGTTGGTATGTTTCATGCTATTGCTTCTCTCATAAATCCCACAAGAGGTTCCCCTTCATGGTGTTTCATGGTATGCATGGTAGTTTTGGTAGTCTTCAAATGTTTTTGTAGTTCCCACTTTTATCATTATTAGGAAATATTTTTGAATTGTTGTGTGTCCCATCCTTTCTTGCTTTTATTTCCTTCCTTCATCGAGTTGTTCTCCTTGTGCCAATTTGACACATGTGGATCTGCCTAACATTTTATTGGTGCTCTCTTCTTCCCATGTCCAATTCTTGTTGTATTTTCCTTCAAGGTGTTCCCCGCACATTAAAGGTTTAAGGTCCCCTTTATAGTTGGATCATTCTATATGTGTTCTACATCTCTCTCCTCCTCCTCGTTAAAATATTTTTTTCTCATGTTTAAATCTTGTATTTAGGAATGATTTTGTTTTGAGTGGCATATTGGGTGCATCTTGATGAAGTAATGAGTATAAAAAACTTCTATGCCATGTTTGATAGTGGTCATGATCTCACCCACACACATGGAGAGACTCGGGGAATATTTTGGTTAGGAAGGTTCTTCTTTCTTGAGGGTTGTAAAGGTTATTTAATAGGGTTGTCTTCCCCTTTTTAGGAGGTTCACTCAAAATTACACAACTAAGGTTGTCCTCTTAAAAATAGAACAAGATCAACAACACTACATGCAAGTGTACTTTTATAACTATCAAGTGCAGTGACTTGACTCTAAAAACTTTGCATGATATTCCACTCTTCGTAGAAACAAAATTATTGGAATATGTATGTTAGGCTCTATTGTGTACTTTATTTTTCAATACAATATTCAATATACATACTTTGTGTAATGAAATGAGTCTATTTACTTTTGTCTTGGTTATTCAATATTTTGTGTTTATAATTTTGTCTATGAACAATGCAATCATGTCATGGGCTCTTTCATCTCTTGTTAGGTAGATATATATAAATATAATATGCTTAATTAAGAAAGGAAATGTTAATTTGTTGTAAAATATTTTCATTCTAGTGCATCACCTTATAATATTGCATTTTTCTTTCCACTTTCCTTTCCCCACATTTATGAACAGTCAATTTCAAAAATCTTGGAGATCATTTCATAGAATGTGTCTAGTCTCATGTTGCCAAATTTTAGTCTAGGGTCTTTAGGTCCTAGGGGGTAAAATTGTTCTTTGGTGACCTACTTCTCATTCATTTTGAACCCTTCCCCTAATGTGCTTATCAGATAAGTTATTTTCCTTGCCTATTTGAGCCTAGCGGGTTTTCAATATTTCTGCTTCATCTAGTGTTTACGTGATTTAGGTATGTCGGGAAAGGGGTGTCATATCATCTTCCAAATGAGAAGTAGTTACCCTCAGATATGTAATGCTCGATGTGTTTTTCCGAAAGGTAAACATGTGATTTACATAAGTGATTGATAAAGCTTTTGTTCGTAAAAGGATTTTTTCAAATCTCGGAGATATCAAGTTGCGGAGTAGTGGCGGTGATCATATAGCGTCCGAAAAAGTTGGTCTCAAAGGTGCAACCCCGACACAAGTGAAAAGAGAAAATAATAAATTAAGTGCTCCTGACAGAAAAGAAGTTGTTTGAATGTGCAAAGGATAAAAGGTGAAGCCATCGGGATACTTTTCTCAAATAAAGGAAACAGGCTTACGGGAAAAGTATTCTCTTATATTCTTTTCCCGCACAAGGTAAAATGGTCTAATGTTCATTCATTTTGGCATTGGAAGGAAGTATGTTATTTTTCTGCAAGACTAAGGATTTGTTTTAGCAAGCAGCTAATCAACATAAAGTTAAGTGTAAGTTTGAGGTTTTTGAGGCCGTTATGTTCTCTGAAACGGGAATTTTGAATAGCCGTTGATTATTAAAAATTAAATGCTAATCCTGTCATTGCATCCATTAGGTCACCTTAATGTCATTCATGTGGTGCCAACATTTGGATCTTAGCAGCTATTTATTCAACATTCACCTTCATTTTTTTCTCACCATTTTTGTAGAGCAAGCCATTGCTCTTCACTCATGTTCTCAGACTTATAGTAAATGGTAGTTAAGGCTTCTGGTTACAACAGATTAATTGGTATTGAGAGTGAATTGAAAGAATTTTCTGACACATCTCTAAGATTCTTTGATCTTGGAGATTTGCACAAAAGATTGAATTCTCATCCAATTCACCCTATTACATAGAAGCTCAAGGACAACGATCTGGTAGAAGCTGTAGGGTTTCCAATGGAAGTTCAAGCTCCTGAGCTCATTCGAGAATGTATAGAGGACCCGGTGATAAAGAAAATCTTGTTCCTAGATCATTCTATCTTGCTAATGATTGATAAAACCCTAATCCAATCATCTTTTAGCATTCCAGTGAAAGACGTGTATTGTGACATCGACTTCAGTTCATCTGCGTCTATGTTCAATGAAAAGAAGACTCTAAGGAGAGAAGACATGTAGAAGACCTGGTTCCAGACCCCTCGATCAAAGAAAAGTAATATGTTGAAGACTCTCTTTGGAACAACCCTAAAGAGGGAAATTGTTGATATTCTAGCCCTGCTGACCAGATTGGACAGAAAACCCAAGAACCTGGATCTCATTGAGCATAATTTCTTCCTTGTTCTAGCTGTCTACGTAGAAAATATGTTCATTGATTGGGAATAAATCTTGTGTGAGAAGCTAGCATCCTAGATGAGCTCCTTTCAGGGATTCAAATAGTTCTACATGTCTTCTTACTTGATCTATGCTCTGGCGACTCAGCACCTGTGGCCTAGCTTACTAGCAATCTAGAATTTTGACAACAACACCAAAATATATGAGTTCTACCCGAATATGCAATTGCATCAGAGCTTTAAGGAATATACTATTGTGAACATTGCATTCATAATGATAATATGTCAGGAACTTCAAGGTTTCCCTGAAAGAAGATTCTTGCCAGAGGTCATCTTGGCAATCAGTCAGTATGGATGCTCTTTCATCCAATTCCTGAGTTTCTCTTATCTTCAGATAGGAGCCTTCTCCAGATTTCCTAAGAGATTGCCCTGGTATCCTGAAGATAAGGTGGTCTTGGTGGAGCTCTTCTGGAAGATATTGGAAGTGAACACTTTGTGTTCAACTGTGAAGAAGATCGCCAGAATTTCCTTCCCCGTTGTTGTTGGCCCATATTCCTATGCATCCAGATTTGATGCCCAAAATTTGGTAAAGATTTTTGAGGATAAGATCAAGCTACTTGATTATGAGGTTCTTAGGCCTCAATATGATCCTATGGGTTTTTTTAGAGATCACCTAAAGCTTGGACATGCCTATAGAAATGTCCTAGATATTGAGGAGTTCTGGGCTGAATAATTAATGAGTATCAGACACGGGAGAAATTGTGGTCCCGTTTAACTTTGGATGAAATTGCAATGTATAATAATGTTGTTGATGTATCTTATCTTGAAAATGATGGCCTCTTCATGCATCCCTCATCCTACAACTAGATCAAGGTGTTTCCCATTTCTTCCTCCCCACCAACTTGTCCAATGGTTGATTCATTAGAGCTTCTCATGAGAGGCATTATCAAGAGAATTAACAAGTGGGTGGAATGGATCAGAGTGCAAAGGAAAAGAACTTCTGGTGCAGGTTCATCCATAGGAATGACTTCAAGAGCTGAGAAATCATCTTTAGTAGTTACTTCTTCCATGGTGCCATCAGTTTTAGTAGGTGCAGCACAATCCGTCAGGCAAGGAGGTGACCAGCCCCCAGAAAAGAATGTTCCCATCACTCTGACCTGCAGAGGTGGTTTGCTCCTGAACATTGGAAATAAAGAGGGCAAGGAAGAAGATAAGGAAGAGAAGAAAGAACAAGGGGTGCCCATGACCAAGCCTCCCTCACCAATTTCATTTATCACCTTGGATGACACAAACCCCATGGATGGTTAGGACTCCTCTTAGCCGATAAACACTCTGGCACTTTCAGTGACTATGGTTGCCTCCTTCCATGTTCCACCTCAAGACAAGCAGACTCCTCCAATGGCCTAGAAGCTATTTGATCCTACAGCTCTTCAGTCTGCAATAAAGGTGTTATCCACAGACTCATGGTTGGAAGAAACCATTGAGAAGAAGAAGCGACATGAGGAAGCCATTTCTTCAAACGACAT
This sequence comes from Thuja plicata, assembly GCA_018584345.1. Classification (NCBI taxonomy): domain Eukaryota; kingdom Viridiplantae; phylum Streptophyta; class Pinopsida; order Cupressales; family Cupressaceae; genus Thuja; species Thuja plicata. The sequence goes on from MU226908.1 coordinate 581,243, forward strand.
GATCCTTAAGGCAGCCTCATCTCAGCCACCGTCGAAGAAGGTGAAGAAGAAAAATTCCATGGTGGCCCTTTCCCATGATTCCATAACCGGTCATATGCTAATGGAAATAGCAGAGCCACAGAAAGAAGGAAATTTTTATGAACTTTCAGCTTAGGATTTCCAAATTAAAACTAAGGACCTAGGAGTGTCAGTGCATGACTCAATGGTGAATATCTGGAAAACCACCAATGAGCATATTGAGGATAGAAGAGAAAGAACTCTGAGCGACAAGGAAGTCCTCAAGTCTGCAAATAAGGAGCTAGTTGAGTATATTAATGTTAGAATGAATTTAGAATAACTGAGAGGGGAGGGGTGAATCAGTTATCCTCAGGTCTAGATGTAGCAAATAAAACTTTCTGTATTTTAGATCTACTCGGCAGTAGTAGCATATGTCAACAACTTTAATCATGTAGTTTATTGTCTAATGTAATTAGCTTGTAGAAACAAACCATAAGCATTCACACAAGTTGACACAAGTATTTAACGTAGAAACCCAATATGGGAAAAACCACCAGTAACATGCTACCAAGTTTCACTCTTTTGAAGTGAGCTCTGTGAAGAACCAACCCTGTTAAAGGTTACAATAACACACTATTAGGTGTGACCTGGTTAAAGGATTTAATCACCCTATCAGGAGTGACCTTGTTAGAGGACTTAGAACATTCCACCTAAATGTCACCTTGTTAGAGGATTTATACAAATGACTATTAGGTCAACCTTGATAAAGGATTTTAACTGATATAATGATTAGAAAGTAATCAGTAGTTGTGATCTGATACATACAACATGCTTTGCAAATTCAGATCCAATTACAGCTCTGATGCTAACTTACTGGATGGCCTGCATTGTCATTTCAATTTTCTGATCTGCTTGGAAATCCATCAAGAAATCACACATGCAACTTTTTTCTTCTATATTCAGCCTTCTCTGCTAGGTCATGTCAATTAGTAAATCAACTATGAAATCCTCTTGCATACACATATCCACTTGCACACTAAAAGAATAACCCCTTGAGGTTATCATATGCCTCTCTGTCTAGGTCAGATAAATCTTTGCTGCTTGATCAAGATCATAGATCTTAGGTTAGGTCAGATCCAACAAATCATTCCATCATTACATTACATTTACTTCTCCAAAGTATTCTCTAATTAGATCTTGAAACCATGCATTAATTATGGTTACCCATACATTAAATGACGTGGGTCAATCTTTAATTAACTTTACATATCCCAATAAAATTAACTAAGTCGGCCAGAGATCTCAAATCTCATCATTAATCCAAATATTGTAAGTTGGCCAACATCATTGTTTTCACTCGGCAATTTGACTGGTGCTCAGCACTGAACAAACTTTCTCGGCACAAACCAAACTTGCTCGGCACAAACCAAACTTGCTTCGGCACAAACCAAACTTGCTCAACACAAAACAACCAAAAAAACTATCTTTGAAAGATAAATAACTAATTAATTTTCCAGAGTGCCAACTAATCAAGTACCCTTTTATTTTCCTTAACTCAACCATTCACTTGGTCTTCTTCTTAAATCTTCTTCATCAATCAATAGATATGGTACTCAAACAGATAACAATAGTCTCACCAGTAAAGGTTTGACATCAATGAAAAAATAACAATTTCTTGCATTGTCAATTTCCAACAATCTCCCTCTTTGGCATTGATGGCAACATAAAATATTAAAACAATGATTTTAACAAGCATAGTTACCATACAATCCAAAAAAGTCACCTGTGTTCTTTGATATGAACAAATCTTCATTAATGTCTTTAGCATCATTCTGATTCTCATTTGTAAAACATTTCTCCATTTGTGTCTATAATCACACTGTAATCATCTGTGTCTAATCATCTGTAGACTCCCTCTGAGTAGATAATCACTTCAGTGTTTTTAATAGTAACTTATGCCTCTATATAAGTAATCTCTCCCTCTTTATACTTAATCTCTCCCTCTAGGTAATCTCTCCCTCTTTGACAACAATGCCAAAGAATTTGATATCTTTATCATGTAGATCTTCAGTATCATGTTGATCCAACCATCTTGATTATGACTGATCTTCTTTTCTATCCTTGTCCAAATTCACAAATTTAGTCAGCATCCTAAAGTGTGACTTACTGTGCATCAATGTGTCAAGTATTTTGAATGTAATATTTGATGCAACAGTACCATACAACATTTAATTATCCTTACTTAGGGGAATCACCCCCATTTTACCTCGCAGATACTCATGAGCATCCTTGGGTAGTGCCTTTGTGAATATGTTTGCTAATTGTTCTTTAGTGTTCACATAATCAAGTCTTACTTCTTTATTTTGAACTAGCTCCCTCAAGTAATGATACTTGATAGCTATGTGCTTTTTCTTCGAGTGCATAACAGGTTTTTTAGAAATATTAATGGCACTCATGTTATCACAATATATGACAACTGGTTCAGTGATTTCTTCCTTCATACCTTTTAGTAGTATCTTCAACCACACAATGTTAGAACAGTTGACTGTTGCTACCACATACTCAGATTCAGTTGTAGATTGTGAGGTGCAGTTCTGTTTCTTGCTTGTCCATGAGATCAATCCTTTTCCTAAAATAAATGCTCCACCAGTAGTGCTTTTCCTGTCATCAACATTTCTAGCCCAATCAGAGTCAATGTAAACTCTAAGTTCAAACTTGTCATTCTTCATTTAGTATAGACCATAGTCATTAGTTCCTTTCAAATATCTTAGAATCCTTTTTATTGCCATTATGTGAGTTTCCTTGGGGTTAGCAGAAAACCTTGCAATAATTCCAATAGCTAGGGCAATGTCAGGTCTACTGTGTACAACATACTGTAGTTTTCCAATCATTGATCTATAGAGTGTTTGGTTCACTTCTTTTGTGTCATTATCTTTTGTCAGCTTCTATCCGATAGCCATGGGTGTACTCACTAGTTTGGAATCTTCCATTCCAAAAAATTTTAGCATCTCCTTGATATATTTAGATTGAGTGATATAGATACCATTCTTCATTTGATAAATTTGTAAGCCAACAAAGAATTTTATCTCACCAAACATAGACATCTCAAATTCAATTTGCATCTCTATTGCAA
>MU226908.1:611730-636097 GCA_018584345.1 Thuja plicata
TATATATATATGTATATATATGTATATATATAAAGATATATACTAAATGTAAATGTTACATGCATTTAGAATTTTTTTTATTTTATTTCCAAATGGCTATTTTTTTGAAAAGAAACTAAAAATTCAATAAATCAACAACTAATTTCTTAGAAATGCATCAAAATATCCTTTCATGCAATAACATTTTTTGTTTGCAGCAATAAAACACACACACACACATTTATATTTCAATTAATGAAACAGAAAATTAGAATACTTTACAATTTCTATTTGTTGTTTAAACCTACATATTCTTTTTTGTACAATTAAATATGCAAAGAAAGACTGGTCTAACATTAAAAAAAAATAAGGATTTTTTTTTCTGAATACAATAAGGTAGCTATTGCTTTATTTCCTTTCTTTTTCAAAGAAAATTACAACTTTTACAAATAGAGAAATTCAACTTTTACAACATGGTCTAACAACATGAATCCACACATGAACTTATTGCATTTCTTCTTTCACATCATCTTCATATTCTTCTAACCCACAAGCCAAACCTGCAGTAAAAAAACAAATGACTAGGGAAAACTCTCCTCCTAGCCATAGGCCTATTAGAAGGGAACCCCGAGCTTGGAGAACCAATGCTAACCCGGGGTACACACAAACCACAATGAAACACACGCAATGTACACATGTGAAATACCCTCACATGGCTTAACACAAGGAGCTTGAAGTAAAGCTTCCCAAGGGTGAAGGTGGACCAAATATCCCAATGGGAAATTAAGGCTATAACAAAAAGACAAGCCTTCAGCAAGGCATTCCTCTCACATTTTCACAATACAACTTATCACCATTTCTCCCAAAGCATTCTTAACAATATGGTCAATAACCCTTGTGACCCACAAATAAAAAATCTTCTAGCCTACCATGGACCCCATAATCCATGGTACATCTCTCTCTCCCGAGGAGAGAGACTCTACACTAAGAAGGTTTTCCTATTTCCCTTCACCCTCAAGGATACTCTACCCTCCCAAGGGTGAGTTTGGCCTTGCACAACCCCATACACACAAATACTTATAGCAGCACACACATAGTGCAACTTTCACAAAACACAACACAATTATTACAACACCAAGTAAATGCAACTACAACATGATACAAATCCAAACATATCTACACAAAATGGATGCTAACAATGCAAATCCCTCTTTCTTTCTTTCATGAAAGCCATATGAAAAGAACACCATTAATGAGAGAGATTGGAGGCCACCAACCTTGAGAATAGAAGCTATGGTAAGTGTTTGATGAAGAAATTTTTCTCCTTTTTTCAATCCCAATCCTTCTCCAAACTCCTCCTCTTTCACTAGTAGTCTCTAAAGTTAGAGAGTGGGTGATCGAGAGAAAATCTCTCCAATTTCCCCTCTAAATTCAAAATCCTCACATTCTCCAAGTTCTTGGAAGAGATGTGAGTTCCTACTGGCATCTCTTCCCCATACCCCTTACACTTACTAAAAGTGGGTTCCTAAACAGGTGGCTAGAAATGTGGACAAGTTATTTTCATCCAAATAATATGACTATTAATCCTTGTGACCCCAAAAGCAAAAATTATTTTAGCCTACCACGGACCCCATAATGCATGGTGCATCCCTCTCTCCCGAGGAGAGAGACTCTACACTAAGAAATTTTTCCTATTCCCCTTCACCCTCAAGGCTACTCTACCCTCCCAAGGTTGATTTTTGCCTTGCACAACCCCATACACAAAAATGCTTATAGCAGCACACACATAGTGTAACTTTTACAAAACACAACACAAGTATTACAACACCAAGTAAATGTAACTACAATATGATACAAATCCAAACCTATCTACACAAAATGCATGCTAACAATACAAATCCTTCTTTCATTCATTCATGAAAGCCATATGCAAAGAACACCATTAATGAGAGATCTTGGAGGCCACCAGCCTTGATAATATAAGGTAAGGTAAGTGTTTTATGAAGATCTTTTTCTCCTTTTTTTCAATCCCAATCCTTCTCCAAATTCCTCCTCTTTCACTAGTAGTCTCTAAAGTTAGAGAGTGGGTGATTCAGAGGAACTCTCTCTGATTTCCCCTCTAAATTAAAAATCCTTGCATTCTCCAAGTTCTTGGAAGAGAATTGATTTCCTATTGGCATCTCTTCCTCATACCCCTTACACTTACTAAAAGTGGGTTCCTAAAAAGGTGGCTAGAAAGGTCGAAAAGTTATTGTCATCCAAATGGGAGGTGGTCTATCCAAGACCATGCTTCCAAAAGTTGACAAGTGCACTAACAACCAACATGTAAATAGTATCAAAATGTCTCAGTAATGTCTCAAAAACATATTTCATGCATAAAAAGTATGCAATGCTATGGTAGGCTCGGGGTAGGGTCTCACATCAAGAGTCACTACAAAATTTCATAACCCTTTGCAAATGACCCTGAAATTACAAATAGAGAAAAAAATAAAACTTGAAAGAATTTGTGAATACAATTCACAAACCATACAATACATATTAAATTTTTAAATTGATTGAGTCATTTTTTTAGGGTGCTCCAATCTTAAACTTATGGAAGTCCAATTTTTTGTAATGTATGGTAATTGACCTGAAAAATTGTTAGGAATTCATATTTGGAAGAGGAACTTGGGATCAATATTTCTTCCAATGTTGCATTGAAGGTTATCAATGGTTTCATGTAATCCAAAAATCTCACCTCACTTGTGTCCTTAGGAAACTGGACTAAATGATATTTCAGTTTCTCATCCATCTTCTTTTTGAAAGCATCATTTCTAATGTGTTAATTTGTTGTGTGAACCAAGATCTATCAATTTATATACATTTCCATGCATCTTCTTCACCTTTTTTGCATCCTTACCCAAACATTCATGTGCCTCCAGTAGTTTCACACATTTTTTAACGATGGATGATGTCTTTACTGAGGCATCAATGCGACTGTGAATTCCCTTGGATTCCAAATAGTTTTCACTAGTGTTTTAAACTATTTGTAAAATTTAATTTGAAATTTTCTCTCTTGAATAAATGTTTGTGTTATGAGAAATGTATTCATTAGCTTCCCAGCATGTACTCTTAGACTTTCATTCAATTCAAACCACTGACACCACTAGTCATTCCTCTGCATTATTTGCCCCCAATTTTTTTTCTTTATATACATCATTATATTTTTTGTAGTTTCTTTCAATCTATCCTGCGGAGATTTCAGCTCTTGTGTCAATCTTTCAACTCTTTTTCTTTCTTCCCCTGCTTTTTCTTCTCACTATTTTGTTATTTCCATCTAACGGTCCAATTGGTTCTGTAAATTTTTTTTGAGGCAACAACATTCTCCACCCTTTTGTATAATTGTGTGGAAGAGGCTCTTTCCATATTACATTATTATATACTTTTAGCCAATCTTTGTTTTAGTTCATTCAATTTTTCTTCCATCTGTTCATTCACTATAATTGCAGATGCAGAGGCAGAATTGTTTATCCTTTTATGTAATTCACTACTCTTGGTTTCTGATGCTTTCTCATTTTCCAAACCTACCTATAACTTTTCTATTTTTCTCCAACTTATTTTTCTCTCTTTAGCTTGAGAAGTGATGTGTAGACCACTTCATTGGTCTTTTTTGACACATTAATGTTTTCCACATTTTTAACTTTGGAAACATCCATTTGAATGGTGCTAACGTGATTTTTTGAGGGATCTATCTGACTCTATGGTATATTTTGATTTTTATTTGGGGAAATAATAACCATGTACTCCATTTATTTATTTGTGTCACATATTGGAATTACCATGTTTAATGCAATTTTTTCCTCTTCAACTATAGTATTTGTAGCCCTCTTCATTAGCTTCTTATTTTCTATATTCCTATTTTCTCTCTAAAAATTGACCAAGAAAACTATTGTAATAAAAATTTTGATTTGTTGATGCAATTGAATGTTTGAATGGGGAAATAATACTTGCAGTGATGTAGGCATCTCCACCTGCTCTTTGGTTGAAACTAATGCATTTTAAGGATTAGCGATACACATTCCTAATCCTCTTCCACTATCACTTACAACTAGAGTTATTGGACTCTTTTGAGGGGTTTGTTCTTTATCTACAAATGATAACTTTGTAGTATAAATTAATGTACTTGGAGTTGTACTCGTCATTGTTGTCATAACTTTTTGCTTCTTCATATTGCCTTGATCATTGGGATCTTATATAGTATCTACTACTATTGGCCTCTTTTGAGAGGTTTTTTATTGTTGCACTTATTCACCACAACTAGTACTACTAGTACCTATTATGCCCTGCATACCCATCCCTACATTTTGTGTGCAAAATGTTGGGTCCCCTTTTTTTTTTATTTTGGCTCTTACCTTGTTTTCTTTTCCTTTGTTTTCCTTTGTTTCTTCTCTAGGTTTTCCTTCCCGGGGAAGGTTTATTTTCCTTTTTACCTTTTGACTTTCGTGTCTCTAGGACCCAGTCCCAGAGTTGGTTGTTCTTTTCCAGAGCTGGATTCTAGACTCCGGGATTCTCCATCACGATGTCTTCCTTTCGCAAAAGAGATATGGTTGCGTGGAATCCCTGGGCCTGGAGTCTAGAGGTTTGCTTGTTCTGAAGTCTATGGGGAAGAAGGTAACTTGCTTTTTACCTTGGTTATAAAAATAAATTAGATGTCACTTTCGCAGTTACCGCAATTAAAATACTCAGAGCTTTTAGAGAGATTCCTTGGCGATTTGAAGTGCGATTAAGTTGTGAATTACACTGAGCTTAGTGGGTAATTGCAAGTTGATTTTTGGTGCTGATCAGTGATTATTCGAAGGTTGAAGCTTTTGCAAAATGGTCCTAGTGTGCTCTTTCCCTGTCCTTCTTCAGATTTCCAGGTAGGTCTTCTGGTTTCCCTGCTATTTTTTTGTTTTGTGTTTGTTTCCCTTCGCTCTTTTGGGTCTGCGTCTTGCTCGCAGGTTTCCTTTTATGCTCTATTTTTGGTTCACCTATCATTGGTGGGTTGGCCCTGCAAGGAGGTCGTCTGCCTCATGTCCAGCTATAGATTAATGTTGATAGTGTACATTGTTTTGATCTGGTTCATGTATATATTCACTTGGTTGTGTAAATTTGTAAAAAATATATAAATAATGTATAATTTATGTATATCACATGTATATATGTTTTGGCTCTCTGTATTTTATGTGTATACCCTATATATCCATCCAAGCTCACGATTTCCTCACGCTCTGTCTTGCATTTTTACCCTGGTGAGACTGAGTCTGATTGAGACGGAGTCACCACGGCTCGAACTCGGCACTTTGCTAGTTCGAGCCATGGCAGATTTCTCTCTCCTCCATCTCATCACCTTAATGGCGGGATTAATTTCCTATGAGCGATCATTCAAACCATGTCCCATCTGGCATTTATTTCTCCTCGTGTCAACCCACTTGCCACCATTAATGTCCTTTATGTTGCCTGCCATCTGACCAAATTCCAACCCATGTCAACCGAATATGATTTCCTAATAGTCACATTGGCACGGCAACGGTTAACTTTGTCCAGGATCTGGGCCCTGAATTCCCCTTTGCCCTATGTTTCCCCTTGTCATTTGGTTTGATTTCCCCTAGAGTCCTATTCACGTCTATTACATGTATTCTGAGACTTTTGATGTATACTGACACTTGTTGAACAAATGCAGGGTGGTGACAATTTCCCTGGAGCTTTATTATCCTTTTATACATATCTCATTCTAACGGTTCTCCGGTCTTGTAGGTTGTGGATAGATTGATCAAAAAATTCTGAAGTGATCACCCCTCCTTCCAGCCCGGAGTTACCTACCACCTCCACCTGAGCGACCACCAAAACTAAGGATAAAAGGTTACTGGCGAAGCTGCCCTTGACCTCCAAGTATCCTAAGGACGGTGCCATCGTGGGGTCCAAAATAGAGTCAAAAGTTCAATAAATAAAAAACACCGGGCCTAGATCTTGGGCAGAAGTGCAAAGCTTAATTCAAACCATTTACAGGTTGAAGGCCACTGGAGAGAATCTGGCCACTCAGATTGCCGCCTCTGACATTATCAAAGTAGCAAACTTTCCTTGTTCAGTATAATCTTTGGAGTTAATACTCCAATTGGCAACATTGTACAATGCGCCAACTCGGACCGTCTTACTCCCAAATCCCTGGCCACTATAGTACCCAGCAACAATCATCACCTTGGACGCGGCCACTTTTGCCTTAGGGCTAGGGATCCCACATGTCAATGGATCCATTATCCAGAATTGGCTCCAGACATTGTAGGAGTTTGAAGGTGCTGAACTTAGCTCCCAGCAACATATCAACAGCCACTGGCTGAAGGTCCCAAAGAGGGACTGTAGGAGGATGAAATTGTAAATTCCCCATGGAGAGTTCAAAGAGCCCATTTAGGCAGGCATTGTGTTTTTGTGTAGAATCTTTGGATTGCCCCATGCCCGAGATTTCTCAGCATGGATGTATTACTTTCTGTACTACATCACCACTCGCAGTCAGACTTTCAACTGGGCGGCCCTTATATCCAACCATGTAGACAAGCAGCTAAAGGGGATTGCTAAAAATTCCAAGTTCTATATGACATCATACGTGCTATGGGCACTAGCACAACAAAGGTCAGCTTTTCTAGGTTTGGGAATAGTTGGTGATCTTGAAAATGGGCCAGGCCAAATGACACCGTGGTATCACTACCCCCAAGTGTAATGGGAACTTAGTTTCTCAAACTTCTATCGGGTAAACGATGCCTTCATTTACCACAACATTCTAACACTTACCCAGGATTCTGGGTACTAACTATCACAAGCGGCAATAGCCCTGGTCAGCTCCTATGGTCAATATTTCATCTAGTTCTGACATCACACCTACATTCGGGTGACAGGATTCAATGGGAAGCCCTACCTTCTTCCCCGGTATTGCGGGGACAGAATTATTCTCTTATATTTCTACTAGAAGATGATGGATCTGCACGCCTTCTTCACCTTGAAGAAGGTCATCAACATCCCATTCCCTTTCTCATGTGGGAATTATACATGCAGCCTCGCCGCAGCCCGGGAGGTAGACAGTGAACTGAAGAGCTTGGGGCTGGTGGAATTCCACCACACCTACAAGAACTATGATCCTCTCGGCAAGATTTCCACTGCCCTTCCCCAAGCATCCCAACCCCATGAAGCAGATATTGAAGATTTTTGGGCAGATTTCCAAGACAGCTTTGATCTCCGGGCCTGAAAAAATACAAGGATGAGCAAAGGGCTCATGAAAACGCTGGACCTTCAAACCTTCCTGAAGGGCTTTACAGATGATGGACCACTGCAAGATCTAGCATATAAGGAATAGGGACTATAAAAATTAGATCTCCCTTAGGTGGATTGGCCCACCCCAGAGGACCTAACAACTGAAGGGGTATGCCACCCCATTATAGAGGCAAGTCATTGGTACTTTTCCTGGGTGTGTCCTAAAAGAAGCCAACGGTCAAAAGGACCATTCCCTCTTCAGCCAGCGCTGGACCTTCGTCATCTGTTGTGGTCGTTGAATCAAGTACAAGTAAAGGGAAAGAAAAATAGGGTGTCCCGGTCCCCAAGACACCTCCCCATGTTCCTACCATTTTGATGGCACAGTTACATCAACAAATGGAGTCAGCAAAGCTGACAAGCCAGCAACTAAGCATGCGGGTATCCTCAAGCCTCCTTGTAGCCCCAATGGCTTCTGCTTGCCCAGCGGGATCCCCATCATTGGTAGTCATGATGAGCAGACAGACTTTCACTGAGGCAGAGTCTACTAGTATTCTAGACATCGGGACTCCCCTGACAAGAAAGAAGAAGAAGAGGGTGACACCCACACCAAGTGCAGCCGCCAGTCTCGGTATGCCAGAGATTTCCCCGGTGGATGTAACTTCAGACTCTCCCAAACTAGAAGATATTTTGGACTCCTCGCCCGCGCATGACAATTTTGATGATAATTTCTCGGCGGAGGAGCTCATGGAACTCCAATAGGATATGTGTCATGCGGTGGAATAAATTGCAACTCAAGACAAGGAAGAGGTCCCCATAGAAAAGGAAATCCCAGTAGAGAAAGATACATCAGAGCAAGAGGCTCAGGAAGAAGTACCAACAGAGTCTAAGCTGGGGAGGATACCAGTCCAAGAGACTGAGGATACCGGTCCAAGGCAACACACAGATGAGAAACTGACGATCGGAAAACCCAAACCTGTGGGATCAATCATACCCTCGATCATGATGTTCTAAACACCTTTGGTAACTCCAGGTGACCAAGCACCCCAAAGTACTTTTGGTGAGGTAGTAACGGTGGCCGCCTTGTTAAAATTTGGCTAGAGACCTCACCCACCTCCAGAAGATGTTCTAATGGAGGAAAATGTTCCAATGGAAGATGCCAATGTGGCCTAGGAGCAGCAGCAGCAAATGGACCAAGAAGTCCCGGATAAGGAAAATTAAGAATTAGCTGATGCTAGGAGGGATGAGGAAGTCCCTAAAAATACAGGGGATGTTGAGACTGGGGAAAAGATCCCAGATAATACTACAGAAGATGCCAGCATGGAAAAAAACCTCGAAGGTTCTGAAGAATAGGAAAAAGAAAAAGAACAAGAATAAGAAAAGGAACCGGAGAAAGAGCGGGAGAAAGAGCCCGAAGGTAATGTGCATTATGGGAATATGTCATCGGATTTTGAAAGGAATCCTAATGAATAGTTCTTAATAGCAAAGCCACCCTAGCCACCCCAATGGCTGGTTGAGTCAAGGAAAAGGAAGACCCCTATGGCGACCTCAGGCGCTATGCTCTCATTGGTGGAAATCATGGCCAAGAATGTAGAGGATAAGAAGCCCAAGAGGGCATGGGTAGTCCATACTCTCCAGACTAATCTAGCAGGTAGTGCCATTGTAATTATCGCAACATCCCCACCAGATGTAGAGGCAGCAGCCATAAGGCCTGAGGACAATAGCATATCAGAAATAACATTGGGGAGGAGAGACAAATAGGGTGAGCTAGATTTACTGAAGGAAGCCACCAAGGTGATAGAGGCCAGATACATCAAGCAGGGCCAGAAGCTGTAGGAGGAAAGAGAGACAAATGCCAATCTCCTTGCACTTCTGGGAGAAATCCCATAGCCATTGCCCAAGGTCCACCATGGAACCCCTTCCTCTGGCTTTCCACTTGCACAGGGTGATGTGGATTCTCTACGCATTATGAAGAAGAAGGAACAAGCTGTGGATGGGTGGGCCACCAAGAAAGTAACCACCATGAGACAATTTTTGGCGGCATCCCTCCTGGACCTTTATCAGGTCGATGTTCTTCTCAACCGGACAAAGGGCTCCGCTATTATATGGGAGCAAGATCTATCCAAGTATAAAAAATGGAAGGCCAGGCTAGAAGAGATCTGCAACATAGGTGAAGAAGTCGCCATAGAGTCTAGAATTTTGGGAGACAAATCGTATGATTCCCTCCAGGCCCAGTACTCCAGACTTGTCCTCAGGGGTGAGGTATGCAAGGAACTGGTTAAGGCCTTGAAAGAGAAAGTGACAGCTACCCAATACCCCTTGGGTCTATTTAAAGCATTCATGGTTGGGGTATCACAAGTAGATCCCTTCACCACCGGGACGTGCACCCCAGAGGACTATGTCCTTAGCAATTTTGATGAGCAGATGGAGTCATTGTATCCACCTACCAAAGATTTTGACCGAGGCAGGCTATCCAGATTGTCCAAGACAATGATCCGATCACATGATGCCATAAAAATGGTAGATGAACTCTGGAGTGGGGTCGAGGATGTTCAGGAGGCATTGGAGGTTGTCTGAAGTAGGTGGGACAGCATCAAAGATATAGATGAAGAAAGCATAGGCCAAGTATTGGAAGCTTGGGAAAAACCATAAGGAACAATAAAATTCTCCAAATTCTGGACAATCCCGCCAACCCCATATTGGTTGTATTCATTCATTCTTTTGGAACGCAAGTTCCCGAATCTCGTAATTTTGGATCCCACATTTTTGTATTCTTTGAGTGACCCATATCCTAGTTCCCAAGACCGACCGGTCACTTTCAAGGTAGTTAATAAAGGTTGTCGAAAGGTAGGTAACCACAACAAAGCACATTGGATCAAAAGGAGGTTTTCTGACAGATGGTCTTCCCCATGCGCCACTTCAATGTTACACCTGCCACATCGAAGATAGGGTGCCACTTTCCCATTTATGAGGCATGTAGCCTCGATCCCTGGGGGATCAGATTTCTTCTCTCTCTCTCCTCCTGGCTCTCTTCTTGAGGCTGATTCTTCCACTCCACTTTCTTGTCTTATTCTTCTGACATGTTAGACCTTCTCTATTTTGATGTCTTTTGTAATGTGGTGCAAGTAGTACCAGCCACCAAAAAATAATATTATATTGCAAAGTATAAGATAAGTTAGGTTAGTTTTTAGGTCAAATGATGTGTATAAATAATAAGTCCAACCTCATTCCAAGGGTCAGAAAAATTGATGATTTTGTAGTACATAGTTAATAGCAATTTGGTTTCCTCGGTTCTTAGTTGCAGAGCTCAATGCTCCATAGTTTCTAAGCTTTTAGTAGTTAAATGCTCCCTTGGAGCCACCATTGTACCACACACCAATGCTTGCTGGAAAAGATGTTAATGAAGAAGGAAGAGTTCTCTCGATGATGTTGTTAGCATTCTATCTCCTGGGTTAATGGTATTTTATGCTTTGTGTTCTTCATGTCCTCTGCTCTAGTACTTAAAGTAGATTAACGACCTCCTTTCCTTTGCTACTGATAAAATATGAGTTGATGGTCTTGTATTTCTTTGATATTTAGTGTAGTGTGTTAGAGCATTGCTGATGTTTTGAATGTTTAGTAGAACTATAGGTAGATGAAATATTTCTAACCCCGAGGTATCTTTTTAAGTTTATTTGTTAAGTAAATGTGCACTTGTAGGAAACCCCACTCACTTGAATCCCCAGAGAAGACGAGTTAAAGATAACCAGCTATCCCCCTCAAAAAAAAATCACATCTCCCAACTAAGCCCTGCACTTTCGAGACCTGACTCTCATGTGCTTGGAGGCCCAGGGAATCTCATTTCCCTAGACAACCTTTGTAGACAAAGTTGGCCAGTACCCCGGTACCCAGTGACAACTTACCTCTTTTGGCGGACCCGGTCACAAAGTCCCGTCAACAGTACCCATACCATCCTCACCAGTGGAAGTAGCACTTGATTAAGAACCATGTTCTAGTTGTGATTGTTCACCACAAATAGTACTATTACTCATAGTATCCCCACCAACAGAAATAGCCTCAATTCACCACCAATACCATGTTCTAATTCTGATTGAATCTGAGTGTCTAGATAGTTTGGATTAGAAGCTCTAAAAAAATGAGGCTCAAGTGTAACTATAATACCTTTCCCTATTGATTCAACTCCAATGGATGGTTTTTCACTAGGTTTCCTTGGAACTTACACCAATAGTGGCACCCAATGGCCTTTTCCTTGGGGCCCCAGACCACCACCTACAAAACCCATGTTTTCTAGTATGTTTGCCCCTTAATAATATGTTTGTTTTAGGGACTCACTCAAAACATATTTTTTTGTAGAGTTTGTAGTAGTTGTTAGAGTGGGAGTTGAGGGTATCTCCTCATCACCATCAAGATCATCATCACTATCAGTTTATGCTTCAATGGGATCATCTTTATTCCATAATTGGTTAAACACAATATTCTCTCAGATATCTTTCAAATCTATAGTAGTCTTTGGCTCGCCTAGATTCTTCCTCGTAATCCAAAATTAGTAATTTTGTTTCAAGTCCAATGTACATCCACACAATATTTATGTAGAGATTGTGGCATTTTTTAGTATATGGAATATCATCTCTTTTGTAAAAAAAATCGGACCACCTGATTTGAATGCCCTTCTTTATTGTTTTGTGTTCATGTTGGTGTAATGCCATAATTTGTGTTGATAATTGTTCTAGATAAATACATTTTTTTAGAAGCAGTTTATTCCATCACTTTTTCTACCTTGTCCATAGAATCCTTATTTTTTAACATTTCTAGAAATCATTTACTTTAATGTTGAATTCTACTTGTAGGGTTCTTATTCACCACAAGCCTTGCTTAAATGATGTTTCCTGGATCATACTGCCAATAACTGACAACATCAAAACCAAAATAATTCAAAATTTAATGTGCCACACTAAATGTTTTTCTCTCAAGTTTTAACCCTCCACATGAGAGAGGTAACGAAGGAAATATTGTCTTCTTCTACTGACCATGAAATAATTCATTTGTACTCTCCATCTATCGTACATATTCCAATGCAAAAACCCTCTTTTTCACATGTATTGGAAGTTTGTGGGATTTTCATCCTGATCCATAAAACCTTAACACAATATATTATTTCATTAGAGCCCAGTCATCCAATTGTATTTGAGGTCCAAGTTAAATGCAATCTCTACAAGACACATGTAATCTAGGCATTGGAGTGTTTGTAATTGCATGATATATTGGTGCCAAAAAGAAGTATACAAAATGGGCACAGTTCCTTTTATTGTCATGCATCGTTATCTTATGGGTTCATTCATATATTGGACCCACTATTCTCCTCTCATCATTCTTATACACCTGAATCCCAATATTTTTGGTCTCGAACATTACACAATATTTTGCTAGAAGAAGATAACACAAGTAAATTGTGAACCTAAATGTCTTACTAGAACCTATGTTAATAATTCTAAGTTTTTTGTGCATTGATTGAATAATGTGCTAAAAAAATAATATCTAATTGGTTTCTTAACAAAATGGATATTAAATATTATTTCAAGAAGGCTTGCACCCACTTCCCTATTATTTTCCAATCCAAGGTAAAATGTTAGCAATGCAATAGTATCCTTCACCCATGGCACAAAAATATCAACATTATAAGGAGACTTATAGTTATGACTCTAATCATTTTGGATACCCTCTAGTGTTATACCTATGAAAATTTGATTTTTTGCATCTTCATTGATTCTTTCATGCAGGGGAACCATGTTAGCCATTTGGTGTAGGTGAAGTCTCATGTCAAGTTTTGGTGTTTTGTGTTTACATTTGATGTAATAAGGTCCTACTTGACCATTTTTCAATGTGTTGGAGTCTTTAGTTAGGCCTCTAATCACTTTTGTGGTCAAATGTTAAATATTGTCATATTTTGTAATGTTGTCAAAAAGTTCTCGTGTTTAAAAATGTAAAAAATGCAAAAAGTTGAAAGGCAACAGTCATGTAGTTCAAAATCCAGTTGGAATTGGTTGTAAAAATTGATAAAGGATCTAAAATACCATTTATAGGGACCTTGTATGGTCGATCTAGCGGCTGGAAGCACTTGTATAAAGAAAACCAATAAAAATACATTTTTTCTCTGCAAATTCACTATTTTTTTTCTATTACAGAGGCATGTACGACCATGTATAAAATAATATGTGCATTTTTTTAGGGATTTGAATCTACTTTATTTTTCATCCAATCTGATCACATCCCATTGAGTATTGGTTGAGAGACATTAGGTTTTCTGAAAGTTGTGTACTGTAGGGTTTGCAAGGTTTATGAACAAAAACATGAATTTCTACCAATCACACCAATAAAATTTCCACTAAGTTAGTTGAATGAAATTGTAAAGAGTTTATTTTATGGTTTCAGAACTTACAGACATAGAGGATATTTTTTGTGGCCTAATTGACTAAACAAGAATGAGGGCTTTGCAAAATGAAGGGAGAATAGCCTTTCCAAGTTAGGGAACTTGTTGACCTGGTCTATTTGAGACCTTCTTAATCCTTTGGAGTGAATCTGGATATCTATACTCAAGAAATCTTATAGATTCCTTGTAAAAGAGGGGTAATTAGGCCTAATGAGCATATTACTAGTCACTTATTGACTAATGTGTTTCAAAACAACTATATCATCATTTTACATATGCTTTATAACTCCAAAAAGGGTACTTGAATGTGTTTCTTTCTTGTGAACATATGCCTTATCTTGAAAGGTTTCCATGTATTGTCATCTATGAGGGCTAGTAGGAAAAGAGCCTGGTTCTGAGTGTGCATGGGGGTTTTCAAAAATTAGATTCATTGGGAGACATTGTGGGTTAGATCATGTTGTTTGAATGTTGTTTATGGTGTCTCAAGAGTGGGAATGAGGTTTTGGATTCTTGAAGAATCATTGGAGGTTTGTGGACTTCTAAGGCACTAGTTCACTTGAAGGTAACTTGAGGTTGTGAAGAGTGATAGTGGAGGATTGGTTGGAACCAACATATGATGATTTTGTGTCCTTTTTAAGTCTTTAAATATTATATCCTTGAGAGGGAAATATTCTAATATGATTGTTTTTTGGGGTTTTGAGGAAGATATGAACCCATTGTTGTGAAATATGCATCATTTATGTTGAGTTGAATCCCTACCTCTGCATCATTCTCTCATAATTATCTACATGATTTTTTAGGTCAATGTGGATGTTTGAGTTTTTATTTTCTACTCCAAACCCTAACTTAAACAAACTTTTAAATTATTACTTGGTGATAGATAAAATTTCCTTTTGTGTATTTTTATTAACAATTGCTCTTCTAGTTTCAACACAATTTTGGGAGCAGACCATGGCAATTTCTAGGCAAGGGAAAACTTGAGGTAACATCATGTGTCCCAATCCAACATCCCACAATGCAATTTTATTTGTGTGTGCTCCTAAAATTTTGTTAGAAATAGTATGTCGTACCCTACTAGTTGCATTTGTCACTTTATTCTCTAATGAATATCTATTTTTCTTGGTTCACTTACCATGGATAACGGGATCATAAGTATCATGGTATTCATCAATGAAACTTAGGGTTTTAACAAGTTTAGTACAGTCTATATTTTTTGTCATTGTGCCTATCAGTTTCTCCATTGTTGGTTATGATAAAAAATGGTGGTACACAAGCTCAAAAATATAAACCCTCAACCCCTAATTCTATAATCCAAATCACGAGATTGAAAAATAGAAAATGTACTCAGAATTTAAATTTAAAATGATGAATAGACAGACTGGCATAAACGAACTCTATAACATCCCTCAATCTCATTTCTAAATCTCCCTAGTTATCTGGTTACTCCAAAGACCAATCTCCCTTAACTTCAAAAGCCTCAAAACCTAAATGGAAAAATTCATAGAATCTTAGTATCCTAGGTGTATTCTCAAAGTTTTAGTAATTTTATTCCATCTTGAAGACTGACACTTGTCACTTTTCCAAAAAAATTTGGAAGATTTTTCTTTGCTTCAGAAATTCAGCCCAAAATAGAGCTTATGTCATTGATTTTCTATCATCCAATGGACAAACAGTCAATGATTTCATTGAATTGGTTATAGTTAATTAATTAATTTTATATTTAAAATTAAAGTATAGTAATTAAATCTGCATTCTGCAACCTCCAACTTATGTTCCATTATGGCATAGGTTGTTAGTGTTTGGCATCGTAGATGTTACTGATAGCTTACATTCATTCAATCAGACAAGTCAGACTGATGTGTGTCACTTTTCCACAAAAAAAAATTAGAATTTTTTATGCTTCATAACTTCGGCCTGAAATAGAGCTTATGTCGTTGATCTATGATCATCTAACAATCATTAAATTCATTTCGATTATAGATAATTAAGTATACTTCTAATACTTAATTAAATCATCAATGCTTAATGACAAAACCGTGCCATGTGGGTATCTACTATCAATTAGATGGTGGGTCACATAGGCTATTTAGCCTCGTCGATGTTGCATAAATTAATTTAACATTTCATTCATTCATTCTAATATGTGACATTCCAACGGTCATTACATTGATTTAGATTATTCATTATAGTGAAATTTGAATTACCAATAATTTATTATTAAGTAATAAGTATAGTAAAAATTTAATCCATCACTCTGAAATGTCATCTTGACATCTGTGTCTTTTCTAAAGGAAGCTTGTAAAATTTTCATCCTTCAAAACTTCAACCCAAAATAAAGTTTACGTTGTTGACTTGTGATAATCTAATGGTCAATAAATTACTTTTACATCATGCCATGAGGGTATAAGTAGGAAAGTGGCTTCCATAGGCTATTTAGGGTTTAGGGTTTAGAAGGTCTATGAAGTTCTTCATTTTGGTACTATAATTGGCTTCTACATTGGTAACGGTATTCTGTGGATCTAAGTTACTAAGTGATAGTAACTATTAATGATAATAAAAAATAAACATTGATTCCCAAATTTTTTTAAATGTAGTGTACTTTCATCGGGGCATAAGACGGTAGTGGTACAACCACCCCAAAAAAGGGCAACATCGTATCACTCAAGATAATTTAATTATTTATGATCACGAGGCAAGATTGTATGACAATTCGTGTCTCTCAAGGTAACTTGTAAGTGAAGTATCCAAATCCATTGTCAAATTGATCGTTTGCCTATAAATTAGATTTTGAGGTGGCTCTATTCTCCACTTCAAAACTAAAAGACTAAGTAGTGTTGGAAATGTTGAGTGGCGATTTCAGAGTTGGGAGAGATGGACATGCCTATAATGCTAGATGCGATGAAAGCATAGGGATCATTTTTGGGGGAAATTACATATCAGCATTTAAAGGTTGTGTTAGTAAATGACCACATGTACCTTGTGCATGTAGTTAAGGTAGTGTTCGGTCTTTAGTTTTTACTGGTGCATCATAGGCACTGGGTCAGCTTGGTCATTCTATTTTTTTTCCTGCCATGCTCCTTTATATTAGGGTTTTTAAGAAATGGGTGAAAAATCTCACCCAGATGTTGTTTTGACATAGATATCTAAAATACATTGATGTTGTGCTTCATAATGTGGATGGGAATCACCTCATTCCCTTACCACACAAGTACTACATCAGGGAGGTGAGGTACAAAAACACCCAATTATGCAAAAAAAAAATTGGGGTGTTTTTCATTAAGTGAAAAATAGGTTTTGAAGGGACCCCAAAACGCTGTACAAAAAGGGCATAAAGATATTCAAAGATAGCCCACAACTAAGAACG
Source organism: Thuja plicata (assembly GCA_018584345.1). Taxonomy (NCBI): domain Eukaryota; kingdom Viridiplantae; phylum Streptophyta; class Pinopsida; order Cupressales; family Cupressaceae; genus Thuja; species Thuja plicata. The sequence continues at coordinate 628,758 of MU226908.1, forward strand.
GATCAAGACCAAAGTGAAGGTTTTAACATTGGGCTCTATCAACCTGGAACAAACATTGCACGAGAAGAACTACATAAAAACTCAAGCTAGAGAAAGGATCCCGAATCTCAACCTAAACCTATGATCAACCAACATTAAGATTTACCTTTGGCCCCCTTTCTTGTGGGACCGAAGGGTCATATCAAAGGAGGGTAAAGACCTCTTGGGGTGTTTACCTTTTAGCATGATCTAGCCTTCTTCCACCTTTGCAGCCACTCCCTATCATGCCACTGATTCCATCACAAAAATCCTGACACCTATGGGGGTAGCACACTGCACTGCCGTAGCAAACTAAGAGCCAGGCCAGCCACACCCCCATAAAAAACCACAGCCAAAGGGATAGCACTAGAAGAATTACCAGAAATAACCCTATCACAATCCATTGTAGAAGCACAAGGAGCACGACCAACAGAACACATTATTGGGCCAACATCGAATAAAGAGATTGTGCTAGTATACACACCAATAGGAACACTATCATAATCTAACAGTGAAGTAATAGGACTAGAGCTAGAAGATTTAGCAGAACCCGCATCAGTAACATGCAACACATTGACAGGAATATCTTGTGCAAGAACATCAATTTTCTCCTATGTTTGGCTAAAATCAAGGAACTTGAAGTAGATAATGGTATTGAGACTATCTGACCACTGAGGTTTTCTTAATGAATTTGATTTTGATGAAGAGGATCAACTGAGACTGTTGTGAAGCTAGAGTTGGGGAACAGAGATGAGTGAATTTTTCAAGACCAGTGTGATTTGGAGGATATCATAAGAGGGGAAACCCATGCCAAACATGGAGAGGATTGCCCAGTCATTCTATGTGCCAAGAAAGTTAGGTTGACAAGAATGAAGGCAGAACAAGAGGCTATGAATGCAGAAAGACTAAGGCGTCAATGGGCTTGACATGCTTGAAAAATGGGGCACTCTCTGCCTCTAGTGGCTAGTCTATATTTTGTACTTTTGGGTTACCTAGTAGTTGTAGTCTTGTAGATGAGTCCCCTCACCCCTATTCTCTATAACATATAGACAACCTATATATTGATTTGGACACTCGTATAGAGTATTGTAGTTTAGGGGTTGTTTATAAGTTATTAAAGTGGTTTGGGAAATAGTCCTTTGAGTCTATTTGGAAAGCATGCATGAAACGGTTGTAAAGATCCTAGACTACATTAATATAAAATAATAGATTTTATGTATTCACTGGTTATGTTATCAAAAAATTCTTAATTACTCAATGAAATTACTCTTTTTCAGCCTTTAATTTTGGTCTGTAAAATGAACCCAGATGGTGTAATATAAACAAAATGAAGAAATGATATCATAAAATAACATAACAATTTGTCAATTTCTATCTTTCACAAATAATTATAAAATAACATAACAATTGTAATTTTAATTTATTATGTTAGAGATTCACAAAAATAGTATCACACACAATTTTAATGTAAACCCTTTGTCCATTTCATTCAAAAATTGAAATTTTCTCAGTGCAACAAAGCAATTTTAACATAATTTGCAAAATTTTCATTTATATTTAACATGTCTATGAATATTTACATTGAATAGTAATTGTAGTTTATAAGATGTATAGAATAATGAATTCCCACATAATTTTGATTACTTTGAAGTGGGACTACCCCTAATTCTACCAAAACCTTAACAATAATCATTAATCCCTTTGAGAATCAAAAGCCAAAAGGTGGAAACTGGAATAGAAGTGGTAGGGTGCTCTTCATTTCAAAAAACTAGGGAAACCTACAAATTTGCAAAACAAAAAATCCTTCATTTTTCTCTTCATTCTAAGTGGAATCCTTTAGAGATGATAAGTTACACAAATTCCTACAGCCCTCTATAGTCTCATGCATCATCAAGAAGAAACCATTTACAGAGGAAATCCCTCCCAACTGCCACCCATTTCCTATGTCGCTCTAGTTCCTCATTATTCAAATTCAAAATAAAGGGTTCTCGAGCCAAATTGTTTCCTAGTTGCTAGAGCTTGGGTATATCCCTTGGCCATGGAATCCCCACCCCTATTTCTATGAGGACAAAAACTTGAATGTGATCCCCCATGAATTATTCTTTAAAAACATGTCTTAGCAAAATCAGTATGTCCACCTTAACTCCTCCAAGGTCCAGAAGAGAGGCGATAAACTAGGATGTAGTGTCTATATTGACTCGATGTCTATCAATAGATACCATAAATTCACATCCCAACACCATTCTCATAGCCTCGTTTGTAAACGTTCCAACCAATCCCTTCTTAAAAACTAATTTTTGATGGTCGTCTATTAGAGTGCCCAAAAGGCCTTTTTCTCCTTAGTTATCAACCGAATAGGACTATCCATCTTTAGAGTTCAAATTCTACCAAAACTCAAAGAGAATTAAGAAATAAAGGTGAAATTTAGAAAATGCCTAAATCGGGCTTTCAACCAAGTACTATGCTATGTCTAGCGAAGGAGAATTGTAGAAGAAAATAGCCTAAATCATCTATAAATAGCCTAAAACTACAACCCAATATTTTTATCAGTGGTTAATAATAACTCCAAGTCCTTATTAATTACTTATATAACCATGTTAATTCCTTTATCATTAAAAAAGGCCAAAGGAAGGCATGTATATACTATATTTCCAAACGAATTGCATTAAATCTTTGATATATCTCTATAAATGGAAGAGTGTGTGAAATTGGGAATAACATCATTTTGTCATAACAAATAGGATGTCATGATGGATGATAAAACTTGAGAATGTCAGTGACAAGATATTTATTTAATGTCCATCACAACAACACAATATTATCAACCATCCCTATAACTAGTTGTGGTTGACATTTAAGGTTAATTATTTCCATAAATAGAAGAGTGTGCAAATTAATTGGGAATAACATCATTTTGTCAGTACCAAATTGGATGCTAAGAGTATATGATCGCACCTGAGAATGGCAGTGACAAGACATTTATTTAATGTACATCGCAACAACACAACATTATCAACAGTCCTTGTAACCAGTTGTGGTCGGTGTTTAAGGTTATGACATAAATTTAAGTATACATATTTGACACATGTTTCTATTCCGTAGACTTTCTGCAGAATTTCATGTCATTTAGAATTTTGGGTCAAAATAGAACTTAAGCCATTGATCTTGGATCATCAAACGATCATAAATAATAGATTTGTGACAGTGAAATGATGGTTATTAGGTATGTGTGTATGTGGCAAGGATTATTGATACCACAGTGCAGGAAATTTGGCAACAAATCAAGGCTTTATTCTCTCGAGATTTGATGTGATGTTTCCTTAAATATTACATTTATTACCATTTGGCATTGGCCCGTCACGACAAGTCACGATTCATGGCAAGTGCCTATTAATAGAATGTAGTTATTGGATTGAAAAAAATCACCAAACAAATTATATATCCCCATAAATAACAAAAGATTAGCCAAAAAATTTCTATAATTTCGTACAATTGAAAACTCTTCATGAATACAATTAAATATTTTTTTCTTTACAGTAAAAAAATTCACCAACACACATATTTTTTCCTTTAAAAGAAAAACATTCATCAAATACATTATTATTTTACGCCCACATTAATTGCAGATTCGCTGGGAACTTATAGAACTTTTATTTGACTGAAAAAAATTTGCCAATAGAAATTAATATTTTTTCCTTTAAAAATAAAAATATTCACCAACAAAATTAATATTTTTCCCAAAAAATAATGAAAGATTCATCAAGGTTTTACACCTTTACCCAAGGGGGATTTCTTAAAGTTATCTCTGGTCCACCCTAAACATCTCTTGAGACAATTTGGCTATTTTAGGCATGACCTTATACACGTCCAACATAGATGCCCAAAACATAGACATAATATATAACTTCCCTCAGTAGCAATCCCCGTGGACTATAAAGGTCAGGCCTAGTACCCATATGATCATCGTGATCACTAGGTTGTTCTTGTGCTTCAAAAATATTTTGACACATTTATCACAAATAAGGCCCAAAAAGCTCTTATGCTTCTTATTGGTAGTTAGTTAGCCTAATTAGAGTATCCATGATTCTCCAAGCAACTAACTTCTATTCTTAAAATATAAATTTGAAATGACTTATCAAATACAAATCCCTTCAATTTATAGAAAAATGTAATCCTTTTCACATGAGTGGGTAGTAATGAACCTCCAAATTGGGGCTTATATTCTCCTTCCACTCCACGCCCAAAAAATCAATTTGTCTATGTGGTTATATCGTACACAACAAATGTTATCACCACACCCATCTTGGATGACAAAAAATGTTATCACCACACCCCCTCTTGGATGACAAAAAAGGATCACATGAGAATTTTAACTCCTTAAGAAAGCCAGAAAAAAATGCCTTAATTTTAGAACTTAAGGCAGGAGATTCATTTGAAGATTCACATAGATCCACTTTACCTTGTGTACAACAACCACTCCTAGCTTGTCACATCAGCTCATGGGAAATTCTCCACAATTTTTAGAGTTAATTATTATGTTTCTAATGCTTATGCAAGATGGAGTCTAAGAGCAGCTTGAATTCACAATATGGTGAAAAATCTAAAGGTTTCCTTTCTTACCAATTTGGTTTTTGGCCCTCCTTGTAGGAATTCTTTGTTCATCGGATACAAAGTCCCAAAAAAATGTTTTTAAGCCTTTTGAGAAATTTCTATCCAAATATGGGTAGTGCGAACAATTCTACTAAGGTTATGGACACCTGGATGGCACTAGAGAAATTCCTGACAAAAACCAAATAAATGTGTGAACAATTCTACGGATGCTTGACTTGCAACAAGGCTCTATCTTGTTTTATTCTAGAGGATCAACCCAGTATGTATCCTTATTGCAAGTGCAATCCTTGTCAAGTTCTCTTTGATAAAGGTAAATAATGAATAACAATGCACACATGATAGTAAAAACTTTACTTGAGGGAATATGACAAGCTATTGAGTGTATAAATCTTGGTAAAGCAAATTTTGTCTTGGTAACTCTTTTTGGAACTCCCTTTTCTGAGATCTTTTAGAGTTAACACAAATTCCCCTCATGTTTTTCAATCTGATCTCCCCCTTGTTCCAAGTTGGAATCTGAGTCTTGATTTTCTTCACTACTTGTTGATAACATTTAAGCTGCTACCTTTCTTTTTTTCCATGTTGACCTTCACTATATATCTAAGATCCTTTATCGTGCCTTTGTTTCCATGTTGTGTTTCCCAAAGTCCTTAATTGCACCCACTTCTTTCCTTCCCTGTAGCTATTGAGAATCTATCTTGGCCTTTCTTATTCCTTTTTTCAAATTTTTGGCTTTCAATACTCTATTTGGACTATTTTTTGTTCAATGTAGATCAAGACGGCCAATTCATAGAACCGTCATTTTTTTACAAAGACCTTACTAATTCATTGATTTCTCTTTTTTTGGTGATAGGAGTTTTCTATTTATGTGCCTTATTATAGTCTCTAAGGACAAGATGGAGTTTAATGTCTTAAGATGTTTCCATTGGAAGGGTTCACTTGTTTGGGGAGCTAGATTCTTGGGTTATCCAGGTTCGTAGGCGAAGGTCTCCTTTGAGTCACTAGTTCTAGATGTTATCTATCATAGCTACGTTGATGCTAAGTTTGACCATTTCTTTCTATAACGTATAAAATAGAAATGTTACCAAAATGTAAGGTGTTGGAAAGGGATAAGGTGGTTTGATTATTAATTATTATTTGATTTGCTTAGAATATGTTGATTTCCTTAACTCTACCTTACATTTAATTGAATTGTATTGATTTTATATTGCAATTGTGATTAGGGAGAAGATGAGATGCTCCTCTTCAATTCCCAAATGCACAAATGGAAGATCCAAGTTGATCAACCCAAAGGAAGGGCTAATGCACAAATGAATCAACTATTTGGAAAAGGAGAATAACAAGAAGGATATCTTAAATTCTGTTAATTGATTAAATGAATATGTTTGATTATAGTAATTGAAAAGGATAGGAAGAAGAACCAAGCTTACAAAATTGCAGATCAAAGAATGTTGTTTTCTGAGGTTTGTAGGTTGTTTCTTGAAAAACTGATAGTTGATCCCAAACTGGAATGCAGAGACAAACAAAACCCAGAAATATTTTTATGTTATGATGTCATATTATGAAAAAGGTCGACCTTGACCCACAAATTTCAACACTAACCCAATAATGTCAACCCTGACTTGCACAAGTTCGACAGAGAATTTTTTCGTGCCGTCCGAAAGAAAGCCAAAAAGGGTATCCAGATCTGGTCTCAAATCTGTAGTCCTAAACTTGTACCTCCAAGAAAAAGAGGTTTTGTTTTTTATGGGGCAAGGGCTTGCCTTAGTCAAACCCCAATTTAGGAATTAACCTTGAAATCAATAAAGTATAGAATGCTAGCAAGTAGTAGAATTGAATCTAACAATGAAGCTATGATATTCAATAGATATGCAATTGTAATTCAAATGTAAGCAAATATGTAAGTGTGAAAGCATGGACTTTACAAACCATAAACCTCCATGATTTATGCTTCAAATCCACTTTGAAGAGATGATGAAAGAGACTTGAGGATGCACAAAGGATCTTGAAGGAAGATCACACCACCATGATGGCTAGATCTAGGGTTTTGAATGATAAATCTTGAATGTTTGCACCTAATCCCTTCAAACGCTTGAGAGCTTGAATCCTTGATCTTCAATGGAGAAATTGAATGCTTGAGAGGAAAACTTGAACACCTTGAAAGCTTGGAAATATGTAGAAATTTGGATGCTTGAACTTTTGCTTCTTGACAAAATCTTGATTAGAGCTTTTTTGCACTTAGAAGACTTAGAGAAAATGAGGGAAAGAGACTTCCTTTTATATGAAAATAGGGCACAATCTTCTAAGGAGGCTGACATAGGATAATTAAATTCCAATTAGACCCATGCCCCAAGAAACGGACCTATATTAAATATAATTTAGGAATCAATGCTTGGGAACCTGAAACAGCTGACCCGGAAGTGGGAAAACTGAATTTTGGATAACCCTCGGCAGCTGACAAGATTCCAATTTTGAAAGGGGTGTTGGAAATATGGATGGAGTAACTAAGAGGGGAGGGTTGAATCAGTTACCACAAAAATAAATCCACAAGTCCCTTAGATGTCTTAATATATGTTGATGTTACTCAGTAGATTAACCTTTTTATTGTTGATTAAACATTCACAGTTACTGACATGCATAAAACAAATATAAGTAACACAAGTAACACAAGTAACACCAGATATAACGTGGAAACCCAATTTGGGAAAACCACC
>MU226908.1:650694-663632 GCA_018584345.1 Thuja plicata
GAAGGAAGATCACACCACCATGATGGCTAGATCTAGGGTTTTGAATGATAAATCTTGAATGTTTGCACCTAATCCCTTCAAAGGCTTGAGAGCTTGAATCCTTGATCTTCAATGGAGAACTTGAATTCTTGAGAGGAAGAATTGTGCACCATGCAAGCTTGGAAATATGTAGAACAACGGATGCTTGAACTTTTTGCTTCTTGACAAAATCTTAAATAGAGCTTTTTTGCATTTAGAAGACATAGAGAAAATGAGGGAAAGAGGCTTCCTTTTATATGAAACTAGGGCACAATCTTCTAAGGAGGCTGACATGGGATAATTAAATTCCAATTAGACCCATGCTCCTAGAAAATGACCTATATTAAATATAATTTAGGAATCAACGCTTCGGAACTTGAAACAGCCGATCAGGAAGCGGGAAAACTAAATTTTGGATGACCCCTGGCAGCCGACAAGCTTCCAGTTTTGAAAGGGGGACCCTAGTTAGGGTTGAGGTTGACCCTGACCTAGGTCAAGGTCGAGGTCAACCCTGACCCAAGTCAAGGTCATGGTCGACCTTGACCCAGGGGGTCAGAACCCCTGGAAAATATGCCAGGTGGGGTAGAAGGTGCCCGAAAAGGCCCAATTAGGGTCCTAAACAGGCACAGAAGTAGAGGATGATGCACAAATGGGAGGATGATATGATGGAGGTCAAAAATATCCCCTAAGGAGGGCTAAATGTTCTTAACATGGAAGTGCTTCCATTTTAAGACGATACACTTTCAAGTCTTCAACTCTTTAAGTTGCATCCACTCTTCAGTGTTCCTTTTATTTTACGTTCTTCTTCCTTCACCTGAAAAGTGTGGGAGCCATGGTTTCCACATGTCATGATGGTGCTTCACCCCTCAAACTCATAGGAGGTTCTCCCTTTGCGGTGCATCGTACTAACATGTGGGTGTTTTTGTAATCATCAGACATTTTTGTAGGTCCTACTTCTATCCTTTTAATGGAATCTTTGCACATTACCATGTGTCCCCTCTGCAGTTGCTTGGAATTTCTTTCATTCATTGATTTGTTCTCCTTACATTGGCTCAACATGTGTGAATATGCTTGATATTGTGCTAGCATTCTCTTCTTCCCTTGTGTGACTCTTGTTGCATTTTTTTGTCAAGTGCTCCCCATGTATTCAAGGTTCTTTGTACCCCTCCATAGCTGGATCATTATTTTTATGCACCACGTATCTCTCTTCTCCTTTTAATCAAAAGAAATTTATTCTCTTATTTATACATAGTCTCTCAGAATGATGTTTGTGCAAGTGGCATAGTGGGCATGTATGAATGAAGTAATAAGTGTAACAAACTACAATGAAATGTTCGACAATGACCATCATTTCACCCGGATAGATGGAGAGGGTGGAGGAATTGTTTTTGTTAGGAAGATTCTTCTTTCTTCATGGTTTGAAAGGGTATTTAATAGGATTATCTTCCCCTTTTTAGGAGGTTCCGAAAAGTTTGATTTCTAGAAGCATTCAAACTTCTACAACTAAGACTATCCTCTTAGAAAGAGAACTAGAATTACAAACTAAATGCAAGGGTATTTTTATAACTATTAGGAGTAGTAACATGACTTAACAACATATGTATGATATTTCATTCTCAATAGAAATAAGTGTATCAGACTATGCATGTCAAGCTCTACAATGTACTTTCTTTTGTTATGTAATATTCAATATGAATATTGTTTATAATGAAATGAATCTATTTACTTCTCTCCCAGTATTCAATCTTTTTTGTTTATGATTGTATCTATGAAGAACACAATCATGTCATGGGATCTTTCATCTCTCGTTAAGTAGAGATCATACACAAACTATGCTTATTTAAGCAAGAAAATTTTAGAGTGTTATAATAGCTTTGCATTTAGGTGCATTACCTTAGGATGGAGTATTTTTATTTCATCTTTCCTTCCCCAACATTTATCAAGAGTTGGCTTTTGAAATCCTAGAGGTCACAAAATGCACCTAATCCCATAACTATGAAATGTCTAGACTTCCTGAGAATAAGCTTAACGACTTTGGGGGTCAACAATACCCTCATTTCATCTATTTTAAGAGAGAAGGTTTAGTTAGAATGTGAAAGCAGCTTATTTTTAGTAAATATTACTCTTCGGGGCCACAACCATGAATTAAAAGATACTAGAAATTTAGTCTAGCCCACACTTGGTAAGGTCACAATTAAGGGACCTCATCCCAATAAACATCCATACACCAACAAAAGAGACCCATTAACAAGGTATGAACAATCAAAACAAGCAACAAAATTAAGAATTGTCTGCACCTTTAGAGTGGGAGCAAAGATGCATATTAAACATGGGGTAAAAACACAAAGCTATGTCATGTTTCAGGACCACTTATTAGCACTGCTAAATTTGAGTATTTCTAACTAAAAATTATTTTTTGTCAAACATATGGTCTAGATAGATTCATTCTAGCTAAGCTAGATAAGTGATTAAACATTTCCAATTGGAAATGTCTATTAAATGCATGTTTTATACCAATTACAAAAGAAATAAAATTATTTCAGAAAATCGATGTTTCAAAAACCCCTACTCTTTTTAATGATATTTTTAAAAAAATATAAAAATGCCCTTTTGTAGAGCTCTATGTCAAGATTATTGTCATATAAATTTTATAGTATTTTGATTAGATCTAATATATTATAATTTCATAATACAACAAGTAGGTATTTTAACATTCGAGAAGATGTTGCTTCAAATAAATAAAAAAATAGTAAATCATATAAATAAAAATCAAATTTATATTTAACACTAGAGGAGAGGGTCATCTTCAAGAATATGTAATTTTTTTTCTGAATGGTGTAGATTTGATAGGGGAAATTTGGTGGGAGATGAAAACTGTCGATTTCAGATAAGTTCAACTTTGAGCAGTTATAACGGAGAAAATATACATTGAAAACCAATCTTTCTTCTTTTCTACACTAACTATACATTTTATTTATAACATATTTTGAAATCACGGGGAACATAGATTATTTGCATATAATTGTTTGGTGGGAACTAGACCCCAGATTTTCAGCAATTAAAAAATGGACTTCAAAAAATCAAAAACTATGTCAATTCTTATTCAAAAAAAAATTAAAAAATTATAAGCATAAACTTCATCCCTTTTTACACATTTCATCAATTTACATCATCATAAAATTCTAAATACAAATGTCACTTTTATTTCGTTAAAGTTGAAAAGTTTGCATGTTGTGGCCCTCTTCCTTTATAAAAGTGACACAGGTTTGTAGTTTTACCCCGTGACCTCACTTTTCTTCCTTTTTCTTTGTGCCACTATCCAATTTTCCTTTGAGTGTTGCACGCTTCATCTCATTAGACAAATCCCTACCCTCATGGGACACATCAACAACACTATCTATTTGTGCACTCAACTTCCCAATTGGAAAATGAACCATGACAATATTAATATTGTCCTTTCCTAGAAGAGAAGTATCCTCTGCATTCCTTAGTTTGGTCTAGATTAGACTTGGAAAATTCTTGCAATAGTCAAACCCCAAGGAATCCTTTGAGATAGAAGTGAGAGATTTGTTGTCATCGCCCACAAATTTATTTTCCACTAAATAGTGGTGGGAGACACTTCCCTCTAATATGTAACCTCGGAAACTTAAGGACAAATAGCCATATAGCCAATGTTGAAATATCTGCAGCATTGAAAGGATAAACCCTCATAATCCAGCATCTAAATCCAACACCCCTCTCCAAGAATCAAAGAGATGTTTGCTAAACCAAGAGTACGCATGTAATTTAAAGAGCTCTCATCCACCCCTAAAAAAAACTTCCTAACCAATTGTCAACAATGGCATCAAAGAAAGAATCAAACCAAAACTCTAATGAAAGATTGAGAAGTCTTACCTGTATTGGAGCAGTAAAAGATTCCATAATAGAGTTAAAAGTTGGATGCCAAGGTCTAAGTATCAACACATGCTTCGCATTACTCCATTGATAATCACATAAAAAATTGCGATTTTATCCCGAGCACTGTCAAACACCACTACCAAAATCCCCATGCTCAAGTGTAGATCTAGACATTGTCATCCAAAAGGCGATACCAAGCAGTAGTAACCCATTGATGAAGCACAAAAAGTGTCGGCCAAAATCTTCAGAACATTACAATCAAACCCATCTCTACAAAATATGCTTCATTCTCTATGATTTCTCTCCTTATCTCCAACTCGGATGAGAGTGAGCAACAAAGGAAATAGATATAAGGTCATTGCTCTCATATTGAGTTTCTGCTCTAGGTCTACTATTCGTCTCGCTACCACCCTCCCACGTGATGATTGTGAATATTTTCCTGTCAGTGGGAAGCTCTTAATGCCAAACAGAATAAGGTGCCTTAATGAGATTGTGAGAGAACTTGACACTTCAAAGAAGTTTTCTTTTAAAAAAACAATGTAAGATAGTTGCCACCCTATTAATAGGTTGAATACTTTTCGTGGGATGTGGCTAAACTCACTGTGACATGGCATATCACGGCGTTTTAAGATTTTTCAAAACATATTGAATTTTTACAAAATATTCAACAGTTGATCTTCATATGATCTATATCTTCATATGTTGATCTTCATATGATTTATATCTTCATTAGTGTTAAACCACACAAAATCAAGGGAAAAAATAGTGTGTTATACAAATTTGAAATTTATTTCAAATTTTTTTGTTTCACTTTGTATAGTGTTTAGCCACTTCTCTTTAATGAGTGATTCATACGACGTCTATTAAGGATTCTTATTTCAAGGTATTTATTTTAAACTCATGTCTACTCATTAATGTATTTAGTAACAATTTAGAAGATAGTGCAATTATTTGTTCTTGAATACTATAGAGAATGGTGGTCCAATTCATAACCAACAATTTAAAGAAGATAACTATTTTATTATATATATCTTAAATGTGAACAAATATTTTCAATAGATAATCAATTTTATATAAGTTTCACTATAACACTAAATTGTTGAAAAAAGAATTACTCAACTCATTTCTCTTTTAATATCTTGTATGTTTCGCGTCACAAACTAAACATGCTTTAATCACAAAAAGAAATTAACATCAACAAGAAGTTAGTCTAAAATATTTCTTTAGAAAATGATGGCCTGCTCATTTTCATAACTTTGAGGCAACCCTCAATACCATGATCATTAACATCATACATTAATCACCTCATAAGATTAGTACAAACTTTTGAAGAACATACCATCAATTATGCTTGATAATTATGGTTCAAATATGTGAAGTTCTCTTTATTTACTAAGGTTGATGTAAGCCCTACCATAAAATGTGCAAGAGTAATTTACTACAGCTGAAAATTAAAGAATATTTTCTCATTAACTTGCTTTGAAAGTTATCTTTTACATTTATTTTTAAAGAATAATGCAACCCAACAAGAGCAATCTATAGTGGCATAGAATTTAATATTCTCTTTCATTTACCTTGTTTTGAAAGTCATATTATGTTTTGACCCTTCAATTAAAGGAAGATTACTTGCAAGAAAAAGGCAAATATATATCAACTGTATTGAATTCATAAAGACATTTTCATAGTTAAGTGCACTCTTATATCATCTATTTAGGAGAGAGTTGAGCTTGTTTTGAAAGTCATGTTATGTTTTACATTAACCCCTCAATTAAAGAAAAACTACGTGTAAGGAAAAGGTAAATGTATATCAATTGTAGTGAATTCATAACGAACCTTTCATAATTAAGTGTACCCTCATTTCATTTATTTAAGAGAGAACGTTGAGTGAGATATAGAGACTAACTAGACACTTCAAAGAATATTTCTTAAAAATAATAATGCATGAAGATAGTTGCCTACATATTTGGATGCACTCAACCAATTTGGAGTAATTTGTAATAAATAATATATTAACTTCTATAAGAAGAAACCAAACTTCTTATGACTATCAAATGAAGACATGATTTAGATATAATAAAAAAAAATGAATATATCAAACTACAAATTCAACACATTTGAAAAAAGAAATGTTATCCTAAAATAGTAACTCAAAATTGTGGCATTCCCCTCAAACAAAATACTTCACTTTCATTTTAACATTGTGTTCGAAAAAATGAAACAATCTATTTCCATTTTCACAACATTACCTCAAAAACTAAAGATAAATTTTAAAAAATAAATAGTAATTTATTTCTATAGATTGTCACAAAACAAAACACTTTTAAACAAATCCTAAAAGTAGAATTAAAAATTAACAACCAATTAACTCGCCTACTACTGAAATGCACCTAAATAGCCTCCATGTATATAATAGTTGTTAAGAGCTTTGGATTCTTTCCATATAGCTCTTGAGGTCAATTCTCATTTCTCGGACTTAATCAATGGGAGTGGCTTGAGGGCAATTACTTTCATCTGCAAGGAATAGTACCTCCCCAACACACCTAATATGTGCTCAAACTTGGCATAAACATAAGCCTAAGGTAAGTTGTGGTCAAGTCATGGGTTTAGTCAAAATGACACAATGGACAATAAACAAAAAAATACACCTAAATATTATGCTTTCTTAACTAATGACCACCTAATGTAACATATAACATAATACGGCTATTGTTGTAATAAAGCAATATTCTTCTCACTACAATTTTCTTAGCATAAATAGTTAAACAATAAAAAAAAATTAAGATTTTAAAATGGGACTAATAATTAACGTTACAAAAATTAAATGTAGAATTAGAATAAAATAAAAATAATATTTCTAGCACAAAAACTGATGTTCAAATTTAATGAAAGATATCAAACAAATGATTCATCAATATTTCAAAAGCTTATGATTGATTGTTAGAATTTGATCTTTCCTTGGTAAAATATGTAATTAAAGGATAAACCAAGGTATCATATATTGTATTTGTCCTCTAGTCCAAGTAGGAGGACATGTCACGTTTTTGTAATTCCTTTAATAAGGAAATTCGATATTCCTCCTTAAGAGGAATCTCACATTTGGCACACACACAATATGAATGTGGCATTCATAGAAGATGGGAGTTACATGCAAACTCCTCCACTCATCTCTATTTAAGAGATGCCTCTACACACACTTGCATAATAATCTTCTCTATTCTCTCACTTCTCCTCATATTCTCAAACTTGCTCTCAATATTGTAATGAGCTTATTGCTCTCTTTCTCTCTTCTTCTTTAGGCTTTGTGCCTCATTCATATTATACAAAAGGGGTTTTTTTCTTGTTTTTTCCCCTACCAAAATCCTTGAGTTCTTGTGTTGGTCTTGGTGCATTTTGGTGAATATTGGTGTTTGATCTATTGAAGGAATATCTCTCTCTTTTTGTACTTGGTAAAAATCTTCCTTTTGCACTCTCTCTTGGATTCTTTCCTTATCTCTTTTCCATTTTCTTTTATATTTCTAACATGGCATCAGAGGTGGTTTAATCCTTGTTTTGAGTGTTGCATGCAGGAATAGTTGAAAGATATCTCCGTTGAGGAGAAGAAATCAGTATTGTTGATCTAACTCTTGTTTGCAGGGATTTCTTTCATTCTTTTTGCAAATCTAAGCCTATACATATCTATTTCAAGTTTTTTTTAAAGTACTAGTCACTCCCTCTATCAGGAAACCGCAAGGAAAGATTTCAGATTCGCATGTTCTATTCTTTATCATTAAATCAATATTTAAATATGATGCTAACCTCACCCTCTGTCGGGCAACCGCAAGGGTTTTTCTTGTTTCATTCATTTATCTAACTTTTTTTCTTCTCTCAGCATCTCTATTGATTTTCTATATAACCTTGTTCTTGTAGGATTCAATTGATAACTCTGTCCTGCAGGGTTCATTTTTTATATTTCTAATCTTTGGTTGTTGTTTATCTTTCTCTCTTTAATCGTTCTTCAACATTTAATATAGTTTAACTGAGTTTATTTGATTTTGCAGGTTCTTTCATTGCCTATATCTCTGTTTTTATATATATTGATTAGCATTATATATTGAATTGTATCCTAACAGAGCATTATAACTTTGTCTTTGCTTTACGCAATATTATTTCATTCCTTTCTCTTCTTCCGCGAGCATCACCCTTCAACAAGCTTTGGTTATACATTTTCATTGCGCAACATCCATATATTTCTTAGCACAACATTTACATCTAGCGCAACATTAAAATAATATTACCATATCCTCATTCTTGCGCAACCCATACTTTTCATTGCGTAGCATATATTTCATTGCCCATACTTCTTATTGCACAACATATATTTTTGATATACCCTTGGTTATACATAGTTTCCACAACCTTTCAGATTGGGCAGCTACTTAATTATAGGTTGCAATTCCATTTATCAAAGGTCACGTGGGCCAGAGAGGTTCAATTTTGCCTTGAGAGGACCCTGTTTTGATTCCCAACTACCAAGCCAAACTACAACAAGTCATATGTTTGCAGCTTTGGATATTGGAGGAGCTTCTCCCATGCATTCCGCAAGTTCACAAAAGCATCTTTGACCTTGACCTTGTCTCCTTCGCAGCCTGTTTCCTTCTCCATAAAAACAACTGGAGCTTTGTACCCATTTATTTCCCATTGTGTTGCATCTCTTCTTCTAACATTTTTTTGTTAGTCTTCCGCAGTCAAACGTTTTCTTTTCTAATTCTTTCTATATTTAGAGGGTTCAGTTTCAGTCTTCATTCAAGCTCTGTGGTTTCAGTTTCAATCATTATATATCTACATTTATTCTCTTTAACCTTTTTTTTGTAGGCTGCAACTAGGAATTCAGTTTCCTCTATTAGTGTTTTGTCAGATTTTTTTAAAATATTCTCTGAGAATATAACTGATATCTTTGGTTTATTAGTTTATTCCATCTTTGACTCACTTAAATCTCATTATTTTATTATTTTATAATTAACTCATTTACTTAATTCACATTTGTTCAAATCTTTATATACATTAAAAAAGTTTAAACGGTAATACTTATTTTCAGTTTAATATTACCTTATATCGCTTGTACCCTACATTCTGTGTATCAAATCTAACCAAATTTAATTGGTGTTTCATTAATTCATTGCAATTAAAATTTGTTCCTTCATTTAATCTAAAAAATTTAAAAAAATTATATCATTATTTACTATTCATATTGTGATTAACATTAAGTTAAATTTATTTTTCTTGATTTTGATCAGTATATATTCATTGTAATTCATTTTGTTTAAGTAAATTTGATCATCTCTTTCTTTGTTAATCATGTCTACTCTAATTTCAGAAATTAAACTCAATAGTTCTAACTATCATCAATGGAAAACTCATGTTTCCTTTCTATTCCGTTTTAAACATTTACCTGAAGTTGTTACAGATGCTTCTATTGAACCAGCAACCTCTGCTTCACAAGCAGAAAAAGATGTATGGAAAACAAAGAACAAAGAAGCTCTTGGTTTGATTGATCTCTCAATAGTTCCTGATTTTTATGTCTTAATTGGATATTGTACCAAAGCCCATCAAGCATGGGACATTCTACAACAGAGGTATAACACCTCATCTAAATCCTGTAAGATTCAACTCCAAGACAACTTGGAGGACTTGAGGTATAATGATTTTAAAACTATGGATGAATTCTTACTCAAGTTTGATGCAATTAAAACTCAATTAAGTGGTGTTAATGTTACTTTAACTTATATTAGATTAATTACTATCATCTTAAAGAAATGTCTTCCTAAAGAGTTTCAACAATTCATTACTAACATTCATTCTCAGCTTGTTATTCCTAGTTTAGCTCCTCATTTAACTTATGCTATTTTTTAAAATTTATTACGTCAAGAGGAGGCTAAATTATTGCAATTTGGTACTATTAAGTCTTATGAACATGCTTTTGCGTCTAAAACTCAAAATCAAAATAGTAAATCTCATACTAATAATCATAATAATAATTATCATAACAATAATTATCGTAACAATAATCATCATAATAATGGTTATTCAAATAACAATAATCATAATAATAATTATTCAAACAATAGGTCTAATTCTAGGCCATCATACAATAATAATAACAATAATTACAATAATCAACAAAATCGAAAACCACATTATACTTATTGTGAAAAAGATGGTCACCTAACTAATGTTTGTTTTAACAAGCAAAATGATAAGAAGCATATGAATAAGAATAATCAAAATAACTTCAAATCTCAAGGTAATCAATCTCGTTGTGCTTTTACTGCTTGTTATAAATCTTCTCATGCATTAGAATGGATTATTGATAGTGGCGCTTCTCATCATGTTACATCTCATAGAGAATTATTTGATTCTTTACAACCTGATACTACTAATATTCCTATTCAACTAGCTAATTATCATAGTTGCAAAGTTGATAGATTTGGTGATGTTAATGTTCCAAATACAAAGTTACACAATATTCTTTATGTTCTTGAATTGAAATCTAATCTTCTTTCAATTGCTCAATTATGTCAAGATTACAAAGTTGAATTTCATAAGGATATGTGCTATATTATTGATCCTAACACTGGTCATGTTGTTGCTAATGCTAAGATGGATCATGATAAGTTGTTTAAATTCTATAAGTTTACCTCTTCAAGGTACTCTTTGAAAGTTAATATTGATTTCAATGTATGGCACGAAAGGCTCGACCATTTGAATTTTGATTATATTTCTTTGATGCAAAAATCTAACATGGTTGAAGGATTACCTCATATTGTTCCCTCTAAAATTACATGCACAGGGTGCATGAGTGGCAAAATCCTTTCCTCATGGTACTTCATGGAGGGTATCTCATAAGTTACATCTTATTCACAGTGATCTTTTGGGTCCAATGGAGAACATCTCCATACAAGGTTCAAAGTATACTCTTACCTTTGTGGATGATTTTACTAGAAGAATTTGGATTTATTTCTTGCATACTAAAGATCAAGTTCTTGACACATTTTTTGAATTTTATATGTTTGTGGAACGGCAATCTAGTTCTAAACTTAAAATTTTTAGAACAGATAATGGTACTGAATATGTTAATAATTCTTTTCGTTCTTACTTGAGATCTTTTAGTATAAAATATCAGCTTATCGTTCCTTACACACCACAATAAAATGGTGTGGCGGAAAGGAAGCATAGAACTATTGTGGAAATGGCTAGATGTATGTTACATGAAAAAGATATGCATTACAAGTTTTGGGCTAAAGCAATGGCTTGTGCCACTTATATTCTTAATAGAACTCCTCCTAAAGCTTTCCAAAATATCACTCTTGAGGAAGCTTGGTCTGGTAGGAAACCAAATTTACAACATTTGAATTTTTTTGGATCTATTTCTTATGTTACACACCCAAACAAAAAAGGCATAAACTAGATTCTAAATATTCTCCATTTACTTTTGTTAGGTACGATGAATCTACTAAAGGTTATAGAGTTTATGATCCTATTACTAAAAAGGTACATATTGCAAGAGATGTTATTGCAGAAAATGAAGTTCATGATTGTTCCAAGGTCAAAGATGATGAATTTAAAGGGGGCATTATTGATCTCATGGAGGACCAACCTCCTATTCTAAACCTTACTCCTAATGCACCTATTTCTATTCCTACTAGTATTAAAAATGATGGCGATGATGGTAAGAATGTTTCTACTCCTCCTAGTGATAAGTTTGCTCAAGACGGTGATAATTGTGTTCATGATGATTGTTACCACATACTTTTCAAAAAGAATGCATGAGTCAATTCCTCATCCTGAAGTCGAAGTTGAAGTTCTGTCTAACTTCAACTTCAAGTTCATAAACTCGCTCCATCATTTGGCCTTCAAAACCCGTGTCTTTGCTCTGAGTCAAAGTCTTTTTGAAGTCGAAGTTGAAGTTGAAGTCGAAAGACTGAAAACTTCAACTTCAACTTCAACATGTTTTAAGCTAACGTTATGTTTTATGCAGGTGCTCGTTTTTCAAATTAAACATAAAAGGGGGACCCACCGAAGCATGCCGAGAAACAAATAAGAGGTGATGACAAGACACGTGTTTGTCATAACACATATGCTGAAAAGATGAAGCCTCCATGATGTGATGAGGTGAAATATTAATAAGCGCGCGTCTCTGACAAGCATTTATGACATAACGCGCAGCGAGTCATTTCAAGTACATGAGCACGAAAATATCAATTATGGTCATAATGGCCATATCGGTACGCCGGATTTCCCTCATAAACCCTGGCTGAAATGCATGTCCTGACCCCTTCTTATTATTCATTTGTGCATCGCAAGACAAAAAATCTCTCGGCGTCGTCTGGTAAGAAGAGTCAAGCTGCAGATTATTCTCTGTGAAACTGTAAGTGCTCTGCCATCCTTACTGAATATTTTGATTACTCTTACTCACTTTAGTCTTGGGTTAAGCTTAATTAATCTTTCAAAAAGCCTCGCCACCCATATTCAGTCATTACGTTATTTCGTCCTAAGATGCCCAAACCAGACAAACCGTGTTTTCTCAGATCCTTACCTGATATAGGCGATACATTCCTAGTACATAAAAGCTTACCAAACATCATAGAAAGGTCTAAGAATAGTCAAACGAGCCTTATTTATCATAAATTGGTTAGCAGTGGGTTGGTAGAAGCTTCTGCATTTCCTGCATCTGTTGGATTCCCTGAATTGGTCATAGAATGTGCAAATCACTACGACTCCCATACAAGGTGCATTAGGAAAATCTCAGGAGAAGTGATAGTCAAGATAAACAGAACCAGTGTACGCGTAGCCCTGTCTATTCCTCACAAAGAGCCGTATGAACCATGGACTGTTGAGGAAGCTGAGAGATTATATACAGATAAAAAGAAAAGCTATGATTCTGTAGTTGCTCAATCTTGGCTCTCAAAACCAGTGGAAGGAGGTTCCAGGTTACCCAAACCCTTGACCATAGAACATTTCATCAAAGAAATCGCCGACATTGTGCT